>CM034003.1:6290141-6455445 GCA_019603395.1 Cyrtorhinus lividipennis | reverse complement strand
ACTCCATAAACTCTTCAAATACCGATGTGATTCCTTCAATCGTTCCTTCCGGGAAAGCAATCAAATGATTTCATTAAAGTACAGGGGGGAAAAATATAAAATCAATGGACAAATGACGTTCGTTACTTCGTGGAAATTAACTAATTTTTCGGAATGAAAACAAAAATGAAAAATTATCTCTAAAATGATTTGTTTATGCTGAATTTGAAATGAAAGGAAATAAGTGATAAATGTGCAAAAACTAGCAAAGAAATGTCCCTCACTGATTCGAAATGAGTAAAAATCAAATTCTAGATCAATTTAGGCTTTTTGAAAATACTATGAACTCCTCATCAAGCCTTAAAATAAAGATACGGAATGATATTCGCGTTTCCGGGATTGGCTCGTTGTGTCAAGTTTATATTATTTTGCTACCGTGATGAATTTATTACTTAGTGCTTAATTATTAGAAATTACTTTATTATGCGGCCTATGTTTATATCATCGGCCAATTTCCGTAGAAGATTTTTGTCTAGTGATACGAACTTTGAAAACAGAACGTTTTGAAATCAACACAATCGATTACAATGGGAATGGGGTGTTTTACAGTTCGGCTGTAGTACACAGGGTGTCCACCTGTCCACCATCCGTGCTACAGATGCTTCGAATGAGATAGTTCAAGTAAGGAAATAATGAATGAGTAATATTTACATCGAATTAGTTTGGCAAAAAAATACGTATTTATATCTTAGCTTCAGAAGAACCTGAGCATTAAAGGGGACTTCAACCAATGAAGTCTCGTTTGAAGGTGGTGTGTTTTTTTGTTCCTTGGTTTGGGGTTTGTCTGTGCGTTGTTGGGGTGTCTTTTTCTGTACTTTGCCCGCCTATTGCTCGGTACACTGGGTATTGGGGTTGGGGCTTGCGAGCGTTGCTCCACCTTTAGCATCTCTATCGTTGGTAAAAACAATTCAATCATTATCTCACACTGATCTCCGGAGTCATATGGCTGGGCGCAGTCGTATTTTGGGGGTTTCAGATCAACGCGTCAATTGTAGTGTGTTGCGTTAAGTTCCATTAGCTCTGTATGTCACGTATAACCAGTCGCGTAAATTTCCAGTACTGGTATGCCATCCCGAGAAAGGTGGACCTAATGGGTTCTTAGGAGTGGAGTGATGGGTACGGACAGAATTTCGCAGAGGGTGGATGTCAAAGTGAAAGAACGAAACGCCGATTTCATGTGAGTGTTGAGGTAGTAACAATATGAGCAAAAAAATGCAGAATAAATTGGAGAATGCATGGAAAGGGCTGGACTTGTGAGACAAGTATATTATAGAGATGTATTTTGTTGGTGATATAGGTGTGGTTTAAAACACACAACAAGATAATAATGACAAAAATGCAGGACATGATAAGTTGATTGCAAATCGCGAAAGGGAGATGTGGGGCAAGGATGGAATGATGGAAGGATGACAATAAAAGGTTGGAGGCGGGGTGGTACAGGGTAATTGCTAAGTGATTGGGAAGGGATGTGAGAACGAATAACCGTTTTAGGTCGGCAAGAAATAGGTGTGAACTACTGGGTTCGCAGCGAGCACGTTTTTTAAAATGCCGTCCTGTCATTGCCATGCAAAGACCCTTCTGACGGCAAGTCAATGAGCACTGAGCTGCAGGCGTCCTTCAGGGTAATGCTACCCCAAGTTGGGCTCGTGCTTTGGAATCCACAGGCTCCAGAGCAATTCCTAGGAAAAGCGGAAGACCTCAAACAGTGAGAACACCCGTCAACGTGAACAGAGTGAGCGATTGAACGACCGCCAAATTGCACAGTACGGAAACATACAGTTGCTTTTAGTCATATCAATTCAATCTCTAAGAGGATTTTGCATGAATTTATCAATTCATCCTTGCAATATGATGATAGTTCACGAATTGATATCTAAACACGTCTAATACTACCCAACAAACAAATTTAAACAAATTTTTTCAGTAGCGACGAGGTCTACTTCCGTCTTTCTGGAGTTGTAAGCAAACAAAATTTCCTACTGGGCAGCTGAAAACACAAGACAAGTCCACCAGAGACCTCTCCACTCTGCCAAAGTGACAGTGTGGTGTGCAGTTCTCCGATTCGGGCTCAGGGGCCTTATTTCTTTGAGGAGGACGGCCAAGCCGCAATGGTGAATACAGCACACAGTGGTTCAATGCTGGAAACTGTGTTTGAACCCAAACTGGGCTCGTGTTTCATTGGACAAAGTAAAGCAAATGTTTTCCGCGAAATGGTCTTCACACCCGATCTATTGATGCGTGTCAATTCCAACAAAGCAATTATTTCATGGTGTCCTTGAATAACACTATGCAAAAGCCGAGTCCAGGCAGCGGAGCTCTCAAAGAAGCCAGTTTTCCCGGCACATAAGTGCAGATAATCATTACGCGTTCATTGTCAAGCATCGAATTAGACGACATAAAACGAAAGAATGGCTGCAGGTGGGCACAATGCGGCCGGTTACGTGCTTTTTGTCCTCATCATCGCTTCTTTTCATTTCGATCTCGAAGATGGAGGCTTCACGGTCAATAAGACACCTTTTCACGTGCCAACAATTACGAATCAGGAGATCTTTTATAATGTTCAAGCCGCGCGTATAATCACCATCTTCTTCTCCTCCTCGCCTTCACACAGTATACAGGTGTATCGAGAAAAGGATTGATGCAAAATGCAAACGATAAAAATTCCAGTCCTTCAGGAGTACTTGGTAGATGATCAGAAGTAACACGAGTCCTATAGAACAGTAGAATGCTCTCAGGTTTTTTGAAAATTTTGAGACTGGGTCATTAATTCAGAACCAAACATTGGGTTTCAAAAATATTTTGAAATTCCAGTAAACGTTTGTAAACACCGTGTATTCAGTGTGGGTACAACCATTGGGTGCTGCTCACTGAGGTGTCTCATGGCTTCAATAGTAATGTGAACGTAAGCAGTGGTTTTTCACCACTCGACCCAAACTAAGGGAACGTAAATAATATTACGGTCTCGTCCGTGAATTAATAAGTATTAATCAATTATATTTCATTTTCTCGCGATGAGTCAACCTTGTTTACACAGAATCCCAAGGGCAAAGGGAAATAATCCAGGGTGATTTGGAACCGACGGAAGCGTGAGTTTGAATAATGATGACACATTCCAAACGTCAGCTTTGGTTAGAACGTTCATCCGAGAACCCATAGATTTCAGCAAATAAAAGTGGATACGCCTGCCTGGCTGGGCGCTAACATGTTATTTGCTGCAATCCGGACATCTTAATTTTATTACAGTCATAGATATCTTGAATATGTCACTTACGAAGACAGTAGGTTAGAAATTCTTCACATAGCGGATCCTGGTTTGGCTCAAGTCCAAGCACAGATACGAACCAACATTCCAAGCGATTATAAACATTGCAAATTATTTTGCAATTATTTAGCACTCTCTAATACTATTTTTAAAATGCCCATCTTCGCCCAACTTTGCTTTCGTTTCTCACTAAAAGGAGCCACTGACGGAAATGTCAGATTGTAGACAAACCCTCTGAGACAGCAAGAAAACAGTACCATCAGGAGGCTAGCAGAATAAGGGTTTTGATCTGCACGCAGTTAGAAGCAATGCCTTAACAGAAGCTCTAGAAGGATCTACCAACGGAGATGTGGACTTTTCTGAGCTGCCACGCCAAAGACGGGAAGTCAATTTTCTTCTCTTCCCATCAACTTCGAAAGAAAACCTCGACTGGTGGAGCGCACCTAACCAGCTGACGACCGTAAACGGACATTACCTTATCAGAATCCATCGCCGTCCTTTCAACAAATAGCGACTTCAGTCTAGAAATAGAAAAGCCAATCACGAAGAACAAGAGAGATCACGGATCGCTGACAGTTTCACGTTCACAATGATTCAGGATACCGAAAGTGATCAAAATCCCTATAATACTTGTTCGACCATTCAAATGAATGAGTCTAACGCATTCAGATGAGAAGAATCCAAACTTCATGGTGACATGAACATTCATGGTTAATATAACATGTACATTTTACATGTAGGTACTATAATTTACGATCATATGGCAATTTTTCTGTCAACGGAAAAGTCGTCTTGTACGAGCATTATGAAATCAAACGACTTAGGGAAGACAATTAGCTACAGGTTGTAGAAAATTAATCTTGAAGTAGGTAACGCTTTTGGGATTCTGGACTACTATGCGGCTGATGGTGAAAGATGCGAAGCCAATAAGAAATCTTTACATTTTGAATTGCTCACTGCAAATTCGAGGTACATGTGAAGAATGAACATTATAAAACTGCTTTATTAGTATTCGTGGACAGCCCTACTCCTTCCATCCAGTGTAGAGCCCCCCTTTGGGCGAAGCAGGACGTTACCGCGACTTCTTGAGAACAGTTGCAATCCCGATAAGGCGATAACGTACCGCGACAAAACTCAGGTGAGGTCGTAACTTGCTTTAACCGTGAAAGAGATAGCGAGCGGAGGATGACCGAGACAAAACCCACGGTGTACCTCTGAAGACGTGCTACAGCTGTACACTGATACGCCCACTGTCGAGGCGACATGTGACAAAACAAAAGCCTTCTCACAACAAAGGACCTTCCGGCCTCCGGTTCGCCTTATATATTTCGTCCTTGCAACGTACAAACCAAAGCGGCTTAAATTGCTTCAGGAAAGCTCTAAGCCGGTGCACACGTTGGTCTCAAATTTCTACACTGGAGTTTGATAACGAATTACGTGGAAAAGATCAAAAAAGATAAAATCTTGTTCTGAAAAAATGAGTTCTTGGGATCGTGATCAAATAAATTTGATGATTTAACTTTTTTTTAACTGTTTTATTCATTTTGAAAAAAAGTGGCAGCATCGGTTGCGACTTTAGTTTCCGCCTCTCTCTAATCCTCTCCGAATCTATCAGTCCATCTATAAATTCTGGTCCCTAGTCAGCAGACCAGGTAATGCGACAAGGGATTCCCAGGTTGCCTTCATAACGGTCGACATTGCCGAAAAAATAAATAAATAAATAAATTCTCAACATTCTCACTGTCGGTGTAAACTAACTCTTTGTCTTCTCTTCTTTACATAACATTGAAAGCTTAGAGATTTGATCCACCTCTTACCCGCAAGTAGTATGGACTATATCCGATTCATTGGCAAGCAAAAAATATTTTAGTAGAAACGAGATAGTTTTCTTAACGTTTTAACGAACTCCCCTCGGAAGACAAGTGATAAATAGTACCAGGTTGGGCCATTGGGAGGGTGAGGTTTTAGTGGATTGGACTTCCACATAACTGGAGGAGGCCGCCCCCAGTATCTGACCACGAGGCATTACACCTGGCCTCAAAAGATTTCCTCATCTAAATTAAAAACCCCCCCCCCTCCTCAATATTTTGATTGTTGTAGTTTTAACTGACAATGTACCACGTCACTTTTAACTTTCCCGACATTGCCTATGTAATCCAGTTCATTGATTATGACCCAGATTTCATGCCTAGGATTGGAATGCCCAATGAGTGGGTTAGCGTATACACCTACGGTGGGTCTTTTTGTGCAAATTTCGGGCGACGAAGACCACCTGGTTTATAACAGGTGGAAAGGGCCAGTGGGGCCAGGAGACAGGCAACTGGTTACCGTTGCACCGTCCAGGAAGAAAGTAGGTTCCCGCTTCCTCCAGCGAGCGCCCAGGTTTCCGGACCAACAAGAAGTTGAAGACCCCCGAGTGAAGTTCAGCGATGAGGTGAATTGCCGCTTATCGGACGGGTCTTTCCTTCTAATATAGCGGTTCTGTCGAGATGAGTCCACCGCCTTAGGGCCGGTATTTTTGAATGGCAGGGGCCAAGGTGACGTCATTTTTATTCAGATCTGGTTACTAATCGTATATTCTTTCCGCCGACTCTCCACGATCCGTCCATTGATTGCATTCTCCAGCCTCTCGCTGACCCGACACTAGCATTGGAGTAAAAGGAGGAAGTGACAAAACAAAATAATAATACGAAAAATAACATAACTGCAGAAAACCGAAATCAACTCTGCATCAGCATCCCGTGTTAAGCACCTTAGCTGCGAAAGCGGTTCAAGTTGGTGAAGCGCAAGCAGGGTGATGGGTTGCCGCTGAAGCCTTTTGATAAAGTCTACCATGCACAGAACGAACGGCTGAAATGTAAGAAAATAATGCTTTCCTTCCAGACACTGAATACACCACAACGTTCCGATTTATCCACTACGGCGCAGAGCCTCCGAAGAAGCTCTATTAGTTGCTTCATAGCAATGACAACCCTCACCTGCCATTTGCAAATTTCCCTTCTTCAAAAGTGACTTCAGCTGATAGGTTACCATAAATTTTGGGTCTGTAAGCAGTTCGATCAGTTCCTCAAAGCAGAACGCATCGGAAGGCGATACTTTGAGTTCTAATGATGACATTTTGAGGGTAATATTGGGTCTTAAAACGAAAACTTAATTTAAATTGATCAAATTTGCTGGGTTTTGTTTTGTTGCAGATCGTTGGAGTTTGCTGCTTCCCCTGGATTGGGATTGGAGTTTACAAGTTAATGCCGTGGGCATCTTGCCCAAAGTAAGTGGCACAGAAATTCTGTAAAAATAGCTCGATTTCCAAACGTGACTAAGTTTTTAAATTTAAAACAAATTGAACGCGGCAAAGTAATCAATTTGGGGTCATTTGTTCGTGTTCTTTTAGAGATGTTCGGTTTTTTGAAAAACATTGAAATGACCCACGAAGTTTTAGCTCAGAGGAGAAATAAAAATGACTGAGCAAGGATGTTTCCCCGACGGCCTTTCAAGGACATCAAAACCGATTCGTCAGGAGGGCGGTAAAGCTCAAGAACCTGTACGTGGCGCAATTTTGAAAACACGAACTCCCCTTGCGACGGGCTCAGGTGGGAAAAATATAAAAGTGAAAAAAAGTTGTATCGTCACACATCAGCGGTCTCGAAAAAGCGAATGAAAATGTTTCCAGTTCAGAAACGTATCAACGGAGAGGCGACAAAAATAAACTCCACTCGTAAATATTACGTTGAAGTTGACGATCCCACATGGCGTCAAAGGCTTTTGAGATGCCTCGGTGAGGTAGGTCGAGGGATAAAAGCGAAGAGAATGTTTTTCTTTCCTCGGGTATAACATACACGGGCACGAATAAAGTGTCATTGGTCGCATTAGAATCTTCAAGATAAAAAAATTCAGTTCGTTAAAATATATGCAAAGCAAATCCGTTGGTCGTTTTCAGGGGTGAATAATTACACTGAATTATAAATTAAAGAAAATAATTTTCATTCAATGTAGGAAGAATTCACCGAGCAGTAGCCGAAACACATAGGCTCAATGGCCAAAGCTCATAACTTATAATTGTTTTAAACACTCGAATTATGCCTTATAATCATTAAAACATTGATAAGAAGCTTTGTCGTTTCAAGCAGCATCGTAGCCGATAGAAAACAAGACAACATCAGCGGAGAAATAAATTGTGTCTCCCTTAATATTCATTTATGCAGAATAATTTTCTACATGCGAAATGAGTTTACTAGGATATTTTGCGCTGAACCTGATTCTACCGCTAGGAGACTTTTATGGATTAATTTATTCATTTGTTTGTCAACAGGCGAAGGCACGATGATAAGAAGCTTGTTGACCTTGATCTTCTTCTACTTGGCATCAGCTCACAGGGAACACAAGGTTAGTTCAAGGGTTGATTGAAATGATATTTTCTTACTTTATTCTTATTCTCATTTTTACCACTGATTATGTCAATTAGTGGGGCGCTAATCCAGTACCTACGTCAATTGAAGAAATGTGATAATTAGGGCTTTTAGATTTTCCAAGAGAATATCACGAAAAATTCGATTAAAATTTGTGGTATTCTTCTCTCGTTAGGTCCACAACATCGTCCTGTACCCTGAAAAGCACTCATGGTGCAAGACAACTGCGATCAAGGAGGTCGTGGGTCATCCAGGCTGCGAGGCCATCGAAGTGGACAACAACGTATGTGTCGGAGCCTGTTTCTCGTATAGCATCCCCAGAACAGAGCCGACCGCTCCCGGTGAAGTGGCACCCTATTGTGACTCCTGTCAACCTTCGAGGGTAGTTTGGAAACAGGTGAGCAAAACTAATTCGACCTACTAATTGCGTTGATTCTGTACCTCACTAATAAAACTCAAACGAACAAGTAGATTTCTTAAAAAAAAAAAAAAAAAAAAAAAAGTTGTTGATGTTATGACGATATGTTTTATCATTCTTAAGAAAATCCATTCCATGAATTAAGGAGATATCAACCCTTTTTGCGTATGATAATTGTGTGCCACCTATTCTCCAATGGAAAGGACACATTCAGTATCGCGTGACTCGAGCTTTCAAACAGCGAATTCCCTGAACCAATTCCTCGATCGACAAACCACTGGGGGGGATTAAGATTGCGAAGGCCACTACGAGATGAATATGCATAATAGGTGCAGGCTGTTACGCCAACCTCCGCGTTCCGAGGCCTTGAGGGTCCAGCCCAGCTACCGTACGCCCGATCCTGGATTGAACCTTCCAGTCATTTCTGGCTTTCTACCATCGTCGACACACAATAGTCCATAAAATGTCGCTTCAAACTTCTTAACTCAAATGAGGAGGGCGGGGGAAAAAGAGTAAGACTCCAAAATCTGAAAATGTTCAGGAATGCAAAAACAGACATTGATGACTTACGGTATGGTCCTATTCATGTTAACATTTTCATAAAATTTCACTAGCAACACAAATATAACTCTTTTAAGAATTTTTTTTACAACAAATAATTATATTAAAAAATTAAAATTAAAATTAAATAAATAATTCATTTAACCCCTTATTTGGGACGTCAACATACTCTTCTTTAATGTCGTTGTCATTACTTTTTACAAATGTTTGGAAATTTTCATGGAAAGCCTGAAATGTAGCTAAGTGCTGGTGGTCCATGAATTATGCCGCTTATGTGGGGAGTTTTCCATTGTTAAGATGCTTTAGCTGAGTTGGGGAAACAACACTATCTATGGTACTTTCTCTACGTTGTTTTCCCCTCTTTTTCGCCTGGGGTTATCACAGATCTTGAGCACATATTTTCGAATTTTAAACACCCACACAGGTTGTACTGGCTTAAATATTGGCTTTTAAAAAAGTAGATCCGGTTTTCAAAAATTAGTTAATCCTTTTCGCAGTCAATTATTGAGAAGATTTCACTCTGCTCGTCCACAAGACTTCTCACAGGGCTTTTGCTGTTTCTGTGTATAATTTTGCATTAATTACACTCAAATTTTGGCGGCATTCTAGGTATGAGTGCACTCTAATTAAAAAAAAAATTTCACCGAATCGAACCGATTTTTGCTCGTGATATGGTAGTGTACACAGTGTTGCACATCTTTGGCAAAGAATGGCATTCCTGGATAAAAGGAGTGGGATAGGAGTCGGATATTTTTTTCCCACCGCATTCTGGTCCCCCTTTTACCCTGTACGGTCATTTGTTATCCATAATTTACAAAACAATGCAACGTTTTGCCCCGAATTCAAAGTATCATGCGATGCTACTTCTTGAAAGATGGCACTATCAGCTGCAAAATCGGTAAAAAATGAAATCTCACCCTTTTCCCCTGCACCCTTCAAATCAAAACGAGCTACAATACGGTTTCGAAAAATAAAATGAAAATAGGTCAACCTTTTTGTGGAAACATTGGTGTTTTTATGTTTTCGAGTTTCGGGCCGTTGAGTTTTCAAAGAATTAAAGAATTGATTCGCGAGCTCCACCTCACTGGACGTCGGTTCCCAAGTGGTATAGGGTACTTCGGATAGAAAGGATTCTCTCATACACGACTTTGGTCGGTGCTAAAAAAAAGTCATTTTTTGTGGAAACACCGAGAAAAAAATTCTCATCTACGTCCTAGACGAATTGATTTCGGCCTCTTTTGAGCTTTTATTTGAAGACTCCTTACGTAAATTGAAGCCTACGAGAATGCGAAGAAGTTTTGCGATCGATTAACCTGGTTATCTAGGCAGCAACGGTCGCTTCTTTTGGACGACATAGTACTGTGTGATCCATTTAGGGGTCGTTGGCTGCGATGGAAATTTGTTCGGAGGCCCATTGAACCCCGAGGGAGAGTGACTAGTCCAAAACATCTTATTTATATTCTTATTTGTATTTATATATCAGAGTTTCGTGGAAGAGGTTTTTCAGAGCGGACGACGAATCTCGGAACCTGAAATAATCTCGTTGCGTCATATCCCTGGCTTCGCAAGACTCGACCTCGCGGTAACTTGACACCCGCCCGATACGGAGGCCCTTGAACCGTAGGCCCATAGGCGCCGCGCCTTGGGAGGAGAGGCACCACGAAAATTGTGGATATTCCCGAGGATTTCGACAAGAAGATGGGAGGAGAGAGAAAACAAAGGTCGAAAAACAGACCAAAAGCCTTCCGTGCCGAAGAACGAGCGAAAGGGGGCTTGTGTGTATAAAGGGGTGTAGTACAAGAGATAAAACGGCGCCAGGTTGAAGGAGTCTGAAGGCGGCGGGCGTCGCGATAAATTAATTCCAATAAGTTGAGGAGGCACCGAGTCCCTTTTTACTCGCAGACTTCTGCAGGCGCCGAGAGACTCGTGCCCTCAACTTCTTGTTCTTATTGTGCGATGGTGCACCCCGGCCGTTTTGTTACCCCTCAAACGAAGATCTGGCTCTCGTCTGCCTCATATCTCATTAGTCATTGGTGGATAAGACTAGAAACCCCTTGAATGCCGTGTGGGTCACCGGAGTAGCAAAAGAACTGACTGAGACGATCTGAACAAAAACATCGTACTACTTGTTGATTCACGACTGGATTAGGTGACGACTGAGTTTACAAATGTCAACCAAAGAAATCCTCGGATTAAGAGCATGGGGACTCACTCCAATCGATTCAGCGTCCAAAATTTAGAGGGAAATGATACCCCACCCGCCTAGATACCGGAAATCTCGAAACATCTACGAGTTTTGATAACCAACTAGAGCCGAAAACATGTCCCTAACCCGATAGATTTAGAAATCCAATGCCAAATCGACCTGTTGTATGGGGCCGGACATAGAACCTCTTCCAGTGGGCGCCAATCGTTCCGGGACCCGTCTCATTGGATTTAGCGTCCAAAATGTAGTCGAAAATGATACCCCACACGCCTAGGTGCCAGAAATCTTGAAAACACGTACTCAAACTGCGTAGATAGATACCCATTTTGACCCATTATTTCTTCCGGTTGGTGCCAATCGTTCCGGGACCAAGTTTATTGGATTCAGCGTCCAAAATGTAGTGGAAATTGATACCCCACACTCCTGGATCGCCTAAAATCTTAAAAACCCATTTTTCAAAATACACATTTTGACTTCCCCCTCCCCCCTATTTGGTCTGATCGGGCTGAAAAGTTTCGATGACCAACTAGAGCCGGAAACGTGTCCCTGATCCGAGTTTTAGATTTTTAGAAAATTTTCTACTACCAAAATCGGCGTGGACGGCGGACGTTCCAGGCCGGAACAAATATATCGTTCCCAATGTTTTTCTCCATCGCCGTATAATCGATATTCGGACCTCCTAGACCCTTGATCTCGTTGCTGAACGTTTCTTCGGGCTGTTAGTTCTGTTCATCTGTCTGTTTGCCATTGGTCGTTCGTCCTACCGTTCCACGAAAGTTGCCTCAAGTGGAACAGAAGTTGATTTCCTGATAGTTGACTTCTTGCAAAAAGTTAAGGAGGGGAGGCACTAAGAAGTTTTTTCTAGCCCTCGAAATAGCGAAGATGGTCTGACTCATCCTGTATATTATATTATACTGCATTACATTTACCTGAAATTGAACGATTCAAGTGAAGTTTGCTTCCTTCGCCAATCAAACACATTCAGTTGTACTTCTCCATTTTACAAAGAGGAAAAAATTATATATAAGATAATTTTCTTATTTGCTTATTCATCAAAATGCTTAACATTATTTTTCTTGTTTTCAACAATCCTGTCAGATGCTCTTGTTTGTATTTCTGTCCTGAAATCTGAAGAATTTCCAGTATACAGGTCTACAAAATTAGCTGTATAACTTTTGGACAGGTTCGGCTGCACAGTGGCTTCACGACCGTTGGCACAGTTGTGGGACTAATATCAATTGATTCAGTGCCCAAAACTCAAAGGAAAACGACACCCTATTGACCTAATTTTTACGACGTCTTTGACCCACTGTAACCCTGGGTGTGCGGCGATGTACCTGGTAGGAGATGGTAGGACCAATTAGTACCCAAACTTCGTAAGAGATTCCAGATTTTTCGTTTACCGATTCCTGAGCAAAAGAAAGAAAAACAATCCGAATGAAATTTGGAGAACGATTTCTTTTCGTTCCTAGTGAGAGCCAGGGAAGAAAACATTCCGTCCGGCCTAGATCCGTTCCGCTCAGGAACGTTCTTTTTTGGCTAGTTTGGATTTCGTACCGGTTTGGACCAGAACGTTTCTCAAATTGTAATATTGATCCCGTTTGGGCCGTGCACGATTAGGAACAATTTTTCAAGCTCTGCTTCGGGGGGAAAAGGAATTAAAGCAAGTTTTTGAGTTTGTTTTTCCTGAATAAAAGTAAAAGTTTTTTAGTTAGGTGTTTCAATTCTTGAAGATATCAAACGGCCGTTCGTTGTAACAAAAACTGCCTGGCCCAAAACCGCAGAGCTATCATGTTTTCGTAACTTGGAAATGGACACCTCAATGAGCCTTGTGGCGTTTTTCTGAGGACCTCGCGTATAATATCAGACTATGTCCTTATAGGATTTCAGTTAGAGAAGTTTCACTTCTTTTCTCAAACATTTTGTCATCAATGATTAACAACTATAAAGCTCCGATATTATTTGAATTTTTACTCAATTAAAAGAAAACGACGATCATCATAAGGCAAGATGTGACATACAAATCTGCTAATCTTGGTCGCGAAAATTCCGCATTGTATTTGAGTTGAACTATGTAGCCAATGCATGCAGACGGCTAGAAATGGATCGACATGAGCAATTCCAAAGCACCAATTGGTCAGTTTCTTCAGACGGATAAATTTCGAAGTTTACGACTGTTTCGTGATCATCATCCCGACGAGACATAGGTAATTATTTCTTACTAGGATTTCATTTGTACGTTCACTCCGCCAGGTGCTCTTCAAAATAAATTGAGAAAGCTTTCATGGTCGTACCGAGAAGTTCTCCATTTAGAAGCGAGAAATGCGGGAAGGTGGGTTGAAATTGAGTCTGCAATTTTCAACGGGATCCAGTTCTGTACATGGAATCAGGAGTAGTTCTTAGAGGATTCATGACCAAACGCCGAATAGTTGAAGTACAAGACTCGCTCCCTCTTTCGCGTACCTAAGTGTCCTGAAGAAGGCAAGTCTGGAAAACATGCTCAGTTGCTCAGTGCCTATGTAGGAGGAGGCCGTGACTATAATTGACATTGCAGCGAACACGTAAAGGCGCAGATACGTGAGGGTCGGTTAATCGCTGGTGCGACCGAGAATACCAAGCAAACTGAAAAGGGCGCAATTAAATACGGATCGAGTTTAACAGGGAACACATGAGAAAATGAAGCACACCAACATGTAACCAACACAGACGCAAGAAAGAGATGGTCTCCAATCAATTAATTTGATTTCGGTCATATTAAATGGAAAATATTTTAATATTATATGTAGTAATGTTTGAGTTACTACATAATTCTACAGAATTCTAGACTATAAGTTTGTGATTCTAAAAATAAAAAAAATGTATTCAGTGCCAAACGTTCAGTGAAAAACAATACCCCAAATTTCTACTCTACTCTAAAATCCATTTTTCCAAAAGACATATTTCCCCACATTCCCTTCCCAAATTTGGTCCGATCGGGCTAAAACGTTTTGAGGATAAACTGCAGCCGGAAAGAGGTCCATGTCAAAATTGCAGATTGCAGCAAAAAATGGGCTCCTACTAAAACGGTGTACGGTGGACGGACATGTTGAAACGTAAACTGTCAATTTTTGGCGCCAACCTCTCGCATTATTGCACAGGTTGATTATTCGGGGAATAATAAACCAAAACGTGTTTCGGGTGCTGAGCCGATGCTTCTTCTGGTGCGAATGAATAATAATATAATTTTATTATCTGACAGGTCTTCTGTTATTCGTCGGTCTCCTTCGTATACTACGTGAAGGAGGAAGGGGAATCAGGTTCCCGTCGAACTGGGGACTATAATGTCGTTTATCTGCTGACGTCATTTACTGACGGTCTCCAATCGTGCTAAAATGACAATATATTGCTGGCTAATGTAATGTACCTTTTACGGGGCGCTAAAAGTAGTTTTGTAAAAGGCCGTAACTTTTCTCATTCTTTTTTGCACGACGTAGCAGTCACGTCACGAAGTGAAGAGGTATAGGTTTTTTGCACAGTCGGCGGGATGCCCAACAAAATGAACGAATCGTTTTAAAAGCAGTAGCTCATTACAGGATGTCTCACAAAAATATGATTTGCGAGGAGTCTCAAGAGAGTGGGCAGTTTGAAGGGTTTGTGGGTAGTTTATTCTCGTTCTTCTCCGAGCTGTTATTCCTGACACGTCCCTAATCCGAAGAGGTCCGTTTTCACCCCGGGAGTCTGTGATTAGGTTCGGGATGAGTAGCATGAGGAATGCACGTATTCTCATCCCTGTCGTGACCGAGCGAGGGTGTCCAATCCCACACGTCCCACAGTATCCCGCAGGAAGATAACATCAATCATTGACGCCTCTCCCGAGTACAGTACCGATTTGTTAAGCCCCTCCTTCTAACTATCCCCGCCTCCAGGACCTGTTCGTCCAAGGTTGTCAAAAGTAAGCTCCGTTTACTTCAAGGCGCACTGAGATTTCAACGTGGCGTGAGTCATGAGAGTCTCGAGGACTGGAGATGGATAGTAATTGGTGCAGTATAACAACGTCCTATGAGAAAGAACTTCCAGGATGAGGAAGTTGGGACAACTAGTTCGTTTCTAAAACTTATGACGCTAAGGAGATTTGTAAGAGACGTAGACGTCGACGACTCTGGCAACATTTCGAGCCCTTAAAGTCGCCAGTGACTTTACTGATTCATTGCATGCTAATTGGTCCAAATTTCGCCCAAATAGAAAATCTCTCATTCTGAATGCTCAAATACTCCAAGAAAGAATACGTCTAACTTTTCCGGACAAATCCTCATCCATTCCATCCCCCAGCTATATCGATGTCACGGTTAGTTAGCACTAACGATAAATTATAAGGGAATTATAGGGGAAAAGAACCGCGTTATGCGGTTGTGGCGTATCAAGATGCCGTTAGACTTTTATAGCTCGCGCGTTCGCAGTAATTTTTACGATCAATTATCTGTTGAGCGGGTAATATATGCAGATTCTATTCAAAACAAACCCTATCATAAAATAAAGAAATCGCAGTTTTACAAATCTTTTTTTTTTCTTTTTCATTGTGTAATTGAAACTTTTATAAGAATAGGAAATTCTCTGAAGTAATAAAAGGTGAAAATTGTCCATCATGACTGATTACGATGTCCTGTCAAGAGGAGAAACCTCCGCATCTGGAAAATCGAAAAAACCGCTTCACCTTTAATCCGCAATGACTTGCGTTGTAACACAAACTCAAGTCTTCCAAAAACATACTATTATTCATTTACAATTCAAGTTGTAAGTGGACGCACCCTTATAACTAACGGTTAGCGATGGGAGAAGGTCTGTCGCTATGACAAGATTCTCGTTGAATACAGGCGGCGATAAATTTTGAATAAAGTCTTTTTCGACTCCAAGGACGCAACTGCCGCGTATTTCGTTTGACCCGAACTCGAAACCAATAAGAAGAAAGAACTTGATGCCTGAAGGACGTCGGCTACGGTTTAGGAGGTTTCTTATTAAACAGTACAGTTAATATAAAGGAATATGTCACTGTCTGGAGGGACTTGATACCATCTACATACACAAGAGGGAACGATGATTAAAGAAAAAGGAATAGGGGGAAATCCCTCCAAGCGAGAGAAGTTTGGGTTTGGCGTCAGCATCATTCGAGTCAAAGACGAAGGAGATACATTGTGGAAACGATTCCAATTAATGGATACGAAGGCTCTATAAGTTGTTAAATCTGACGGGAGCTGTCCTAAGAGGCTCTAACAGTAATCAATCCCAATGAGAGCTTTGCCTAATGCTGTGAGTAGGAGTTATTGCAACCAGAAGCCCTGATTCGCGAGAGAGGAAAGCTTCGAATCAAGGCAATCCTTAGTGGGATGATATGAGAATCATTCAGCTCTGACTATAGCTTGACTTCTGAAACCCATCGGAACCAGAGCTTTTTCCAAAGGTGTGTGACTGGCTTTAATCCTAACTAAGGCTTTCCCAATTGGCTCCAGCTGGCATTCAATTTAGCCAAAACTGCCCAATAATCGTACGACGACGACATAAAAAGAGTCAACCTTGAATAAATAAAGTGTGTAACTCAGAAGATAAACCAAGGGTTTTGAGATTTTTCCGTGAAATATATACGTCATACAAGCTAATTTTTTCATCTTCTTCCACTTCAGTTCTCAGGTCACTAAAATGAATCGCCCTTCACTAAAACTTAAGTCTTTCACATCGACTCTGGACCTTGGCACATTCATTCATTTAATCCTTCACAGGTGAGGTTTTCTAAAGCCGGGGCTTGACAAAGCGTCTCAACTTGTAAGATTTAACTCGTTGTTTATGAGAGGAGCTTCAAAATCCCCGAAAGCTGATTGGTTCGGTTCTTTCACGGGGAAACGGGGAGAAAAAAAGAAGAAAAACCAAAAAAGATACGACGCCCTCGCACACAACTCATTTACACTTCCATCCCTCCTCCTTTTACGGCTCATAACTCATTCTCTTTGGAACAATAACTTTTCACCTTGGCCACGGCTTTGAGGTTGTCTGGATGTGAAATGAGATTTTCTAATACAACATACCAATGGTGTACGAGATCGCAGGTACGTTGGAACTCATAATATTTCAAACAGAGACCAAGGATGGGCAGAGACGAGAATTCGGTTTTCACATGGTACTGTTGAATATGCTTATAATTGAATAAATAATACAATAATTTCCTCTTCTCTTTACCTTCGTCCGTGATATCTGAGTCGTCATTTTGCCTTTCATCGCCTTCTCTTTTTATGCCATTAAAAAAAACTTCTGGTGATTGCTCGTGACAAACCAACCATTCAATAAAATTAAAGATTCCTACTCTGTGGAAGATGCAAAAACCTTTCCAAGCAATTTTCGTTCGATTACTCGTACATTAAATACCGTTTTGAGAGTTAGTTTATTGACAGATGTCGGTTTCGATTATTCACCTCTAATTGATAGAACCGACTTTTGGAATGGAAACTCGACGGTTTTTTTGTCGAAGATTGTATCAGTTGGAATGAACCTTTCCCGGACCGACGAAATACAAGGGACTTTTTTGTGGGCGATCCGTTTAAGGATCCGTGTGATTAGGGGATACCTCCCTCTGGAACGCTTGATCGTTGATCGACGGGGCTAAGCGATTTAAGCCGCGAAGGTTGAAGAAAAGTCTTGTCGTCACATGGGTGTTAACATTGGGAATTCGAAGGGGTTTTGTATAAAAAGAAAAATAGAAGAGAACCCAACGAAGGTTTCTTCTTCGGCTCTGGAAGAGGGGAGATATACTTCGAAGAAAAGAGGGAGGTGTAGAGAGGAGGTGCCAGGTCGAATCAATTTGGGCTGACTTGACCAAAGCCGACTCCTCCAGACTGAGCTATGCGTTCAATCGGGCTCGAATACCTGGAGCCATTGAAAAACCAAACAATGAAAGTCTCGGCCATCAATCACTCACCTCGTTAACCGCCTTAACACCCAGGGTTAACCGGCTCTCAGGAGGGAAATAGCGCCATGTAAAACTGCCCGTTCTCACTTGCAACGTCTCGTCGAATTCAGTCACATATATACCTTCATCCCTATGTGGAGGCGACGAGGAAACTTGCCGTTCGTTCTTGTGACTTGGACTTAACCGATGGGAAATAAGCCTTGCAGCAATATCATCAATTTTCGGTAGAAATGTAAGAAGATCCCCTCTAATCAGTAGGGATATTAAGTGATTCAGACCGTCAAATGAAGATAATTCTACGACAGAAATGATCAAGTTCGCAGTGATGCTCGACTACAGCTCATATCAAACGGCAAAAACAACTAGATTTTTCTCTGTCCAACCAATTTGCGGCCAAGACGAGTTAATTAATAACGTCATTAGCGACAACCGTCACGCGATGGCATCTCAACGACTGGGAGAGGTTCTAAGATGCGTTTTGTCCTTTTCTTCACGCGATCAGATACACGAGGAATGTCCGCTTTTTACACGTTACACGGACACCGTTTAGAAGGAACATGGTCGGAAAGCCCTCCGTGCGAGGCCAAGTCGTTAAGTTGCTGATTTAGTCAGGAATGTTTTTTCCCAGTTGCAATAAAATCGAATAGAAAGGGCCGGGATGGGAAACGTAAGGTGTTTTTCATGTTGGAATGGCGGCAGGATGAAACGTCAGGACAATTGTCTGGCGATACGAAGGCGCAAAACATTTTGCAACTCGCAGTAAAAGTGGTGTATATTGATGAAATCGTGACGGACTACAAGCAATTTCGAAAGAATCCGACTTCTTTTTCTTCATCTCTTCTTAATGTGTGTTTGAGGAGCGAAAAAATGGTTGTAGTTTCTCTTTTTGTACTTGAGTGCAGCAAAGAAACAACTTTTAAGTGTGCGGATAGCTCAAAGTCAATCTGGAATCGCTTCCAGACATTGGGGAGGGACGTTCAGCCAGAATCCACGCACAAGCTGCCAAAACTGAGCGTTTAGCTGCTGGAGGGAGCATCAGTCACCACAAGACATACTTCAAGCCGAGCTACCCGAGCGCCTTCTGTACAACCTATAATGCACAGGTCCTCCTGCAGAGCTGGCCCAAAGTCTGCTTCCTCCAGCACATGCCACAATGTCTCCAAAAATCCTTATTGCTTTTGATGGGTACCTCTTTTAGGCATTCTTACCGTAGTAATCATTTAGTTCAGGTGTGCAAGTGAGCATGACAGAACCACAGACAGAAATATCTTTTCAACAAAGTAGTAGATAGATTATCTATCTTACAAGATTTTCTGCAAGGATTGCCGTTGACCATTATTTTGGGTTTTCATGCAGATTCGTTCTCGATAAAAACTTCATCCTACACCTACTTAATAAATTGGAGGGCTAGTCTGGCTTTGATCAAGATCCATTCTTGTTCCTCAGCGTTCACTACCTCCATGAAACACTGTAGAACTCCACGATCAGTTGGTCCCTGAATAATGATTGTTCTTCATGCGAGAAGGAATGTTGAAGGTGGATAGCCAACAACGGGATGTGGAGAGAAAAGTCAGAGCTTGAATCCGGCTAAGACCGCAGAGTTGTGGGTTGAATGTGCTTGTACCAAGCGTATCTGGCCTGCCCATCAGCCGGGCTGGGCGTCTTCGTCGTCGGCCGGGTCTTCTGTTTTTCCACACAATTGTGCAGTTCCCGTCCCAACGAACCCTTGAACTTCCACGGCTTGGGTTTCTTTCGGACGGGCATCGGGAAGACTGTCGGGGAAGAACGAATATAACCGCCTTTGATGAAACGAAAAGCACGTATTCCTCAACGAAAAGAAGACTCCAACGGCCCCGAACGTTCTGTACGGTCGGGGGGCCGAGGGGGCGGATTCCTTAGGTGTTAGGTGCCAACCAGGTGTGGCCATCTGAGATCAGATCTCACCGATAGCGCCTCTTCGTTACAAGGGGGAACCTACACGCTCGTCCATCCCAGACACCCAGAAAGTCCTCCTCCACAGCTCTCCAACCTTTACATGGCGGGTTTTGGAGTTCATTCAACAACTAAAGGTTAAAGCCGATTTCACCGAAAGGCGAAATGGAAAATCCCAGGTTGGAAAAAAGAGAAAAATCAATCGTGGGGGTGAATACGCTAACTGTATACCACAGTACCCGAATAGCCGTACCACTACCAACTGCAATCATATTGAGCTGATATTGCGGGAATTTTATTGAAAATTCAATTCCAGCTGCTCATAAACCGAGCTAAATCAAAAACATTATTATATTTTCTCTTTCAAAACCAAATTGGTATTGTAGCATCAAACATGTCTACTTGCAATTTGCGCTCAAAAACTACTTACTGAATAAATTCGGTTTATACCTTTGACACCTAGCTTATTCATGAAAAACTTGAATCACGCTGTCTGATGGATTTCCTATGGAAGCAGATGATAGAAACAATCAAACACAAATTGTAAGTGTTGTCAGAAACATGATCCTCGCTCTTTGATTTTTTATTATTTGCATTTTAGGTAGATTTCCTAACGTTGTTATTTGAGGCAGCAAGCGCGTTAAATTGTTTAAGATTCTTATTCCAGGGACAGTGGAAGAAGGGGCCATATGGCTCCAACTGTCCCTGAAGGGTAATAAACGCTTCATTCATTCCTATCAGGATTTCAGAGAAGGGTTGTTCTCATTGAGCAGTACGATCATATTAAGAAATAATGAATATTTTTCAAACAAATTTTCAAATAATTGTTACGATTGATGATTATGAAGGGATTGGGGGGATTACAAATGTTCAATGGTTGAATGTCCTGAAAACCATTTCCCCTCCTGCCCCAGCTCTCCTTATATTAGTTTCTCAAACAAAAACGTCTCTTTCCCAGCATAAACACCTATGTTTGTTCAAAAGCAAACAATGTTTGTTAAGCTAGTTATCCATCAGTCGGGCTATTAGTCTTTCTAGAATGTTTAACTGGTTATATCAATAATACTTGTAGTTTCCCATAAAGTCAATATCTGCGGCCAAAACCCTCACATTTCTTTGATGAAAAAAGGCATATCTTCGAGAATTACGTTTCCCGAGTACTCATAACCACACGATTTGTAAAACCTACCTCAAAGTAGACTTCTGAAAGTAGCTAATACAGGCAAATTTGCACGTAGTTGGTAACACCTAGCAGCTTTTCTTTAACATACTATCCATACAACGCAATGAATATTGATTTTATTAAATACTCAAAGCAGCCCAAAGATCGTGTGAGTTCCTCTTTCCTTTGAAGAACCCACGTTCAGGAAATCTGTGAAATGTAGGACTACTTTTATGAAGCCGCTACACGCTATAGACGCCTCCTCCAGACAATGGTTGTTCGTTGTTTGCGCACAGCAATTTTCTTTTGTTCCACGTTTTACTTGTGAGTAACTACGAACATAAAACTCCACTTGGCATGGTGAGTGCCTCTCATTTGAGCGCGATAATAACGCTGATTGATGGTATGCGCCAGCTCTTTGTTCAAACAATTCATGCCGGGCTGGTTCAGTCTCGAATGGCGGATTGACGCCTCCATTGTTGACTCAAATGCCTCGGTGTTTGTTGAAAAAGTAGAGAAGAAAAATTGGTTCCTGCTGAAGTCTTGAACATGTACTTCAGGAACATGTACGGCAATAATGCATGAAGTCAAGCTCAGACACCTCGGCATTCCCGTCCCGTATCATTGAAGTCAATAAGCGCACGCGCATGCGCTCGCAAAGAGTTTCCTTTGGAAAAGTTTCTCAACGCGAATATTTTACCCAAAAAGCAAAAAAGTTAAAATTGTCATCTAAATTCTCATTGATATTTTAAAAAAATTGTACACGGATCATACCGATGGGTTAACGTTGACAAAGAATGAGATTTTGATCATTATACTTAGGTTTTACGTACTTTTTTTTTTTGAGGTTGGTCCACTATTGCTATTGCTCTTGGACATAGAAAGGTTCAGCAGAGCATCGAGATCTTGTAAATTAACGTACGCTCCCATCGCAGACTCTGATGGGAGCACAGCTAGATTGCCACTCGAACTCATCAAACGATGACTCAGGAGTTCAAGTCAAGGACTAATGCGCTTGTAGGTTCAATAATTACCTCATGCCTTCTTAGGCTTTGGCACCAGCGGATCGTCTTTGGAGTCGCCAAGGAGACTCCAGAGGAGTGTTTACGGCTAAGAAAAATGACGATCGTAGTGAATACATTGTAACGCGCAGTATTCATCAGATTGGGATTTCGAACAGTGAAATGAAAATCCGATTTTACTGAATCTACCTCAATTGGACGTATTGTTTTAGTGACATTAGATACTGAACTGGAACTGAAATGCTTGAGGAATCCCGACCTCCAAGATGCCTCAATCAGGGGCTTCCATGAAGGCTGCTTCGAGAAAACCCCTCACTATGGAGCCGATTCCTTGTTGCTGCTAAAGTGGCTGGACATTCCGAGCTCAGACGGCAGTCTTTGTTATGGCCAAATTGTACAAGTGGTACCAGGGATATGCCTTGTCGAGAAGGACTTATGGATACGGCGACCATTACTTGAAAAATAGTAGTAACTACGCACTTTCAGTGTTGTGGAGATGGCAGCATTCATTACCTGAGGCCTCGTATAGCCCACTACCAACGCAAAGTGATTGGGATTTTGATGATCTGACCTGGTATTTCTGGTAGTATATCCAGGTATACATTCTGGATTTAAGACCTGTGGGGCTTGTTGATGGTCACCCTTCCTTGTCCAAAACTGAATCCTGATTCCCCAAATCCTTCCATACACAGAGAAACAGCCCCTAGCACTGCAAGTGGTGTAGAAATATCGTGTTGTTTGTTCCGGCTGCCAAAATTTAAGCAACGTTTTTCATGAAAAATATTACAGTGTATCTAGCCTATTTCAATTCTCCAAATTGTTCCAATTGCATTGAACATATCAAATTCGCAATCTAGTTTCTGGCTATCTTGAAGTGCTGTAATTAAAACACGAAGGGTAACGTGTCTTTTTCCTCAAATGTTTCTTCTTCCCTTCATCAAGCCTTAGGTGTTAATCGAGAGGCTTTCATTTTCTCTTGTGGATGGCCTCTCCCGTGCTGAAGAGGGGGATCAAGGATTATTAATGTTAAAAGGGGCAGCCCCCCCCCCCCCTCGGGGCCCACCTCTGCCCAGTTTCCATACACAATTACCTAATAATGACAGGGTATGTGAAGGCAGGCGAGGCAACCTGTTCCTAATTCTCCCCTCCCGTCTAGAAAATGTGCCTTCCGAAAAAAGTAAAAAGTCGAACAACTCTCGCCTCACGTTTGCTTCTGAATTTTTTCTCTTTTTTTACCCGCGACTTTTTTCTTCTTTTTTTTCGAAGAACTGAACGTACGCAACTAAGGCTTGTGTCACTCAAAAGCCGGCGATCGTAATCATAGGTTACCTGCCCGAGTTGGATGAGGAAGGGCTCGTTTGCGGTAACAGATTTGACTCACAGGGACGCGGGAGTAGAAATTCGATCTACTCGTTCTCACCTGGTCGTCCTCCAACTATAGCTAGTTATTATATCCTATATCTCTCCCCAACGAATAGAACTTTCAACAAATTTACATAATATTTTTCCGTATCAAGCCGTCAAGTAACATCCGAGAACTTGCCAATATAATCGTGCGTCATTTTTTTGTCATGTACTGTACGTTTTTATGTCCATTATTTATCCGTACTAGTTTGCAGTATATGAGACGACATTGTATTAAAAACTCGTCCCGCACGACTTATGTTGCTTGTTCACGCACTAGCTGGTAAGTCCCATGTCCCCACCGACTTTTACAAAACATCTACGCACCACCAATAGTGTATAACACAAATTATGACTGTACGCGTTAGTTTCAGCGAACAGTTTCCGTATATTTGTGTGGCAATAAATTGGTTATGAATCTCGTAGTCGGTGGGAGATGTCTTAGTAAAAGTGCTGTATTGCCGATGATAAGAAGAAACTAAATGAGCGGAGAACTTCAAAGGATGGTGACAAATTCTTGAGTTGTCTGTAAGAAGCCAACCCGGTCCATGGACCTCCAGGAAATGCTGATTTCACAATGCCTCCTTTTCTCTCAGGCCGAGTTCTCGAAATTTGACACGCATCAGTTTTTCTCGAGCGTATCATAAATCGAATTGCCTTTTACCCTCCGCCAGGCCCCACGCCTGGATAATAAGTAGCCGACTCCTAATTGGTCATTATGAAGGTACTGTTGAAGAGCCTCACCATCCTGCATTTGGAACCCCCTGCTCGCCGACACCTCATCCCGTATTCTTCATAGGCGCTTGTAATTCATGGCCCTTCGAGTCGTTTATCATATTCACAGCATAAAAGTTTCCTGACAGAAACGCCGAGAGGTGGCCGGGTGGGGAGTCGTACCCTAACCAGTTCCCCATCACGAGGTACTTGAGCATGCAGCCAGAGACCTCCCTGGGGCGTCGGGGTAGGCAGGAATCCACTCAGGGCCCTGAGGTGCTAACTAGGTAAGCAGCCAGACCCCTCCCACTCCTCCAATTCCTATCATTTATAAATATTTATGCACCTTCATTAGTCAAGGATTTCTTTGACTTTTTTCCTCTTTCCCACCTCAAACCCTCATCAATCGTACGTTTCTAACCACTAATTCCCGACCACTGGGTAACGTCATTTGTAATCACATTCATCGAACAACGAGTCAATATTAATTCCCCTCGTTCGTTTTTATAGGTGCTTGATGATGTTTGAGACTTCATCCAGGGATCAATATTTGAACAACTTCTCGTGCCAAGAGCCTCTAGATTAGCAGATGATTCAGTAAAATGTTAGCAGTGTTTGGGACGTCTCAATCACTCGTTTTCGCATAGATACTGCATGATAGAATGAATAATGTGCCGAAAACATCCCCAAATCGTTCCTACAGACAAAGTAAAGTCAAACCATTCTGAAGAGAAGAATTCAAATAGTTCAAGAAATAATAAATTTCAGCCTCCTGTTTACTAGACGAGATACGAACTCTTCATAATTGGATGTTACACTCAAACAACCCCTCGTAAAGTTTGTCCTCCCTATAAATACTTTGAACAGAAATTTTTTGTTGCTGTTAGCTCTACCACAGCACACCGAGGAGAGAATAAGTCAAAAGTAAGTTGTACGGGAATTTCTACGGAAAGAAAGCGTTTTCTTCTCATTTTTGACGCTAAATCGTTTGAAAATCGCCAATTTGGGAATCAAAGATAATCACATCCCGTGTAAAAGTAATAAACAAATTAATCTACAATCCAGAGAGAAATAATGACGAAGTAAAAGGGAAATTTCCGGACAATTTTAAGGATTACGTCAAATTTTCAGCCGAGCCCATTCACTAAACTTTTCATGTGCCACTCAATGTCCTGTTCGGTTCTCACTTATTAGGCTCTGCCATAGTGAACAAGAACCATTTGATATACATATAGGTATCAGTGAAGATCTCAAAAACTTTGATGACCAAAAATCTAATATTACCGGTGATTGACAATGTTAATATTGTATCAGGATCTCAACACCTCCTCTCAACTTCAACCAGCAACAAATAATTTCTTGAACGAAAATGTTCTTCCTTCAAGTTATTTTGTAAAACATCAGTAACGCTTTCCTGATCCACCGCTGGCCTTTTCATCATCAATATTTCATGCAGCTTTGGTTGTTTTCGACGTTGCAATTGCTACACAAAGGATATCGATGAAGTGAACATTTGGTTGAGGGAGCATTCAAATCGTCCATTCGCGAACATTCATCCTCGTTTGAAATGAAAGATTCGGGATACGTTTCTCACTTTTCGGAAGTGTTGATCGATAAAAATGGCTCCATATATTTGCTAAATCAGCGGACTTTGAGTATTTGGTTTCCCTGTATGGCCTACACCGCTAAACCACAGAGAATTCCTATGAATTCTGTATTCAACTCCTCAACATTCATCACTGTTACCAGAATCTCTACACCATTTATTAATTCAAGAACCAAATGAGCAATGTCAAAAGACGTGGGAAATGGCTCTGGAAGCTCATATTTCGTAAGAACAATCCAAACCCAAACTCCATATTGTTTTTCGAAGGCTACTATGATGATTTCAGATGACGGTTTTGTACGAATGAGCATATTCTGTTCAAAGAAGTTCATGTTTCGTTTAAGCTATCTTAAGATTACACAAATTTACCTTACACAAATTGTATGTAGTACACGAAGTAGTACCTCGTAGCCTCGAGTGTTCACTATAACTAACTTATTCTATACAGAATTTAACACAAAACGCGACCTCTAATTTTACTTCCTCGTACGGATTAAAATTTTTAGAAAAAAATATCTCAGCGATAAAATGTCATCTTCCATGCAACGTTGAAAGGCGACCAAGTGAAAGTCTCCGAGTCGAGGCTATGGAAATGCCAAAGGTCTTGTACTCACTGGTATATCGAAGTTACTTTCAGTTCGGGTGCAGTGGGGCAGGGGTGGAAAGGAAGCGATAGGAGATCCCGTTCTTCTGGGTCACTACGTCGAAAGTCCACGACTCGAGAACTGAACGTGGAGTCCGGTAATAACTATTCGGTTGAATGGAACTGAATCTAACTAACCGCATCTTTGTATAGCCGAAGTTGACTCGAATAATACTCGAATAGATACCAGCAGATGTTAGTTCAAGATTTGGGGGTGGAAAGGGATTTTGGCCGTCTTGTTTCCGTTATTCACACTCCCCCGAGGTTTCAATGAGTAGTTCATGGATGACTCGTCCCCGATCGTCTGGAAGGCCTCCAACCCGAGGATACGACTCGTCCCCGAGCTGAAACAGCTACGGGCTACTCTGAGGACTAGCATAAAAACAATATGTAAATACGATAGTAATTCCATACGAAAATCACACTCAATTAATCAACGTTCCGTTGATAATGAGCTGCCGTAGTAATAGTTTTCAGTCAAAACTTTGTTCTCGTGATCATTAAATGATTCAGTTTTCATCCAGTTATCCAAAACAACAACTAGCTTCCTTCTAGTGTAGTTACTACAAGAGGACAGGATTGTGGGGAAGAGGGTTAGGCCTAATCTTCAGCTAATTTTTCTATCCGCCCCAGATCTTCGCCAAAGTCACTACCAACAGGGGTGAGGGGAGACATGAAAATTGATAGGGAAAAGAAAATTCGTACCAGCCCTCTCGAACATTACTCCTTTGTTATTCTCATATTTGGCAGAAGTTGGTGGTTTAAATATAATTCTGAATTGGTTGATCAAAGTAAAAGATGAATCAATTACACGACAGTTTCATTTTGATTTCAGGTCACATTAAAATGCCCCGAAAACGAGAACGAAGTGATGACCAAACGAGTCGAAATCATCGAAGACTGTTCCTGTCTGACTTGCCGGCAGGTAAACGAAGTTAGTTTCAGATTCTTCCTTTCTTAACTTTACTCTTCATTAGTAGACAAACCTGCCTGATAAAATGACTATTCTTCTACTTCAAAAAATTGCACAAAATTGCCCTTCGAATTATTAATCAATTTTTGAACATTGTACAGACACAAACTTCCGCTCGACCGCAGAGTTTTTCCTCATTTACGATTATGCACGAGGACTTGAGTCAAGGAAGCGACGGTGGAGAAGCGCAGCCTCACGAGGCTCCAACCATCCTGAACATCATGTCAGCTCCACCAAAAGCTGGCAACAGTTCACACATAAAACATGGATCCAAGTGAGTTGGAGATGGATATAGACAAAGCAAGAGGAAATTCTTCATTTTACACTTCGTCAGTTCTCAAATTAGCTCCTAATCAAAGCCAACAGACGGTCGTTAAGGTGAGGGTTTTCTAACGACAAAGGTTCATTGGCCAAGATAAACCGTGTCGCTGTGGACACTCTATGATATTTCCTAACAACTTCACATTTTTCTCCTTTCCAAACAATTCGACATCAATGATGATATGATATTCATATTTTTCAACCGAAAACATGACATGACTGAATTTACTAGGTTGGGACAACTGCTGAAAATGTTGGCTGGAGCGGAAGAAGACACGGCCGACGGTTTGGACGGAGAGACTACTGAAGAGCGGCTGGAAAATCTGATTGGTGAAATGAAGGATAAGGGCGTCAACGAAGAAGAACTACAAGGATTGGCTGAGAAGAGCGAAGGAACTGGCCAGGTAACGTTCAACTATAAGTCGTCAGAAAGAGTTAGAACAAAATGTAGTGTACCAATGATATATTTTTAATTTTTTTTTTCCTATCAGGTAAAAGTAGATTTGAACAAATTGAAAGAACTCCTGTCAAAGATCGAAGGCGACCACGAAGAAAGCTTCGACGCCGAGGAAGGATCTTCAGGGCACAGACACCATCTCCACAGTCACCATCTGCCCCAAGACTCATCTCTTCATTCAAAAGTACATAATCGTACCTATGTGTAGTTAGTTGACCTCTTCAGTCCCACCACAGTTCCCCCAGTGACCACAGTCCATTTTATTGGCAAAAAAAAGTGTTCCCCCAGTATAATAGATGTAATAGGTAGGTTTATAATTATTACGGTAACGAAATTGTTCATAAATAGGCAAAAATGATTTAATGATAATATGAGAAAGATTGATCCAGTCACCAAGAACTATAGGTGTCACTCTTGAAGCGTATAATAATTGGACATACAGTGGGGGACAACAGCTTTTGAGGGAAAACCGTCCTCATTCGCAGTACAGCTGGATCAACTGGTCCCCTGCGAGAGAAATGGGTGAAAAACCCTCTAGTTAATGTGACGACTTTGGGGGTTTTTGTCTTGAAGTGCAATACCATCGACGACAGATTGGAGCTATAGTTTCGGGAGAAGTTGATTAATACGTATTATTGAAGATTCGGTGGCGTCATCATACAGCGCAAGATAGCAATGCTTCAAGAACGTTGCAAAGTCTTTCACTGGGGTTGGTTGTTCCTCGGTCCAAGAGCATGAAGACTCATTTCAATCGATTCAGCGTCCAAATATTAGTGAAAACGATACCCCACACGCCTAAATAGTCAAAAATATCGAACATGGGGGAAATGGGTAAAACAGTGGCGTGTCCCGGACCCATTTCAATCGATTCAGCGTCCAACATTTAGTGGAAATGATACATGATTTAGTCCACACGCCTAGGTACCAGAAATCTCGAAAACATTCGAAATAGGTAAATAAATACCCATTATGACCTATTGAACCTTTTCCAGTGGGCGCCAATCGTTCCAGGACTTGTTTCATTGGACTCAGAGTACAAAATTTAGTTGAAATTAATACCCCACACGTCTAGATCGTCGAAAATCAATTTTTCGTGATATACAGTTTGACCTCTAATCCCCCAAATTTTGTCCGATCGGACAATCACTCTTACAATGTTTTCTGCCCCTTCCTATAAGATGACAGTTGAGTGTCACCTCTCTCGGGAAATTCCTGAATACCATTGAAAAGAATCCATCAAACAACCTAAACAGCTTCCCTGTTTCCATGACGCCAAAATAATCTTCCTCACTTCCCCTCTGAGCCCCAGCGCTTGAAAATGCGCTATGCGCCATTTGAGTTGCAATGTCACCTCTTCCCATACATTTTTAAATACTAATATATTTCATAAACGGGGGTGAATCCACGAGACAAGCCCCCTACAGTGTCCGTAACCAAATACCTGTCTCAGAATTGCTTCTTTTATGTTTACACCTTTTTTATTCACATATTTTTATTCTTTCGTTCAACAGGAAAGTGAAGAGAGTCTGCCAAGTCCCACACTCGACGTGGCCCCTCACCACCTTACACCGACCATCGAAGGAGCGGAAATATCCTACTTACCGACCCACCATCATCATCACAAAATCGAAGATTGATAAGAAACACTTCAAGAAACCCCAAGACGTACCAAGCGTACTTGAAACCCGCTAGCATATCAATAAGGGCTAAGCAGTAGGTACATACATTAGTGTTCTAAACAATGTAATCAAAACTTTCAAAAAGGAAATTTAATCAAAACTGATGACGAAATTTTAGCTTTAGAGAGCTACAGCCTGAGCAAAAGGGTATATTCGTACGAAAAAATGTCTATAAAACAGAAATATTACTGTTATATGCAGTTTGATTTTACCAACGGTGACAATGTGAATCATATTTATAAAAGAAATTCAAATGGTCTTACCCTGTAGGTTTTAAAAGGCTGTGTGAAACAATAAAATTAACAATGATAACGTCATAAGGATTTATATTTGAGAAAATTGTCACATTAGTGAATAAATACCACCTACTAAACCGTAACATCTAATGTGTATGAAATGTAAGCGCAAACTGTGTGATTTACGAAGGAAGAGTCAAAATGGGATAGATGGACTCGTCTTGTTTTGACACAGAGTTGAAAATGAATTGTTGAAACCAAGCCTAAAAATGAAAATGTGTCAAAAAGTATTAATGAGGCGACAGTTTTTATAAAATAAAACTTTTATTAAACGTTGACTGCCTAATTTTGGACACTCGTTGCTTGTGAAGATCATCAGGCTTGTGTTACGGCTTGAGCCACAGGTATGTTACGTGTTTGAATACTGAAAAACGCTACAAATTATTCCAAGATGGATGATTACTCCTTGGAGCAAGAGGATGGAGTGAGTGTGGAGTGTGCTGGACTAATTCCAATCGATTCAGCGTCCAAAATGTAGTGAAAAATGATACCCCACACGTCTGGGTACCTATAAATCTCAAAAACTCACTTTCGAAATAGGTAGTTAGGTACCCATTTTAGTCCTTACCGACCTCCCGTCAGTCTAGGGCCCACCTAAATGGATTTATCGCCAAAATTTAGTGGAAAGTAATACTCCACATACGTAATTCCCAAAAAATCCCGTAAGTTGATCTTCAAAAAACACACGTTTACCCATCCCCCTCCCCAAATGGACGGCAGACGGGCATTAGGGTTTTGGTTGGTTATACTATAAATGGTCAACCTATGTACGTGCCAGAGGTCCTCTATTGACTCCAAAATTTGACAGTATACGTTTCATGATGTCTAGATTGTGCATAAGATGACATATTCAGTATACATACCTTGAGTACAAACTTAGTCACGGTGGGAGTAGTCATTTTTATTGATTTGATTTTACTTGAACGTTGAGTTATGAAGCGTATAGGTAGGTAGGTGCCTAGTCCACGCGATTAATCTTCGCCTATAAATGAAATGACAACAATTTAAATTTCAAACGGTTTTATTTTCGTTAGAATTTCAGCCGAATCATTAAATGCGAGGACCATTCATTTTTTGTCACATTAACAATTAGAATTACACAAACGACAATATTTTCAAGGGGTCCAAAATTAGAAACCGAGCATGGCCATACTCGACAAATATTCAGAAACGTAACATATTGAGCATCCGTCAAATGGTGTTGACAAAATATTCGCATTCCCATAAAATTACTCATTTAATATCACATAATAAACCGTGTTTTAGGATAAATCATGAGCAATCGTACCCACGACGGAAAATAATTTAGGAAACAATCCAATTTGAAAATCACCAGTACATTCGTGTTGTTGGCACCCCTTCCGAATGGAATAAATTAGAAGAAATAATTGTTACCAGCCATGAATCTTATATTACGATCTAAACACTTACTACAATCACGAAGAAAACTTCTCAATTAACAGTTTTCTAATGAAATCTACCGTGTTAATGCGTTACAGTCCTTAGGTCTAAAGCGTCAAGTGAAAACTGATTTGTTTGGTATACATACAGTATAGTACTCGTACGTCAGTGACTTTTTGAATTTTCGATGTAGTTACTTTAAATTCATTCCAGTTACGTCACCCGACAAAGCACCGGATACAGCAACTCCCTCTCGTGGTCGTGGTAGCAAGACCCGCCGCAAAGAAGATGCTAAATAGAACACAAAGACCCAAGAGAACATTGAAAAGGTCGAAAAGACTAATTTATCGGCACTTCTGATCAACAAATGGTTACTGATTCGGTCTATTTGCCAGATCAGTTGGAATGAACTTCAGCGGATACCCATGGTACGTTATCGCAACCTTAACGCGCTTGAAGAGCAACAGCGACCATTGGCCATTCTTCTAACTGACCAGAACGTCTCAATCTAAAAGTAGCTAATTGCTGGATCTGGGTGGCTTGTTGAACAGCTGACTTTCTCGGAGCATCAGAGCCTTGGGGTAGCTGAAGAGGAACTCCAGGAACTTCACAAGTATTCCAGCAATTGTCTCGTTTTACAAGTCTTTTGTATAACCGATTCTGGAATGTGCATCACCGGTCTGGTACCCACGACTTCCACCGTTATTGCCTCGAGATTGTGCACCACAAGTTCCATCGCTATGCCGCCATCAAATATGGGATTCCTTCGGTGGAAATCGATGACAGTTCTTGAGTATTTGTCCTTTGGATCCACTGATCTGGAGGCGAGTGACTACGTTCGGCACTACTCTTGAAAATTTGCATCCGGGCGCCAGTTGCTGCGTGTTTTCCTTTTTCAACCTCGAACTACCAACAAAATCGTCCGCTGAGCAGACCAATGTTTTATCTCTCTGATGTATGTATTAATGTATCTCTTCTGAACGTCAGACTATGCTGCGCTCAGGACGACGCGCAGGCTTCACCTTATCAGGCTTGACCCACCGCAGGATACTGACAGAATCTGAGAAAAGGCCCTCAATGTGCTGAAAAAGTTGGATTGTCCCGTTCCATCCCTCGCTCAGTCTTTCCAGATTCGGCTTAACCCGTGTAGATAAACCAGCTTATCATCCCCACAGTGCCAAGACATGATCAGTGCATCTCACGCCGCCAATTTGATACCCGCCACTGGTCGTTGTAGACCAACTATCAGCAGTACAATCTCTTGCGTTTCAATCGTGAGCTCCAGAGGATACCTACAGTACGATTACGGCAACCTTAACGCTCTTGAAGAGCATAGCTCAGTGACTATTGGCCTGAACGTCCTCATCTAACTGAAAGTAGCTCATTACCTACTGCCAAACTGCTGCGCTCAGGACGACGCGCAGGCTTCGCCTTATCAGGCTTGACCCTTCGCAGGATACTGACCGAATCTGAGAAAAGGATGCTGAGGACAATGCACGCATGCACATATAGCTGGTCACGATGGCCAAAATCCACAAATTGGGGCACTGCTACCCCATATTCTCCAGATTTCGTGACTGCGACTATTTTCTGTTTCCGAACCTAAGCCTATGGCAAAGAGGTTAGAAATTGGAGTAGACTGAAAGAGTCATTACCGAAACACACGCTTCTTTTGACAGCCTAGACAAAACATATCATTTGTTAGAATAAAAATGAGAAAAACGCTGGACTAAATGAACCTACAAAGTGATTACGAAGAAAAATAAATCGTTTATAAGCCGAAAAAAGTCGTTCTATTCAAAAAGTCACTGACATATCAAACCGACCTCGTAACCTCAAGAGCCAACACAAGTGGGAACTTGATAGTACTTTGTAAGGAGGAGTTTAGATTACGAGGTAACCTCTGCTGATCGTGTAGTTCACGTAGAGCTAGATCATACACCTAACAAGATTGCGATTTTTTAGAATATTCACGAATGAAATCCGATGTTGTCGGTAAGGAATCGATCAAGCCCACGCAATTGTATTGAGAGCAGCATCGTGTTTTGTATTGGAAAGCTCACCTCCAAGCTCTATGCCGTGATGGAGAATTAGATTCAATTTTGGGGATATTTAGTTTTCAAATACGCGTCTTCACTCACATAACACCAATCTATGACCTTAAGTGTCTAAGCAATCTCAATTGATCAGGTAAAGTAGCTAGGTTAGATGTTAAAATTAGTCTAAGTTGTTTTTGAGATGCGCGAAGAAAGCTTAGTTTGCCTTTCCTCATCATTTTTGCTGGGTTATCAAATATTTTTTTGTGGATCCAAGCATGATAGAGAAATTGTAGGAGCAAAGTGAACAAGGCTCAAAAGAGAAGTTTTGAAAACTTTGAGGCATTTTCAGTTTGTAACTTGATCATTTGGCACGATTCGATGGTACCTGTGCGACGCCAGCATGATCGATTATGACCTTCACACCGACAACATTCATTAAAATTAATCTAGATTGGAACAACATCGTCCAATTCACTACGAGATTGGACCCATGTTGTCACCCAACAGAACGATGAATTCCATCGTTACACATTTAACAAAGTTTGTCAAAATACGCAAAAACGCCAGCAGTTGAATAATTTATCATTCAAGTTACAGTCACCATTAAGTTTACAAATAGGATGGTGAAGGTACGAGGGACGGGGGATTAAAGAAGAGATGGTGAACATTCCGCCAAATGCATTCTAGTTTCAGTGTCCAGCTTCGTATGACTCGAAAATGGAAGATTTGACGTGAGCTGTGGCTATTGTGAATCCGAACAATAAATGTTCTTTTAGAATGAAAAAATAGCACTCCTCGATTTATTGCATTTTAGAGCCTCCTCAACATCGCAAAAGGATAATTTTGGGCGGGCAATAGACAACTTTTGCGGTTTTCAAAATAATTAATTTTCTAACATGTCCACTGTATAAGTTAACAAAATAATTAATACAAATAACAAACGCGGCAACTGTATGTAATTACGTAAAACTCGATTTTTCTATACATGGCCTCATTGAACGGAACTACATCAGAGGAGCCAAGAGCCCATTTAAATGGGAATTGCTGCTTGGTGCCACTTTCTGCTTTGCCCTCCAAACGCTTTGTGCTTTGCTGTGCAAAGCGAAACAGTGGTAGCACGAAAGCTGTTCAAAATAAAATTCATTAACGGGTAAATTTAGTTGAACACTAATAATATTGGTCAAACATGAAAATGTAAAAATGCTTTTGTTTCGGAATGTTCACGGGATTCGGTTTGGTCACAGATTTTCTTGGTCAGAATAGGTGAAGGAATGCAAAAGAGTGTTAGGTCCATGTTCCTGACAGTAACACTACCAGTGTGCAGATTTCAGGGAAAAATAGTTGGTGCAGAGCCGGTCAAAAGGCTCAGTCAGAAAAGAGTTGAGTGCTCGAAGACTTGGAAGTCGAATTCAGGACGGACAGAGGGCCTGAGCTCCTTCGCCAAGAGGGGGGCCGGGGCCCCCGGCGAAATCATGCCCTCGTAGCTGGTTTTCAGTTGGGGGGTGGTGGTTTATCGATGATGACGACGCCCGCGTAACTTCGACCTATTCCCATCGAAGACCCGAGCATGGACCACGTGTTGGTTTTAGGGTTGTAGACTTCGACTGAAGACAAGTTGGAGGTTCCGTCGTCACCTCCAACGACATACAGCTGCCCTTTCAGCGCCACGACACCTGAATTGCACCAAATTTAATGACAATTCGATATCCCACGACCAATACACGATGTCACGACAGCTCTTCCTTTACTTACCAGCGTTCCTTCGGCACAAAGCCATGTCAGCTACAGGCGTCCATTTGTTCGTTTCAGGATCGTAGGCTTCAACCGATTTCCGAACCAGCGGCCCGTCGTGACCGCCCACAGCGTAGAGTATACCGTCAAGAACGCCGACGCCTAACAACATTATGGACATTTGTACAAAAATCCCCCTCTAAAATCACGTTTTCTAATGTCAAACTAAGCATCATGCTGTGATGTTCCCTAAGCGATCCCACGCTGGGTTTTCAGTTCACACAGGCTACGAGAACAGAATATGAAATAATCTACAACGTGTGCTGAAATAATCAGCGGTCCAAAACGGATGACGTCCACAACACTGCGTCATGGTAAAACTGTAGCAAGTTGACGGAGTGTGTGCTACATGTTATAACCCAGATCAATCCCCTAATCTCTTGCACTACCTACATAGCTTTGTGTTATGTCCATCTTCAATATCTAAGGCTGATAATTCCCCATGCTGGATGGAATTTTAAAAAGTCACTCACCAGCGCCGCTTCTCCGGAAAGCCATGTCGGCAACAGACCTCCATTTGTCGGTTTCAGGGCAGTAGCATTCGACAGAGCTCAAACACTGTCTCGAGGCTCCATCATAACCGCCAACCTGGAATCGATGGATACTTCTTAACGCTGAACTCGTGGGTAAACAAACGCAAACCAAGAACTTCTTGTCCAACCATTTGGAGTCAATTGTGGTTAGCAAAAAATCACGGGTTTTCGGCCTTCTTGAAGTCAGCGTGAGATCAATTATTCGCTATTGGGGCTATATCACCCCTGGGTGGGCAAAAATAACCCCCTGAGTCGCAGATAGTTTGGAATTTCGGACAGCGGACCCCCATTTTCGTCCTGGACTGAACTACACGGAGAACGGCATAGTTTTATAGATAAATGCTGGTTGTTACAAGAGGCTAGGAATACTTACAGCGTACAACAAATTGTCAACAACCCCTACGCCAACACTACTTCTTCTCGTGGACATGGCAGCTATCATTCTCCATTCCTGTTTTCTTGGGTCAAACATTTCAGCACTGTTGAGTCCAGTTGAGCCGTCAAATCCTCCAACCTACAAGATCGTGCATCAGTTACTTGACATCACGCGTGGTAACGTTCGGTACAAGAGGCACGACGGATTACTTACAGCGTAAATACAGTTGTTAAGAACAGCCACTCCAAGAGTACTCCGCCTGGCTTCCATGCTGCTGGCTGTTGTCCATTGGTCTGCCGCAGCATCGTACACGTCGACCGTCCTCACACGCAGGGAACCGTTAAAACCCCCAACAGCGTAGACTTTGCCAGCCAAGACGACCAGACCAGCCCGACATCTTCGGCCCGGCATCTCCGCTACTGTCGTCCACGTCTCCGATGTGAAATCGAAGCATTCGACGCATTTTATGGCTTTAGGGGCCTGCCCACCGACTACTAGCATAACCTAAAAAACGAAGAACGAATGATTACCTGAGCTCAAAGTGGTTTTGATAAAACAACCTGTTGCCAAACCATTTACCTTTGGAACACCGATAGGCTGTCTAGGTTTCGTTCTCGGAGTATTAAACACTAATCTCTGGTCAGTCTTGAGTAGGTGGTACTTTAACGCTTCGATGAGATAATCTTTACCTGCATACGAAACAAAAATGTTATGACCACAACAATCAGTCCTCCTACTAACAAGTTCAAGTCTACAAGGCTTACACTGTAGATTAGCCTTAAGCAAAGGTTCTTCTTCCACACGCTGAACGAGGTAATCCTGCGGAAGGAGAGGGAGGCGGACGTATTCCATCAGTTCTGCTAAATGCCCTTGTCGCTCTTCCAAATCGTGGTTGACCCAATTTACAACACACTCGAAAACCTAAAATATTCGCATTATTGAAATAATTATTCCAACAATTAGTCTGATTTTTAGTGACGAATATTCTCAAAATATATACCTTCTCTTCGGATTTGACGGCGAGACGGTCTGAGCATATCAGTTTACACACTTGTTGATGCGAAAGAGCAAGAAATTCTTCTCCTTCGACCACCTCACTAAAAAGACGAATCAAGAAAAACAAATTAACTGAAACGCGTACTGAAAACGCTGCAAATTCTTACACAGGGGTTGGTTATTCCTCGGACCAGGCGCATGGAGACTCATTTCCTCAACATGGGGGAAATGTGGGAAACAGTGGGTGTGGTGGGTCCCGGACCCATTCCAATCGATTCAGCGTTCAAAATTTAGAAAAATGATACCCCACACGCCTAGATCGACAGAATCTCGAAAATTCATTTTTCGAAAAACACATTTTGACCCCTACCCCTCCCAAATTCGGTCCGATCGGGCTGAAAAGTTTCGAGGACCGTTCTAGGCCGGGAACAGAACCCTGACCCAAATTTCAGATTTTTAGAAATTTTTTTACTACCAAAAACAGTGCGGACGGACATTTGACTTTTTTGATCTAGAAACCTTGAAACGTCCAGAAAATTTGAGAGGTTGACCTTTTGCATGAAAACAAGGAATAACCAACCAAAACGAACGTAATGAAGGCGAAAACAAGCAAAACGATCTCAAAACTACGCAAATAAGTTGGGTTACGACAGGATTTTGTTTGAAATTATTGTTCAATTGTTCAATATTATGTTACATGTCTGCCTACTTTGAGCATACGATTCTGAAGCACGCCCACCAAAAACCAAGAAATTCGACAAAATATACCGTATCAACTTACGAAAAATGCTGTTCGATAAATGCTTCCGCCATTCCCAATAATTCCAAACAACTGTGAAGGTCTGCAAAGGCTCGAATACCAAGGCAGTTTGTAGGATGAAGTTGTGACTGAAGAAAATCGCAACACGCGTCTCGAACGTCGGCTAACTGTAGAAGATTGGCTGCTGGAAGGAGGACCTGAAACGTGGATAATACGACGGTTGATAACGACGATTTCCTCAAACCCTCAGTTCAGTTTAAATTGAATAGTCTTGAGAGATGAATAACACATAGCTATGGGCGACTTCAACTCACTTGTACGTTGTCTTCTGTAACGTGAATCTCTGCCGTATAAACATACTCTATTAAAAGCTGTAAAGCGTACGGGTCGACACCTTGAAGGACGATACGCTCTTGCCGACTTTCCTCGAAACTTGTGAACATGGCGTGAAAATAAGGGGAACAGGCGGCGAGAACCATTTTGTGAGCGGAGATTTCGACGGTTTCGGCGACAAGGCGAACATCGCAGAGGAGGTGTTGCCTGAAGAAAGGAAATGAGTTAGACAAATGTTGTAAGTAAAAATGCATACAGAAATCATGGAAATATTTACAAGTAGGGTGCGAAATTGAATCACAAACATCACTGGGAAGTCATGAGTATTCGGTTCTGGACATAACGAAGGCTTTCGACACGTTTCCACGACATTGAGAGCTGTAAAGAATACTGGAGTCTCGAAGGGTTTATAAACTTGACGAGAAGTCACCTCGAGGATAGACAACAATATGTCACAGTTGGCCATGTAAGCGAAGGTTTGAGGATGGGTTTTCCCAGGGAACGGTCATGGGTCCAATATGTTTCATCGTATACATGAAACGGTTGCTAAAAGAGCATGGACGGTGATTTGAGAGTATTCTCGAATGGCACTCAGCATCTCGCCATTATTGGGAAAAAAACGGATTTGAGCCTTAGGAAAGCCTCTCAAGAGACGCACTCAACATATCAACAACCCATTTTTAGACATTCTCGTCTGTCATCAGGAGTACCCCAAATCATGGAGTTGAGATGCTATCATGCTGACTGCAGCCTACATGACCTTTGAAATTACCCAGGTATCCAGCAGCTCTGTTATACGAAATATCTAGTAGTCGAAATGTATTAGCGAATGAAATGGGACATTAGTGGAGAGGCTCAGAAAACTAGCACAAGTCTGTAGAGATGATGTCCGCACTACCATTAAGAAGCCGTCGTTTACCATGCCATAGTGCAATCACTCATCATCTACGACATCATGGGATGGTTAGGATGCAGCAAAGAGCTGAGACTTTGTATTTAGAGCGTAAAAACTCATTTTGGAAATCCTCTTAGGCGAGAAGTACCTACTCTTCCAATAGCCACGAAGAATTTCAGGCTCCTACCACGAGGGATATGAAATATAGAATGACAGTTACGAAATCACTCAAGGATTTGTGTAAGAGGTATCTGATCGTGTAGGTAGGCGTGGTATACGACTTTTCTCCGTGAGATTAACATGATCCAGGGAAATTCCTTTTGGTAAAACAATCTGTGAGCAATTGGCTAATGACTATAGAGGTCGTAGATTGTTCAATCCCTCTCGATAATTCCGCTAATTCTAGGAACAGAGGTCAACTAGATGAAGTTCAAAAGTAAATAATACTAGAATATCAGCTTACATAAAACACAACTCCTCTCCTCAGTACGAATAATTATTATCAAGGAGGGGAGAAGCATTGGTTCTTATTGTATGTAACTTGCACCACTTCGTCTAAAAAATATGCAAGAAATAAATAAATAAGGAAGTACAAATTCTTCAAGCATGGGGGTTTGAGAATAACCCGGTCACTCCCTAAACACAGGTACGCACCGTTTTCTGTTAAATACAAGTACATCCGTTGTAATGCTGTACAACGGCATAACCCTCTAAGAACAAAAACACGGTCTAAACACGTTGTCGGAGATCACTGCGAGATGATTTGACGGGGAAAAAAATAACAAAAGCCGCGACCGCGATCACAGAAAGGCGGTTAGGGGCGAGCATTCCTTCACCTTGACACACTATGAAGCTTTTGAGGGACACTACCGTGGTCTTTTGAAAGATAGAAGAGGCCGTTGATTTTACGAGTCCTGGCTAACAATGAGAGACGACAAAGGAAGAGAAGACAAATAAGAAACGTGTGCCCTAGAAAAAAAAATATTTATAGGGAATTAGAAACGAAAATTCAAACGTAAGCTCTACAGCGCCACCAGTTTCACATCAGAAGGAAAAGATGTCAAGAAACGATGTCAACGCTGATCAACAATCCGTATCAATCAAATAATTCTGATGAATCAAAATTAGTAGAAATTATTCTTGCCCAACGTTCAACTTGATGAAATTCAATTCAACCCTTCGTACATGGGAGAAACCCACTTTCTTTGTTGGGAGGGGTACACCCTGTACACCAGACTGTTTTCTGTCTGTTTCTGTTCTGGTATTTACCTTGTATCATGTTTTTCAAACCCATGTTGATAAGTTATTAAATAGAATTTACAATTTCTCCAAACATAGGAAATAATTGGAGTCACCGAAACAGTATTAATATAAAATATAAGCAACACCTTAAAATTTGAGCTTTTTCATAAGATTTTTGCATGGTGTTCGTGAATGTTTGCTTTTTACCGGAGTTTTTTTCCCCCATTTGTGACGTTCAATCACGTCAAATTTCACGTAATATCTCTCATTAAACAAATCATCCTCACCAGAAGAGCTGATTTCTTGATTAGTATCTAAATCAGAATCAAAATCATCAGCGAGATTGCAAATGTTTGGAAATGGTGGAGCAGGGGGTGACTCAGGATGATCATATTGAACTTCTTCATCGACCCCTGACTTTGTATCGCCTAGTTCTTGCCCGACAACTTCTTCCTCGTCGAAATCTTAAGCTTCTTCTTCTCTCAATCTCTCATATTCTACCGACAGCTCTTTAAAGGTATCCTTTCATTGGAATAGGACATGTTGGTGTGGGGGAAAATGGCAAGAAGGGTTCCAGTGAAACTGGGCAACTTTGGTGATTGAATCGCGTTCCATTCGCGTTAATTACATTTCAGTAAGAGGGTAGAAAACAAGGGGGATTCCTAGAACCATAGCTGATCGTTTTCTTCGTAATCGAGCGAATGAATATAGAAATCAGACCGAATACAATATATTCTACTAAGTTGGGCTCTGTTTGTTCTCATATCTTCAAAATACGGTGGTTAGGGTTGTGGCCGTTGAGTCCCGTGAATACAAATGAAAGTGGGTATCAGTGCCATAAAAATGAAAAAGAAGAGAAAATTTAGAAAATTTTCGGATGTTCTCAGTTCAGAGTGAGTTTCAGATTCAATAATCTTGGACCAAGCGATACGATGCGCACTAATAATTACAATCTAGGTTTTTACAGAAAACAAAAATTCTTACTTTCTCATAGTGTTTAGCACTTCGAACGCTTTCTGCGTGTGCACATGATTCCTGTAGGGTGGCTTCTCCTTGACCCCAGCGCGAGGTATTTGTTTCTGCGAGCTCTCGTCAAGTGAATTTTGGCTGGCGTATCTCAACAACAAACAGCTGCAACAGATAAAATTTTGGTGAAAATGGAACAAAATCGACTATTATTGATAGGATTGATTCGTGAGAAGACCCACTAGGCAGAATCTGAGGGATTTGCGATGAGATCGTGAGGATTCACCAGCCAGAGCATGTTGGTTAGTGGAGTTTCATTTGTACAAAATCACTTTTTCAAATGATTTTTAGAGAAACGGCGTGAGAAGCGATTTGGCAGACTGACACTTGATTGGGCACTTTTACTCACAACAAAATTTTATTGAGGACGAAGAAAGTGAGATTCGACTCGACAATCTAGTTTGGGGGAACTGGCCTCAAGGGTCGTATTATGAGCTCATTAGTCAAATCGGAGGACACTCATGTTTTCGTTCGAAAACAATAAGACGGGACGACTAGAAGATAATCCAAAACCACATTACCTGCCACCGTCGACGCAGTCCACTCCGAAATTTTTCCGTTCCATTGTCAAAGGAAGTTCGCACACCCAAACAAACAACGGTGATTTGGCTAGAGTGGGCCGAACATGCCCAATTATTTTGACGGAACAAAAATCCCCATCAAGTCAAACTAGATCCGTGAGAAAACGCGTCACTCTAGACAACAACGAATATTTTTATTACTGAGATGGCAAATGAATATGAAGATGCACGACACTACACGGAAAAATTAGCCTCTTCTACTTCAACGAGAACGCGAATCGCGAAGACAACTTCACTGATAATCTCGTCTGAGTTTAATGTACAGGACAAATCACGGCAGCGCTCATGGCCAAAAAATTTGGTTTTTCACCAAGTTAATAATTTTCAGCGAATATTAAACCTTGTAACAATACAATAACAAATACTGGATATTATGAGCGATGGGTTTCAATAAAGTACTGCGCTGCTCCCTGGTTTATCGATTTATAAAATTGAACCTAGAACTGAGCGCTGTGGAGAGACACAAATAGTGTGCGAGGACGTGTTTTTGTTCAACAGATGGCGTCCCAAGCACTCATCGTTTACCTTCTCGATGCCTAACCTCGTTGTTGCAATATCTTCTTTATGAGGCAATGAAGGTTGGCTACAGTCCCACAACCAACAAAATACCTGAGGAACGGATGCGTTGAAACATCGAGAGCAAGACATCGATGTCAGTCTCAATGTTAACATCGGACGCTCACTATCGATGTAGACAAAACAGATAGATAATATTTGATCATTTTTAAATGACTTTCGGAATAATTGTTGGTTTTTTCTGATTAAAATATTGAAATAAATAAATAATACATTTTTCCCATGCCAGGAGCAGATTCCGGTCGTTTTTAGTGTTTATAGGTAGGTACACTCGCACCAGTGACTGGCCCGTCATAATCGATTAGGCATCCTAAGTTACAAAGCGACTTATTTCAAGCTTTCACATTGCGCTTTTCCCCGCAATATGTACTTATATATTAAAAATAAAACCCAACTACAAACTGAAACACCGATATCCAATAATATCAACTACCTTAATATCGATAGTAAAACCCTCAATCCTCGGAGCAACAACATCAATGTTTCGTTTCGATAGCATCGAATGGGAAATCACACCTAGTTGCTGTCCCAACTAGAGTAGAGAGTGATGTTGATAATTGATCGTTCCTCTGGCTTGCATTTGATTTGAATTAGATTTTCTACCATAACCGTCTACTGAATCATCCTATATAACAACTCAATAATAAATTTAAGTTGCTGAAGTTGAGTAATGAATACTCACTTTTACTATGTTGTTCTATAAAAAGACCTCATTTTGACACCCTTCGTCTATATCCACTGTTAATTAAAATATTTAAATCGCAATATACGCTACAATACACTACTTTGAATCATCCATTCTTCCTTTGGCTTTTCTCTTTGGGTTCATCCGGCTATCGTCTCACGCTAGCGTGAGCCGCCGGTTATCTATTTTTCAAACCGACATTAGTCCAATTCCACCTGCAAATCCGTGGTTTTTTCCCTGTTTAGCGTTAATAAAATAATAATTAAGTTGATATTAACGGTTTCGAAATGGTTGAAGTTCAAGCGAGGAAGGCCGAAGATGCGATGAAGAAAGTTATAAACGAAGTTGATCTGCAATACCTGCGAAAAATCCAGGTGAGTGTTCTCATGACACTGCTCTCAGAAAATGCTTGATATCTATTCAGCTGAAAATCTACAATGCTGCTTTGTTTATTGTGTATTTGCAGGCTAATATGCATCGTTGCGCTGCACGATGCTGCGACAACACCAGTGACAGCATGGAGCAGGTTCACAATTGCGTGCAAAAGTGTTCAATAACTCTGAAAGAAGCTGAAGCTATCGTTCAAAACGAATTGAGTACGACTCAGGTAGGAACGTTGTTTCTTATTGAACGATTCCTAGAATCCAAACTGTTATTTGCATTTTCAGACGGATTCATAATTGATCATTTCTAACGAAAACTCTTCTCTCTCCAGGAACGTTTCCAGAGATGCGTGATGGATTGTAACGACCAAGTTAGGGACCGGATGGGAGCTTCGCCCACTGAATCAGAGGTAAACACCAACTTCCAGTTTGGCTTTTATTCTGAAAAGACGCATTTGGCTTTGGAGCTCAATCTCAAAGACATAAAATTGTAAAATTATACCTGCGTGAAGAGTTGTGGTAGTGCAGATTTAACAAAATGTTCTCCTGAAGTAGAACGAATGGTTAATAATTATCCTTTATTATCAAATTTTCTCGAACTCTTACAGGATCGTCGGTAGATTCGATTTTCCTGAAACATTTCAACTTGTCAATTGACACTCCATTTTTTTTTTTTTTTTTTTTTTACAGATGGTTAAACATCAGGATGACTTTGAAAAGTGCGCCAGCAAGTGCGTCGACAAACACGTCGCTCTACTCCCAACCATGATGAAGAGAATGAAAGAAATGCTGGCGTCGAAAACTCAAAGTTCCGCCCTGTATTACCCAAGCTAGTGGAATCTTGATGGCGATGCTCATTGCATTTTTGGGTTGTGAGTTCCTTTAGTTTGAACAGCCCGTTACATTAGACAGTTTTTGTTGAGGTGATACTGTAAATATAAGGTTGTTAGCGAAATTCATCAGCTATGAATTTTCCCTCCATGTCAAATGGACAAGCATGAGAAATAAAATTAAAAAATAATGGATAATTCAATGAACACGCGTGATCATTGTTACGAGTATACTCGTATTTTTTATTCTTATTGGTCCCTGCTGGCGGCAATAACAACAACTCTGTATTAAGAAAAAAAAGTATATAATATATACCATATATTATATGGTTTCAAAAGTGCAAGTAAAAATTCCCTTAGGTTTTTCAGAACGGCGGTTGTTCGCCTGATTGCGCTGGGGGAAAATATTTCAAGAGGGAATTGTAATGTTTTTACTCGATCAAGGGTTTTATTTTATAAAATACAAATGCCTTATTTTTATAATTTTTAACGCAAACTAGTCTTCAGCAAAGTTAGAATCAACGAGGGAGACCGTCAGGTCTTTGATTGATAAGGCAAATCGTCAGTATACTAAATTTTATATTCAATTAACCAAACAACGTAGCGTAGAAAATCAAGTTATCGAGTCACCAAGAGCGCAGATGACGTCATTTGAGGGAGCGCAGGTTGTCGTTGGACGGGTACATGGGTTTGGTGACAGTTATCGACCCGGGGAACCGTTCGTGGTACCGGTGTTCACGGACGTACCTGACCGTCACGAGGTTGGAGGCGAACCAGGAGCCGTGCATCGCTCTGTAGGCGACGCCGGCGTCGGCCGGGGTGGCGCACTTCATGTAGACGATCCCTTCGTCGGATCGGCGGTCGACGACGACGTGGAGCACCTTGGCGGGGCCACACTTTTCGAGGATGGCGTCGACTACCGTCTTCATCCAGTCGTCGCCTTCTTCTTGTCCCGGTTTGAACATGTGGCGGATTTTTAGGCAATTTGTCGGTGACTTGACGTGAGAATTGAGGTTTCCTTCAACTGTGTCGAACGCCTGACCTAGAAAACAACAACAACGTTATAGAACAACGTCACGGAAAAGCTTACTGAAGTGAAGAAAAAAACCAACCCTTGTTTTTAAGAGGGTGATTTCAAAATGGACGGTCACCCTTTCCCCGTAATGTCCAAATTAAGGCGACGAACGAGATTTTTCAGCATAGAAAAATTCAGATAACCGAACACATGCCCTGAATTCTACAACAAATCTCTTTCTTACAGACAATGCCACATGTGTCGCTGAACTGCACGTACCATGGAAGCTCGGAGCTAATTAAATAAAAATATATAACCAGAATAACTTTTCGCAAATGTTCACTGAATTTTTACTTCTACGTTACCTTGCCAGAGTTTTTTCTTATTTGACGTCAAATTGTTCGCCAGCCAGCGCCAGACCTCGAGCTGCTCCCCTTCAACGTCTTGATGCTCTTTCCTCAGCCTCGAATCCGTCTCGAGGAGCTTCAACGCGTCGTTCCACAGCCTCCGATTTTTGTCTCGTTCCTCCAACGGAATTAATTGGTCTCGAACGTGACTCACCGGCACGTAATTGTCATTTTGAGATTTGGAGCTGACGATTTCAATTATGTTTCCGACCATTTTGAAAACCTCCTCTTTGTGCCGCGCCTCTCTTCGGATCCACCAACGGGCCGTGAGGAAAATGACGAGTATGGCCAGGATGACAAGGCTGATTTTGACGACCCAATCAGCCGCTAACGTCACGTAGGACAAACCTGTGCAAAACAAACTTTGAGGGATACTCGTGAGCTCGACGCCGTCCTTCGTCGGTTTGATGTTCCATTTCGGGTTCGCTTGGAAAATAATTTTCAAATTGTTCAAGTTCTTTTCAATCACCCAATAACTCAGAGATGGGTCTTTTTGTACAATCAAATTTAAAAGGTCACTGTCTGAAATTTGAATTGACTCCGCAGAACAAGGTGTCTCGACTAGCCTGTCGTTCAGTTCATCGATGACGATATTGATCATTAGATCGACATATGTTATGTCATCATCTTTGACGCAGTTGAGATCCGGGATGTGAGTCGGGGAGTTGCCGCACAGCTGGTAGTCGAGGTTATTCGTCGTCGTCAACGTGCTGTCAACCGACGTTTTTTGAACGTAGACGATGCCGATGGAAGCGAAAAATAACACCACGCCGAAGATGAGAAGCGCGGAGACGGGAGAATCAAGGATATACCAGGCGTCGGACGGTGGACGGCGCGCCGTCTTAGCGACCTCTTTGTATGTACGGCCTTGACTGAATTTTATGTAATTGGGAGGTGGTCCGGCATCTTCGTCGTCACTCTCTTTGACGTCGAGGAACTTATTCGACAAACCTGGCGACAAGTGGTACTCCCTGCTCGGTCTTCCGCTCGACAACCGTCGTAGGAAGTCTGACGCGTACGGGCGGTCGTCGGAGATCCGTGACGAACTCCTCGTGTCAGCACGATCGAAGGAGTTCGAATCGTTGTAAGAATTCGACGAATAAGCCGAAGACGGTGTGAAATGGTTCGATGAGTTGAGGTTTGCCCGGAACAACTCATTGCCGATTCGAGGCGACGTCGAAGGCGACTCGTCGTCGTTGACTCGAGCGTTGCCGTAATCGCCGGTCCACCGAGAACCGAGAGGGTCCAACATCGTTGAACTGGCGATTGGCTCCATTGATCGACCAAGTGAACTTTTCACCCTCGGCGATCGGTTCACGGACGTCGGCGGCGGCATTTTCTTCCTCCGCGTTCTCGGCGTCAACGTCCCGCCGTCACTTTCCTCGCCGGACGTCGTCGGTGGTTTGGCGCCAGAAGCGATCAAGTTCCGCAGCTTCTTAACCATCACTTTCCTGGTTGTTGCAGTCACCGGCCCGACCGGATGGCCTAGCTCAATCAATTTCGCCCGAATTTGGGCATCTGACCAACTTTCTACATTCATTTTGGCTCGGCGACTAGTTACAATCTAAACATAAACTAAAATACCAAAATATGGCCACGGAACAACAAAATATTTCCCGAACTGAACAAGTTCATCTCCTGATCAACGCAAAATTACTTTCCTAACTAAGTACCCACTTTCCGAGAATGACCCTTCGCACAGGCACTCACGATCAAGGATATAATCGAAATTGTTGAACATTTGAGGGATATCAACAAGAACATCGACGCGGGAATGAATCCAGCCTGAAGATTCTGGACCAAATTCTACGAATCTAGACGATGCTGAAGGAAACAGAAGCGATAGGTTCATCCAAGGTTGCCAACCACAAAGAGGATATTCCTTGAACATGTAGCGACCCTAAGACGACAAAATGTGATAATTTAAAAATAATCACAAACTTTTTCTGTTGCCAAACACCACGATTCACTTGATAAATTACTTAAAAAAATAATAAATTATACTTTACTCTCAAACGACTGATAAAGTGGAGTCTTGCTGGTGGAAGAGGTGCGACTCATGCATCAGGGGGCCTTCCAAGAGCGGTATAGGCAAGCCCGATCAACTTTAAAGCAAGGCCGGTCTCCTCGAATTGACTGGTGATCCTCAGTATGTCCGAAATACCGTGAATTTGGTACCTATGTAAATATTCGGAATATTCTTTATACCTATTTCGATAGGGATGTCTGATCTTTAGAAAAACCACATTCCAAGGCAGCTAGGTCAACAACAGCCACACTATGGGGCCCCGATCCTGCAAAAATTAGTATTTTTTTGCTGCTATCGGTTCTGGACCAATTTAAATAAAAACAGCGTCCTCTCAAATGACAAGTATTGACTCATATTACTTCAATATTTCCGATTGGATTCAAGGTGTTTCTATAACTCAATTTCTATAGCCCAGTCACCCAACGAAGGTAGGATATTGGTGAAAAATGTGTGACGCAACGATGATTGTTCACGATTTTCTTGATTCTAGGAGTGTGGAGTGCCAATTTTTACTCGATTGGACGCCTAATCGATTAAACAGTTCCAGATACCGTTACCATAAATGGTGATGGGTTCCGAAAATGTTTTTACGAGATTATAGTAAAGGGTATTTTTTTATTTTATTTTATTATTTTATTTTTTTTGTAAATTTCAGACGCTGAATCGATTTAGATAGGTCCTAGTCCGATTGCCTGATGCGGGTTAAGAAGGATTTTGAATTTATGTAAATTGTTATGAGAAAAACAGCGACCACACTATCAACTATTTTTACGAAAATAAGGTTTTGCCAGCCTCTCATACCGGACATACAATTGGGAATCGCTTCAACTAGATCACTCATGCTTCGTATTCAATTTGATTTTATGATGAAATGTGGCTGGTAATTCCAAACGTAGGATTGTGAGGTAGGTACCAGGTAGGCTCGGAGGACAGTTTCAAGGTGGAACAACCTTCTCATCCTGTAAAAAAGGCGGATAATTGGTAAAAATGATATTAATTTCGTTGATAAATCCAGGTTATGATATTTGCAGCACGTCCTGGCTCTTTGCGAGTTGTCATGATGAGGAAACACGTGCAAACAGGTTCGGTGACGAAGCGTTTTCTCCGACAACTTGATCGAGGACGGAAGACAAGTGAGCAAAACTTCATCAAGAAGCACTTGGCCCAAGTAAACGGCAATGTTTTGACCCGTTAGAACGTCCTTGTTGACCCCTCAAGGTCTTCGGGGGTCCACATCGGCCAGATCTGCCGAAGATCTTCCCCTTTCGCACGGTGAAGATTTCCGTACATTACTTCCCGCTGTCTGCGAATTCTTGAGGGGTGGGGGTTGAGAGGGCAACTTCTCGGACTTATTAAAAAAGCCGCCGACTGCCCACACGAACAAACAGTTTGCGGTTATTTCTTTGGGAGGCCGTTAGCTGGCATTTGGCTGATCAACATGAGGTCCACTGCTGCACTTGTCTGCCTCTCGCTGTTTGTTTCTGTTGTGGTCAGCCAGCCAAGTAAGACGTCGACTAAATACCTCGAAATTGCATCGCAGTGTTTCTCAAAAGTTTCGCTCACCTTCTCAATGTATTCATTTCAAAATCAGATATTTCATTCTCATTCAAATCCCAAACTTTTTAGAAAAATTTTGAATTAACGCTAACGATGATGAATACTCTAGAAAAACTAATTAATTTTCTATCGCTCTTTTGGTATGAAGAGATTCCTCCTGTGGAAAAATGGCAAAAATTGCCTTGATTTGTCCTTCAAGAGACCAACCATTAATTCAATTCACAATCAATATTTTGTATTAATTTTTCGTTTCAGTTTTCGGCAAGCTGTTCGGTCATCACGGAGGCCACGGAAACAAATGGGGCGGCGGCGGTTATGACGGAGGTTACGGCGGAGGGCACGGAGGCGGAGCGGCGTCGGCGGCGTCATCAAGCGCGGCGGCGTCTAGTGGCGGCCACGGAGGCGGCGCGAGCGCTCAGAGTCAAAGTCAGTCGGCCTCGTTCAGCGTTGGAGACTTTTCGGCGAGCATCAGTTCCAGTTCCAGTTCCGCCAATTCCGGTTTCAACGGTGGCGGGTTTCACAGGGGCGGTGGCGGCGGGTTCTTCGAGTAAGTGTCAACAAAAATGTGATTCAAAAACAAAATGTTTTTTTTTGCACTTACTCTAATTTTGGATTTTTTATCTGCACAGCACCATGACGCCCTGTTAATGAATAATTTTTTCCTCTTTTTCAGTGATTATTGAAGAAAACTCAATATTGTACATCTGCCCTTTGTAAATAAGTCATTCCTACCTGTAATATAAATATTTATTAGAACATTATACTTGATATTTACCCTTTGCCCAATTTGCATTGTCTTTTTTCTCGAGGCAGTTCCTTGGCATCTCATACAAGTTATTCTGTCCCTTCGATCACAATTCATTTACGTAATACGTTTCACATTTACAACAGAAAATTTAGAAAAAAAATAATGTCAACTTGAAACGAAACACAAAATAGCACTTTGTAACACAAGATCAAAAAATAAATAAATAAAAATAACAACAATTCATTACTGACCAAAGAGAAATTTCATCAACGAACTTGTAACATACGAACCTTTAGTTTTGCTTCCTCGATTGCGAACAGATAAATATGTGATTTAACGCACAAATTTTTGAGATAATTTTTGCATTTACAAATCACGAAAAACCTTTAGGGCGTCAGCAAACGTCAAAACCTTGACGTGGATGCTCATGAAATAGGCATGATCATCGACAAATATGTTGAACAATGGCCCCAGATGGGAACCTTGGGGTACACCAGGTGAAACTATAAACCGTTAGGAGTGATCAGATTTGATACTATATTAGAATACTGTCACCCTTAAATCCTTCGTAATATTTTGAGACCAACCCCGTCAAAACCCTTTTTAGAGAGCAAAGTTTCTCACTCTCTGACAACTGTGGCTGATCCTGGCGCTGCTCTTATGTCTTCTAATTTTTCGAGATTCGACATAACAATAATTCAATTGCCATCTCTCTGATTTATTGAATATTTCAAACGTTCTGCAGGAAGTATCACTCGTACTGTCCACTCTCAAACGTTGAACAGGTAAAACTGAATTCGGGGAAGAAATTCTATACTTATTTTGTATTTACAAACGGTTTAATCTGCAATATAATAAAACTATTTACAGCTTTTATGTAGATCAGTAGCTAAAATTTGCGAGGAATTCGTACGATTTTGATTTTTTACAAAATCTTGTGAAATAGTTTACTGGACAGTTGAAAATACATTGCCAGTTCAATTCTGGGTTACGAGTTAACGTGAAATCAAGGCGATTTGGACGTTGAAGACGTCGCCGTCGTCGGTTTAGGCGTCACAAGAACCAATTTTCGCCCTTGTCGTCCTCCCGCATCTTTGCCTTTTACTGTGAGTGAGGACTCGACAACGATTTCATCGAAGGACGTGACGAACGATGGACCTGCTGTGGAAGAGATTAATCAATTACTACTGCATCAAGAAATCTTAGTCACAAAGCGAGGTGTGAGTTTAGTCTTCTGCCTTCAGAAGATGGAAGGAATGGTGGAAGGAATGGATTTACAATCGAGTTTTTACAGTAGTTTTATCATTTAACACAAATGGAGAACTGGGAGAATTTCAGTTAGGAGTAACATGATAAATGTTTGTACCATAGTTGACTTTTTTGTCCAAGAAGAGTCAAATTTTATATTTTAGACATAATTTAGGATCAACCTAAATGAGTATGAACTCCATAATGTGCCAAGATTCGCACTCGTTCTTGTAACACAGGTTTTGCAAAGTAGGTACACGAGTAGAAGTAGGCGTTTGTTTTACGGCCATTGCGTCACAACTTCAGACTGAGTGGAGGCGTCTCATTAAAACAAAGGACCCGGAATACGCGAGTTGATAAGTCGTATCAGGAAGCATCGCATCAAGGACTCGAGAATCTCCTGTATGGACTGAACCGCCTCACAATATTCTTTGTGTCTGCTCGTTCACCGATACCTTTTGTGGTGATACGAATTAATGAGCAATGGCGAGCAATTAATCCATGATGGCGGTGCGTATTTTTTTCTGGATTATTTGTCTATCATCTCTGCCATTTGGGCCACTAAACCAATAGAATAACTAAGAGAATAGAAGTATTATAGAAAGCAAACATGATTTTTTTGGGGTTTTTATTTAAAAAATGGAAAGTTAGTGTCCCCTGCGCATGGTTGCGCAGTTGCGCGGATATATTTGAGATTTCTGCAAAAAATATGATAATCAAAAGGATTATTTTGGGAGGGTGAGGGTACAACCTGTGGGACACCCTATATTTATATTGGACCTTTAGCCCTGTTAATTATGTTGGTAACCCCTGTGTATAAGGGGTGCACTGATTCACATTAGCCAACAATAAGCACCATTTTCAAGCTCCAAGTGAATAAGTCGTCCATAATACGTCAGTAAAACGTAAAAGAAGACGATTTGGGTGAATAATTTGACAACTTCGCGTGACGTACAAATGTAAAATTACTTTAACTGATTTAGTTTTTTATTATTATTTAATTATTAGATTGCAAAAAACCTTTCTTTTTACCTTTTTTAGGCGACGTATCGTTTGCTGGTGCTGCTGAAGACATCACGGTCAGAGCAGCCAAGATCAAAAGAATCAACGCGCTCTTCATTTTCCTCTGAGAACAATATGCGTAGACATATCTTATTACTGCGGAAAGTAGAAGCATTTGAAGGTAGGTTTCTAATTGCTGGTGAGATGAAAGGTTATTGAGTCGCAATTTACTGATCACAAGTGATAGGTTCATGTACAATTGTAGGTACCACATGTCTTCTAAGCCCGAAACCTTGTCGCTTAGGTATTTATTCCTTGTTGTTAGTTACCTACCGACTTGAGTTAGAAGGAAACTCGTTAAAAGAGGAATTTCGTCCGTTGGTTCGCTCAAAGCGTTGGAATAACTGGAATGACTCAAAGCAGGTGTCCAATGTGTTTTTGAACTCTCGCCAGAACGTAGAGTTCATTCGTCAATCAGGTCTCGTTGTCCTATAGACATGTAGGCCTTAATGTCGGTCTTGATGGCATACTAATGACATGGAGGGGTAGATGAGAGGGCGTTCTTTATGAACGGAATGCTTTGGCTCGTCATTCACTCGAAAGCATTTACCACACCGAATGTCACCTATGGACGGCAAATATCCGGGAACATCATTTCAGGAGATTCGTATTATAAATTAACTAAATATCATGCGAATTTAAGTTGACCACAGGGTGAACATAACAGTTTTTTACCGCCATATTGATCATTACAACGAAATTTGCGGTTAACGGTGTAGAACGCTGCAAATTCTTTCCCAGGGGTTGGTTATTCCTTGGGCCAGGCGCATGGAGACTCATTTCTTCAGCATGGGGAAATTGGGTCTGGATGGTCCCGGACCCATCCCAATCGATTCAGGGTCCAAAATTTATTGGAAAATAGTACCTCAAACGCCTTGGTACCAGGAATCTCAAAAATACACATTCAAAATGGATAGACAGGTACCCACTTTGACCCATAGCCTCATCCAGATAGCCAATCGTTCCGGGACCCATTTCATTGTGTTCAACGTCCAAAATGTAGCGGAAAATGATAATCCACACGCCTAGGTACCAGAAATATCGCAAATCCATTTTCCGAAATACACATTTTGACCCCTACTCCCCCAAATCTGATAGAAGTAAAATAGATTCAATGTCTTGTAGATGGACGTTTTTCGTGGAAGAGTTTCCGTCAAATTCGCCTCTGAACTTCACAGAAGAAGAATTCAAGCAAAAACGCTGGGTAAATACGTAGAGAGCGAATCAAGTGACGTAATGCGCTTTGCCCATCTCAGAATGTCAGGGCGAGTGACATTTTCAAAAGTAAACTATTCGCTCCTTCTACGCGCACACGGGTGGAACGAATCCTATAAAGGAACTCTGATGTAAAACCATGTTTGTCCACGTGCGCCATAACATAGACACCTGGTGAGCATACAGTCCTAACTCTTCGTTGGGGCTATTTTGCCAAAATAATAGATGATATATAAGACTGAACGTCGAATTATTTCTATAGAAAATCGTCAAACAACCATTTCGCGCCCGCATAATGACGTGTTTTTCAACGAGTCAAGAGATTCGTTTTTCAAAATTAGCCTATTGAGTTTCATGACAAACAAATTTATGAAACGGCTCCTACTAAGGATTTGCTTGCTATAGTGTTCATCAATCAATTTGAAAATAGAATGGACAGAGAAATATAGAATCCCTTTGTTCAAGAAAATACTGAGCAAATTAATTTAAGAACAGCATTTAATTAGCAACCCTATTGAGCCTGATGATTGCTCACGATTTGAGAACGTGAAGTATGTTTTTAATTTTATCGCGCAACAACAGCGGTACAACAAATTTGACTCTTGAAACAAACACGAATGATTGTAGAAAAACCCTCAACTAAGCTGTGTGTTCCTATTCTCCATACACAAAAAGTTAATGTGGTTATCTATCGTGTTGCTGACTGAAAAATTGAAGAAAATTGGAACTTGATAACGCTTTTCTACAATAATTATTCATGTTCGTTTGTGGGTCGCTTTTCCCTCAACAACGTCTACGTAAAATCATATTCTATTCAAAAATGCATATCTTTCCCCATCTGTTTATGGTTTTATAGCGTTAGGACATTTTTAATCTACTTATATTGGAGCACGAAATAAGAAAGTTTGGAGACAATGAAATTTTTCGTGAATCTGCTCAATAGAATTACATTGTTCTACAAGAAGTAACAGATGAAAAGGAAGTAAAATTCTATTTTATATAGATAAATATACTGAAATCAGTTTGCTCGTTCGAAATCGACCAAGAGCTATGTAGATTTGTTAGATGTGGCAACAAGGGATGATAGGAGTGAATCTAGAGAAAGTCTATATTGTCCTAATGTCAAGACTTTCTGATTATGTTGGTTGTTTTTAAACCCAATTAACTTTTATTTTGACGAAGGATGTCTTGTTTTGATGTGTCTGCTTGTTTTAAGGAGGATTAACAGCACGTTGTTAACATTTAAAAAAAAAATTAATTAAAAAATAAATAAATAAAATGGCTGATTTTATGGTTAGAAGAAGTTTAGAAAAACTGCCTCAACATATTAAAAAGCATCTCTATTGGGCTAAAATAATAATAATAATAATTAATTATTCCCAAATTCAAACAATAATTATTAAGGAGACGGGCAAAGAGGTCAACTCACAATTTAAGTGGAATCGATGTCTGTTGGAGTCGAACGGCGACTGAGACGGTGGACAGGCGGTGAAAGCCAGACCGCGCCCCTTCCTTCGCGTCCTGAGCGATAACCTGCGATGATGTCAGGGATCGCATAACATCTGTGATTGTATCGAAATAACGGTGCCAAATCCCTGATCAGGGCATTCAACTCCTACATGGCGGCCAATGTCATCGGAAATCAGTCAATACGACAACGTTGTCCGACAGGTTGTGAAAATGGTCGTCTAATGCTCGAATAAGGCAACTGATTTGAGCCTCCCCCTGCTGCAAGCAGCAAGGAGACAGCCATTGATGCCGGAACGACTGTGCCTTGATTCAGCAGGGCTTAGATCAGGAGAAGTAAACTGCTCCCCCTAAGTACCAAATTTTGGTAGTTCGTGCATTCTAGCTTGCACTATCATGTCTAAACGAGTGTATGCGGCACAGGCCTCCCTTTTTTGGCACCATCATAGGGTGAAAGCCTCAGGTTAGGGTTGCCACAACCCCCGTGGGTTAGACTTGAACGAAGAGAGAAGCAGAAATTCCTTGGATAACACGCCTCTCTAAACCTGCTTGATAGGAAATTTTCCTCTACATACTCTTCACAATGTGAACCGACATTAACTATAATCCTGCATGTACGTAGCGAATACCAGAGGAGATTCAAATGAGACAGTGATCCGAGAGAAGGGTCGATGAACTTAACTTTACATTTGTATTGCCGACGGACCCGAAAGAATAATATTATTATCGCACAAGTCGTTCGAAACGACGGTCCAAGATGAGAGTCGTGTACTCGTGTCCCAACCGAGAATTCAAAATGAACACGGATCTGAGTTCGAACTACCGACGAAATGGTCCTGACTCTTCACGACCTGCTGCTCGGCGACGACTAAGTCATCGTAATGAGCTCTGAGACACCCATTATAGGGGCGACCTGGAGGATAAAACGAAATTCCCGTCCAAGACATCTTTATACAGTAGGCATCTCGAACGAAGGAGTTCTCAATAAATGAATGACGTCCGAGAACTCGTGAAGCCTAAGAAAATACCATCTCGTGAATCATCGGTCCGAGTCGCGGCTATTATATGCAAATCGATTCCAACTGACATACCATCTGATTGCCTGATTCAAAATTAAACCCACTATCTGTCACGTTTATCGAATCGCGTATTAGTACAAGAACCAACGTACGTAACACTATTAAAGAAACTCAGTGTGAACCTAAAAACAAGTTTCCTTAAAAGCCAAAACAGGCAGAAAAATCTTGTTAACTAAGCACTATCATTCAAGCCGGTACTTCAAAGTTAAGCAGGAAGATGAGTTCTCAGAAGCCAAGAGGGTCGCAGTTGGTGTTCCACAAGGTAGCTTACTAGGCCTACTCTTGTTCTTACGTGATTTTTACGAGCGACCTACCCAATCGGGAAGAAAATACTCTGGCAACATTCGCGGATACTGCAGTCCTTGCTGTTGGTGAAAACAATAGGGAGACCACATCAAAACTGCGCAGAACTCTTGATCGACTGCACAACTGGACGGCAAAGTGGAGGATCAGAATGCGCGAAGCGAAATCGGTTCGTTCGATTACATACCAGTTCACCTCAATCGCAATGTCATTCCATACGCCAAAGAAGCAAAGTAGGTACCTGGGCATGACTCTAGATGCTAAACTTCGATGGAAAGCACACTTGTCAAAAAGAAGAAGGTGGAACTCACTACGAAATTCAGAAAAATGTATTGGCTGATGGGTAGACGGTCAACCATCTCAATCCAAAACAAGCTGTATTATCTGATCCTCAAGCCAGTTTCGACCTATGATGCACGGTTGTGGGGCTACACCACTCCAAGCAATCGCACGATCAGACAGTAGTTCCAGAATATAGTAACATGCTGCACGCTTGTGTGGATGCGTACTGTTACACAAGAAATGATCGGCTGCATCTGGAGCTTCGAATTCCTACTGTCGAAGATGTCAACAGGAGACAGGCTCTAACCCACCAATAGAGGCTTCATGGCCACGATAAGAAGAAGTCGTCCAGCTCCTTGGCGTTGATAGCCTCCCCAGGAGACTTAAACGAACAAAACGTCATGATCTTTGGGAGTGGGGAGGGCTGTGAGAGCTAGTTTGGTAGGATCAGTGAATTATTGAACTCCATATATATCAGTACTGATCAGTTGTGCTCATGTTCAATACACTCAGAAGCCATGTCAAGTATATTGGCTTCTTATCATTCAATCAAGACAAGTATCAAATGTAAATTGCTTATAAGATGTTATCTTAGTACAATAAAATTGTCAAAAAAAAATTAAGCACATTTATTACTGCAAGCCAATTGAAGATTTTCTCGGCCACACAAGAAACTGCTAGTCAAATTAGGAGCTGGATATATTTAATTTTATTATTATAAACGTTGGGGATAGCTAAACGAGTGACAAGGGCAATGAAGGATACACAAACATCAAATTTTATGGCTATTTGAGCCACACCCTTGCAACGCTTCTTCCTGTGTCACCTTCCCTAAAGTCAGCCCAAAGAAGGTGTAAATTAACTTGATAACCGTCTCAAAAAAGTACGTTAAAAAAAGTCTTGAATGGCGCCCAGAACCAACTGCTGGAATAGAAGTTTGTAACAATTAACCTGCCACTTGAGAACCCGAATACGAGTAGCTCCGTATCCTAATGCTATTCCAGACGATGACTCTCCGTTCCAGACACGCGTACTCCTGAAGGAATCGCTTCTCAAACTGCCTCGTAATTCACCCCTAAATGGCAAATTCGGCAGCTGATTCCCAATTCAACCAGCATACCCCGATTGATTCGTTAGCTCTCGATCGAATGCAAACCAACGCTTCGTCTCTGACGGAAAAAACGTTTCCATTTCCTCTTGCGCTCCTTCGTCAGCCTCTCGCACATTCTTGAACGCTGTCCAGTTTCCAATAAGCCTAATTATAAAAACATCAATCAGATGACGCGTACCTAATGCGAGATGACTCTGTAATTGCGTCAACACCTTCGAGGACGATAAATTTTACCTTTGCGTCCCATTAGGATGCTTTACGGTGGTGTCTTGTGTGAGCCAACTCCTCCACATATACCTCGTTGGTTTTCAGATCCTAATCGTGATAAGGTACAAAACGCAGTTCCGGGTGCTGATTTCTATACCAATAAAGTCAACTCTAAAGATTCAGATTTTATTCTACAATCCGGTCAGTTTGGAAGGTTTCGTTCATATCATGACAGTTCTTTGGATTCATCGAATCAGTTTATGCGTTTTGGTTCTGGGTTTGGTGGTGTGAGGACGGAAAAAAGCTGCAAATTCGTTCAGAGGGGTTGGTTATTCCTCCGACCAGGGGCATGGAGGCTCATCTCCTCAACATGGGGGATACAATGGGCCCAAAATTGATTGGAAAATGATACCCCACACGCTTAGATACCAGAAATCTCGAAAAATTCCATTCAAAACGGGTATATAGGTACCCATTTTGACCCATAACCTCATCCAGAGGGCGCCAATCGTTTCGGGGCCCATTTCATTGAATTCAGCGTCCAAAATTTAGAGAGAAATGACACTCCACACGCCTAGATAGCTGAAAATCTTGAAAATCCATTTTTCAGAATACGCATTTTGACCCCTTCCCCCCCAAATTTAGTCCGATTGGATTGAAATGTTTCGAGGACCAACTAGAACCAAGAACGGGTCCCTGACCAAAATTTCATTTTTTTCAAAAGTGTTCAACTACCAAAGGTACCAAAGTCGGCGTGGACGGCGTACGGTGGACGGACATTTGATCTAGACACCATGAAACGCCCAGGAAAAATTTTTGGGCCGATTCGGAGAGTGACGTTTTGCATGAAAACCTGGGTTGATTATTCAAGGAATAACCATCCAAAAAGGAATCAACAACCATCATTTTTTATGATAATGCTCACGAGAGGCCGAAGGAAGTGCTGAGTTTTACAAGGGTAGTTGATGCGTTGTGTAAAATTTCACTGCGCATAGTCCTCCAGGTCTACAGCATCCTTTTTTTCTCTGCTATCCGCAAAAGGAGTGTTTTAAAAGCTATTTAAACCCAAAATCATGTAGCAAGTACAATTAAAATTAAATACAGGGACTATTTCAAAATAAAATGAAAACAATATATTATATTATCTTACAGTGACGATTCGCCACCATTCGGATTCTTTCTTGCTCTTCAGACGCAAACATTGTCGAAGAAGTCTAACCAGCCCGTCAAACATAATGGAACAGTTACTCACCTATTACACGTCAACCACACGTGCAACGGTCACTGAATAGCCCAGTGGCAGACAGGGAAGAGTTTGACTGAATGCGGAATGACAAGTTGGCGATATGACGTGCGAGGGGGCTTCTCAAGACTTCCCACGGTGTCAAAGGCCCAATGCGCTCATTACGGCTTCAACATTGTAGTCAGTGAAACCAGAAACGGATACAAGGAAATTTGATGAGTTTTCGAAATGTATCAATATCAAATTGAAACGACCCTAGTTGAAATTGAACTTGAAAACTCCTTTTGCACATACATACCCCGATTATATGTGTTAAAAAAAAAAGGATCCATGTTTTGATTGGTTTAAGGAGAAATTTAATTCAATAAACACTCAAAAGATGGCTTGCGAGCGAAATGTCGGATTCATTTCACGCCTAGTAAGAACAGGAATTTTTATATTGTCTCCCCAATTTGAAGTTTTCTTCCGGTTTTGGTTGGTTATTCCTTGAATAATCAACCTATGTTTTCATGCAAATGGTCAACCCCTCCGATACGGCTCAAATTTTTGGACGATCTAGGCGAGTAGGGTATCATTTTCCACGAAATTTTGGACGCTGAATCCAATGAAATGGGTCCCAGAACGATTGGCACCCACCGGAAGAAGTTATGGGTCAAAATGGGTATGCATCCCATTTTGTATGTGTCAAGATTTCTGGTGCCTTGGCGTGTGGGGTATCATTTTCCACTAAATTTTGGATCCTGAATCGATTGGAATGGGTCCGGGACCCGCCACACCCACTGTTTCCCCCATTCGAGGAATAACCAACCCGTGTGTTAGAACTTGCAGGTTTTTTGATGTAGACACCTAGAAACGTTTAGAAAAAAATTTGGCCCGAATCGGAGATTTTTTGCATCATAAAAACATTAGTTGGTTATTCCTTGAATAATTGTATTCAAGGGTTGACCAACCTATAGGAACTAATTTCTACTATTGCGGGTGTAAAAGAGTTGAGAATAACTTTATGTGTCCGAATCGGTTAAATTTTTAAGTGGTGATGTGGAAATTACCCGAAATAACGGTCCTAATTGGGAATTCCGGGCTCGATGGAGAATTTGGAAGATCCGGTACGATGTCTTCTTATACGTTGATGCTCTCATGCTCTTCGGGTTAACGCAGGCACCGGCTGGCTGAGAGCCAAAAGTGCTGCAGACGTTTCTTGCATGATGATCATCCGCCAAAGAGGCCTCGTATAAGAAGTGGCCCCCGCCGCTGACCGTGGCCACTTTGTCGTTTGAAATGTTGGTGCACGCTGCTCTTTTGTTCATCAGTGCCGTCAGTGCTCACCCCACTCTCCCCAAATATGGTTAGTACTTCAAATTTATTCACTAAAATGTACATCCCCCCCCCATTAGTAATTTTATTCCCACCAAATAATAATTACTTACGTACAGTAGATTACTACATGATCTTCTCATAAGGAATATTAATCTGATAGAATTTATACACATGATCTACATAGACCTAGTTTGAAAATATATCGTTCATATGAAAGGTACAGGGGTAAGAGGGGGTAAGTCAGCTTTTTAAGGTAGTCATTTGATTCAAAATGGAAAAAAAATGAAAAGTAGAATATTGTTGTCAGGCGAAACAGGAGGGAAATTTGACTAGTTCAACTCAACGACTACTCAAGTTCGAGATTCTCGGCGATCTAAGCTTGTGGGGTATCATTTTTCACTAAATTTTGGTCCCAGAATCGATTGGAATGGGTCCGGGACATGCTACTCCCACTGTTTTCCCCATTTTCCCCATGTTCGATAATTATTTTTGGCAATTTATTGGGGTATTGTTTTCCACTAATTTTTGGACGCTGAATCGATTGAAATGAGTCTCCATGCTCCTGGTCCGAAGAATAACTAACCCCTATGAATGAATTTGCAGCGTTTTTTGCAGTTGGGAGATGCGTTGATTGAGTTTTAAATTGATTCAATGCTCGAGTTACGAGTAGCAAGGCTTTGGTCATTTATAAAAGTCCAAAGTATTCTGTTCCGATTCTGAGAGACCACTCGTGACAGCAGGTAGAATAAAAATCTGGAAAAGTACTTGCTCCATCGGTAAATATACTTGAAAAATGAAATTTGTCCCACGAAAAGATGCACTAGGTGACTTAGGATTAGGCTGTGTTATTTCCTACCGGTTTTAACGCAATAAACACGTAGTTTTACCTGCAATTTTCATGGCAAAAACCGTATCGGGGAGTTGGATTGGTCCGAATTATATCATGAGAAGGTAAGTAAAACTACTGGTTTTTCGCCATCAAACCGATAGAATATAACTAAGTTTAATTCTATATCGTTCTAAAGCCAATTAAATATGTAATTTTCCAGAAATTTTCGGAAGTGCAGATAAAGCAGTCTTTTCTGATACTTTATTTTCGTACAAATTCCAAGGTTTGAACTACACGCTAAAAGTTCGTAGCTCAGATAATCCAAGTATATTCTTGAATAATAATTTGAACATTGAACACTGAATTAGTGCATCTTTTTTCATGTCCTCGTAAGTTCATGAAGTTCTGTAAAGTTGTTGGAAAATACATACGACGGATGGAAGTATACATGGAAAACGGTGTCTTCATTAGAAGAGTCTGTTCGTAGATAAATCCATGTAAATATTAAAGTTTTATTTAACTTTCGAACTCGATAGAGAAATGTGTGTGAGAGAAAGATCCATTTATGCGCAAAAATCCCTTAAAGTGCATACGAATTTGAGTGAATGATTGCTTCTTCAGCTTTAGAAATTATCCCTCCTAATCGCCACTTTTGAACGTATCGGAGGCCAAACACATAAGTAGGAATTGGTCATTTCTGCTAAGCAAAAGGGCAGGAAGAGCTCTGAGGGCAATACTAACCCGCACGATTGATCTGTTATGCGGGAAATAGTCTAACTGCCAACACAACAAATGAGACGCGTACTTATGAAATACGCGTAATTTATGTAATACGTAGTTTTGGTTGGTAATTCCATGAATAATCAACCTAAATTTTCATTCAAAAGTCAATCTCTCTCTTTCAGCCATTTATCCAACCCCTGTGGAAGTAATTGCAGCGTTTTTGTTCATAGCTGCGTTAAAATTTGGCGCTCACAATACATTTTTCGTGTACGAAATCGTATGTTGCTCAACGGATTTAATTTTTGGAGGCCTCTACGCTTGGATAGCATTTATAGTGTAAGACATGACAAAACTATAAATTTAAAAAAAAATTAAATTTGAATTTGTAGATTCCATTAATGATTACGATCAGCGGGAAAGGAGAGGAATGTCCTGGTCGAATTTCATGCCCGGCGGAGGGATGACGCTGTGGAGCTCAGCCAACGACTTCTGGGCACCGGAACCCGAGCGCCGCCTTCTCCCGCCCCCGCCGACCGACGAGGAATTTTGGGCTGCGGAGCCCAAGGCGACTGACGCACCCAAGAAAGACGATGGGGCGGGGAAAAGTGACGAGGCGGCGATCGGTCACGAGATACCGTCTGTGCGGCCATTCGACGACGACCGGGAGAGGCGGCCGTTGAAACCGTCGTACAGGCCGAAGAAAGGTTATAGAGACGAGGATGGTGATAGGAGATACTCAGGTGAGTCAACATTATCGTTCATGGTTATTCAAAATTACCTGAAAGGCGCTATGCGATCAACTTACATTTGCTTGTGAGCAAATAATATCTAATTATAATATAAAATATGAATTCTGTAATTTTTTTTTTTTTTAATATGAGAAGTTGAAGTTTTGGTTACCTTGCGGGCGTGGTGGCAAAATGTCCACGACGAATTTTAATCGGGTTTTCTATCGGCCTAACGCCCTATGAAGCCTCTCGGTAGTGTCTAATTCCGGTCATTTGTTTCTCCGCCAGGTTCCAACGCCTCCGTCAACGCTTGGTTCCCCATAATGCTCGGTGTACTCCCCCAAGAAGGCAAAACCAAACAAAACGACGCCTCCGCGGCGGGGGCCGGCGAAGAGTACGGGCAGACCCGTAGTATCACCGCCATCGCCAACAGCGTCAACCACGCCGCACGGGGACTCGCCAACGCTCATACGGTTCTCTACGCCGGCGACTTCGCCCTCCTCCTACAGACGAGCGCGCTCTCTCGTCGTTTTCTAAACTACGCGGCTTGCGCTCAACTCCACTTCGTCCCAAATCTCAACTACATGCGAAGTTAAATCTTGTTTCTTTTTAAATTAAACGAAACTCTTCAAAATCTTCAGATTCCAAAAATGAAATTTGGTCAAAATGATGCTCAGACTTAACGTAACACAACCGTGGGATTTATTGCGATCTCAAATTTGGCTCTTTATAGAATAGAATAAGCATTCCATTTTCCACTATGCATGATTCGCACGATGCAAAACAACCAGATAGTATTTTTGTATTAAAAAGTTGTCTTTCTACTTTAAGGTCTTTCGATGACCGTAAAACCGTATAATAAGTCTTTCTTTTTAGCGAGTAAATTAATTTCCAAATGATTGAATTTCGTAAATAAATTGTTCGTCCTCTCACGTTGCAATGAATGTAATTGCCTACCTTTATTCACGCTTTGGGTATTCGTAGCGTGTACGGTGTAATTTGATCAAACTGGCCAGGTCATCCAATTAGAAAGGTATCCCGTCAACTAGACGATTATTGTAAAGACAATTAGTCGATGCGATTACAATGGAAATCCCACTGAGTCACTAAAGTCTTTAAATTTTAAACTAGCTATTTAATAAAATGGTGCAAATTAACAATAATAACAATTATTGTTCAGCCGTTTGTATAGACAACGATGAAGGTGAAGAATAGTTTTTATTCGCGCTAATTAACTCTTAATTTATGTGGGTAGGTTTATGTTTGTTCGGTTGTGTTGTTCATTTTCTTCATTCCTACTGAGTCCATTTCTTCAAGACGAATCGAAAAAGACTAGAGAAACGAGAGGGTTTCGTTTATTATAGAAATAATCTCGTGTTTACTGAGCATTCGTCGAAGGAAGGGCACGAAAGAGGGCTAAAGTTACTTTCTCAGGGGTTGTTGTTGTTGCTTACTTTTTGCGTCAAATTACCTAAAAATTGTGTTGTATTTTAATTTCGGAATGAAGACCCCAATCGGTTGAGCTCAGTAGTTAAACCCGGAACTCGACAGAGCGCAATTTGACCCCGACTTCACAATAGATGACGAAATTCACGGTCAAGGGCGCTTCACTTTCACTGTTCTTCAAAAGGGCGATGTCGCAACTGATGGCGTTCGGTCTTAGATTCGTTCCAGAAACGAGAGCCCCCTTTTTCTGAGTTGTACACTTTTGAAAAATTGAGTAAAGCAAAAGCGAAAGATTTGTTAGAGCAGACGAAGAATCTGTTTGAGTCAGTAATTTCCTTGGTTTAGTAGCAAAATTCAATAGTTCGTTTCATTCTCTCCGATAACTCCAGAAACTCTCCCAATCCGATCTTTCAATCATCCCCACATTCATGACTCTAGGAAGTAGATTATTAATAAATTGCAAATACAAAAATAAATAAAATATGGAATGATTGGGAGTTTGAATATACTTTTGAGCGGGTGATTCGAATTTATAGTAGAGGAGTTACATTTAAAGGAACAAGGGTAGTTTGGGGGTACAAGATGGTTTGATCATTGGTGTAGTTTCAGGCTATGAGTATTTGGGGACAATAGGCAGTTCAGGTAGTAATGAATTAAGGGAGTAAAACGGGAGAACAGGTAGCCAGAGTTGTTATAATCGATTTGATGGCTCTACGGGGAATTAATGATAGAACGTTTATTTATTCGGAGTAGTTTAATTATGGTGTAAGAGTTCAAGATGGTATTTTAAGAGGACATTGGCCTAATAAATACACAAAATTTTGGGCGGCGATTTAATCCCGTGCCTCTTTAGAGCATTTCTGAACGAAAATTAGGGGATTAGAGTTTGAGTTAAGGAAATATGAGTTACCCGTCCGCCGATTTTGGGACCAGTTTCCGGCTCTAGTTGGTTTTGAAACTTTTCAGCCCGATCGGACCAAATTTGGGGGGTGTAGGGGTCAAAATGTGTACTTCGAAAAATGGATTTTAGAGATTTTCGGCGATCTAGGCATGTGAGGTATCATTTTCCTCTAAATTTTGGACGCTGAATCCAACGAGACAGGTCCCAGAACAATTGGTGCCCACCGGAAGAGGATATGGGTCAAAATGGGTACCTATCTACCCATTTCGAATGTGTGTTTTCGAGATTTCTGGTGTCCTAGGAGTATGAGATATCGTTTTTCACTAATATTTGGACGCTGAATCGATTTTAGTGAGTAGCTCCTGGCCCGAGGAATAACCAACCCCTGTGAAAGAATTTGCAGCGTTTTATTGGTTTGAGTCAATTGGAATAGAGAGGAATTGCGTTGGTAGGTGGGGAAATTGAATGAAGGGAATTGGCAATGGGTTCACTTCCCTTTAGGAGGTAATCTTATTGAATTAAAAAATATTGCTGTGAGGGAGTTGGTTTGAAGTTTTGCTTAGGAAAGTTGAGGCTCTATAGAAATTTGCAGATTTTGGAAATATATGTTAGAAATGAATATTCCTTTATTTTTTAAGATGCTGAGGAATCAATCAAGGAGCGAGAGAAGTGATCGATCACATTCTCAATAATTGCTTGCTTTGATTGTTTGATATTAGCCAAAGGTAGGAGGGTTAATTTACTTGATGACCCATGACGTCACGTGTACTCTGAACTCCCTTCGTCTCCCTTTACCCTCGATGGGCGGAGGCGGGCGAGATGCTCACCGGGGTCCCCCACCAGGGTGGGTCCTCCGGGGCAGAACGCCCAAGGACGCTCCGGTGCGACCATCCGCGACCATGGGCGCCTCAGCCGCAGTTCCCTTTCAGCCGCAACCCTAAAATGAAGTTGGCCGTCCTTTGCTCGCTGTTGCTAGTTTTGGCCGCGGCCGCTCTCGCGTTCCCTGCTCGAGGTGAGGCCAATTTGTCACCGATCAAAATTATAAGGATTTAATCGTAAATAAATAACGACACTAAAAATCGCTGTATAGATGAAATTGGTGACGCTTACATTAATTAAAAGCGCGCTTTTTTATTGATTAAATATTAACTAATTTTTTAAAATGTATTCTAATTAAAATTCAATTTTTTTAATGACAATGTTTTGGGATTTTTGAGGAACTGGACGCGTAAGGTATTATTTCTCATCACTCCGGATGTGGGTTTCCATGGGTCCAACATGGTAATTTAGAAAAACCAGCAGGTCCCAATCGGTCTGGGACCCATCTAAATCTATTCAGCATCCAAAATTTAGTTAAAAATGATACCCCGCATGCCTAGTCCCAAAAACGCTGTGAATTCTTTCACAGGAAATGGTTATTCCTCGGACCTGGTGAATGGAGACAATCAAGAAAACAGTGGGTCTAGAGTATCCCGGACTCAATTTAATCAATTCAGCATTTTGAAAAGAAAAAAAAAATTATTACTACGTCAATGGTTTCTGCAGCTGGTCTGAATTACGATTCTTGGTTATAATTTACAGACAGTTGTCTCTTATTCTTGGCTAAATTCAACCTCTATAATTAAAAATGGCGCCTAATACGGCTGATTTTATCTCCCCTATTTTTGAGGTATGAACTTAATTTAGAAGGATGCTGGTAAATAGAGCAAAATCAATATTTGAATATTGATTGCAGTCAGAAAATGTATCAATATGCAATTTTTTTCAGAGGAGCGAGAGAAAAGAAGCCCTCATCATTCCAAAATCAAAGTGAAAGTCGTCGAAAGAGGACCACTTGGCATAAGGAAACACAAATACCGCTACAAAGGGTACGGCGTGGGTTTAGGAGACTACGCTAGTGGTCACGTTGGCTACGGTCATGGTGGCTATGGTCATGGTGGTTATGGTCATGGTGGTTACGGTCTCGGCAGCTACGGTTGGCCGGGGCTCGGCGGCGGCAGTTCGGCGTATTCCGGCGCTTTCAGCTCACCCTTCGGAAGTTTCGCCTCCGCCTCGGCCTTCGCCGGGAAATGAAGACTAATCGATTCTTCAAAGTAAGGAATCGATTTATTTATCAAATGGAATATGTTATCGCAGGATAGTTGTGTCGTGAAAAGTATCTGACTAATCAAGTGTTAAATGTGCCTTTTAACTTATTCCGCTTTCGTGATGAGACTCGGATACCCTTTGGTAGATAATGGAGTCTGTTTTTTTGTTCATTATTCTCACTTATGTGTTCGTGTCGACAAAAAAACACGAATTTTCTTTTTGTAAACGAGAAATCCGTCTTCGGTCCGTTTTCCGCCATCAAGGCCTTCAAAATGCTCCGATAAATCTTAACTTTTTGGCCCATAGACCACCTTCTGGTCCCAGCAGTGTGCTGAATCATTTTTCAGCCCAACCGTCCCTACCAGAGGCATGGTGAAAAAAAAAAAGTATTTTGCTAAGTGGATTTTTGAATTTTTTGAAAACCGAAGTATTGTTTCACACTAAATTTTGGACGCTAAGTCGGTTCAGATGGTTTCCAGACACCTGCAGTGGGTTCCTGCGGATCATGAAGGATATTTTGTAAATGAGTAGGTACTTTCCAAGTCTAGTATATACTTTAAAGATCTTAAAAAACACTTTACCAAGAATAATAAACCATTGCATTTACGAAGCAACCGTTTTGATTTGACACCACTCATCGACATTTGATTTCAAGTAACTTCATCGGTGATTTTCATGTGTCCAATTAGTCAAAAAGCATAATTCTAAATAAAGCGATCGATTCACCTCCTTGCATGATTCATCACGGTTGGCGAAATGGTGAAATTCGATTGGTTTCACAGCCTTGGCTCGACTTCATAAGTTATCTGGTAGACCGTGAGGTGAACAATAGACGACACATTATCGCCAGGTACTTACTTCATATAATGCGCGGTAATGACCTCAATTGAGTCATTCAAAACGGTGTATTTGGAGCCCAATGCAACGCAATACTCAATAATTGATCCAAATTCGACGTTGAATTAAGTTTGAAGGTACTGCAGCGGACATTCACGAACTGTAGTATGGCACCATGTTTTTGACTAACGCTATTGGCTCCGTGGGGTGGAAGTAACCCCATATTTTCAAAATTGTAAACTGTATAAAGAGCAAATACGTAGATTCGGAACTATCATTTTCCACGCTAGAAAAACAACAAGAACGAGCAAAAGGAATTCAAATAAAATATTATCAGAGGGCTTTTCTGTGGCTCTTTAATCATTTTTAATATTTTCGTGAGCTGTGGTGGTTGTAAAATGTCTTTTTCACGCTCCCTGCACAGAGGTTTTGTGTTCCTGTGTTTTTCTCTGTCACAAAAGGCAAGTAATTGGGTTTCCATTAGCAGGATTTTCGACGAACTCTGAAATTATTGACGTTCAGAGTGGTTGTCTTGTCTTGTGTAAAGGATTTGGATAGATCCAACCCCAGTTTTAAGAGGAAACCCCTTATTTTTGTCGCATTTTCATGAAATTCCCTTCCTGTGTTAGATCTTGAACGTTGATTCATCTTTCAAACTACTACATTTCCCTTCCAATTCTTCTTCCCCCTCCAACTGTTCCAGAACAATCCGTAAATCATCTGAATTTGAATATATCATTTTAATGGCCGTCAAACGACTCTAAAACAACAGTAAATGGCGAAAATGAACCATGAAGAACTCGAAACATGGGAATCTCTCCAGTTTAAGTGGACTTCGGGGTGGATTCCACCCCAGAAACACTTCGCAGTTTGTCATTTTGGACTCGTACGAGCAACTAAGTCCAGAATCAACACACAATAACAGTCAAGACCCTTCCACGATTGGGAAATTCCTTCAAGCGGCACTCAAATCAAAATTGGCTGGGGTGGAATCACCCCACAGTGCCATTCTAGGGTTAAATTTACTGGAGATTCCTCATTCTGAAGAGCTTTTAGCTGTAAATATTGATTACTTTCATCCATTTATTTTTTACGAGGCTTAATTTCGAACCCTACCCATTCGATTGGTCTTAACGATCATTTCAGACCCCAACAACTGCACTTATCCGCGACGTTGCACTTTGTTCAACAAGTTGGTCTTTCACGTTTTCTCAAATGCACTTACGTTAATGTTACGTGAATAAGCGCCTAACAAATATATGATTTCCGTCTCGGTTGAAGAGGGTAATTCCATTAAGTTCGTCGAGATCACAGTTTCACCACCATTATGAAAGTCGCCCGCATGGCGTAACCGCGAACAATATGTTCGTATCAGTGACCTGTCGCAAACTTTTGATTGATGGATACGGCATTAACGTTCGGGAAGTTACAATTTGATGGTTGTATCGTCTAAATGGGGCAACCCACTGAATGTCGTCCGTTTTAATGATGCAAAGTCACTACTCGACCTACTTTAAGAGAAAAATTCAGCCATAATGGCGAGGAATGGAGGGCAAATTCTTCATTCTTTGTTATCTCTTATCCTGCTGAATTTCTTTCTGTTTGTTTTATTGGCATCCTTGTGTTACTGTCAGCTCTACCGGCGGTTGTTGTAACCTTCACCTTCCACGCCATTATTGTACTCAGCAAAAATTGCTCCAAAATCTTCCTAAAATTCCGTTGCGTTCACCCCTCAATGCTAGAAACTCAATACGAGAAAACTTGGTAAGTGATCTCTTTTAGTCAAACCCTTTGCAATGAGAACCTTTAGTCGCCCATGTGCCCATTTTAAAACCAATTTTTGGTCAATGTTGCCAAATAGAATTAGTTCTACATGATTTTGGTTGGTTATTCCTTGAACAAGTCCTCGAAACATCCAATTGGTCCAAATCTGGGGGGAGTAGGGGTCAAGATGTGTATTTCGAAAAGTGGATTTTCGAGATTTTCGGCGAATTTAGGCTTGTTAGGTCTTATTTTCGAAAGTACGTTATTTTTGATCCTAAAAGGAGTTATTTACCAGGTAGGTATCCGTTTTCTAGGTATTTAAAATGATGTATAGGGTCAGGGGTTTCCAGAACAATCGAGTAATAAATTTCAATTTCATAAAAAAATAAACGAAAAAAGTATAAATTTGGGATACTGTTACAACAAATGATACCATAATAATAACATTTTGAGAGGGATGGTTGACATTTCGGTAGAACTGGTTGAAAATTGGGAATTTGTTTTTTAGGGCGCTACGGTAAATTGTAAAAAATCTATCCAATTTGTCAAAATCTACTTAAAAATTATATTTCAATTGCCAATTTTACATTTATATCTGAATCTGTACTGTTACTCATTATTTGAAATATAACAATCAGAACTGTACTTTTGAATTTTTATTGTGAAAAATGCGGCTTTTTAAGTAAAAATTAATTTATGTTTCAGAAAACGCCGTTGAAATTCAAAAACTCGCCACTTCATACGCTCTTACGTACGCACTGTTCAACTCATCCTGGAAAGTTGACATTTTCATGAGTTGATTCTACCATTTTCCACGATGGCGTGTGTTTATGCCACTTGTATTGTTGTGTGTACACTTAGCTCGTTGTTATGAACCATTATGATGTAATTCTCTTATAAGACTGTGAATTTTTCTACCAGTGTTCATTAGGAGCTGTCTCAATCGGTTATAATTATATGTACAGATAACATCCAAAATTCTAATTAAGCTTTCTGTTCAATTCTTGTACACTGCAATAAGTGTAAGTGCCTCACCATTAACCTGTTGTACCTATGTAGTATTACAGTACTCATACATAATTTATTGTTATTATTGTGGACTTTTGTAAGTTATGAGACACACAAACGTGTGAATTTTGAGAACGAATGTGATCTATTAACACAATAAACGTGACTGTCAAGATTTGATCCATCCAAATACCCAAAGGGTCAAAATAAATTGACTCCTTATTATCCTAATAGTATCGAAACTGACGAGGAAATTAATTTCAGATGTTGATCGAACACAGTTGAATGTACGAGTATATTGGCAGTTATTACTCATATATCCCCGAGGTGTTTTCTAGGAGGAAATTTTCACAACCCCGCTAATCACTTGTTGATCCCTTTCCGTGCTAATGACTTACCATCTATATAATGTCTTTAGTTTGGACGTGATCTTCCATTTCCGTCACAATGCCTCATTCTGTTAGGATTTTCTTTCTAGTCTTGGCTCTCGTTTGTATCTCCACGGCCTCTGGTAAGCGTATCCGTTTACGTATCTACCCGAATCGCCAAACTAATAAATATTTAATAGAAGTCATAATCCTCTTCATTAATATGTATGTATTACACGAAATGTAAACCAGTTACAATCTCCAATAACTAAGAAAACAACGTATTCTAAGCGGAGGACTTTCAGAATTGCTACATTATGTGGTTGTGAAAGCCCTAGTAGCGAGGTTTATGTAACTATATTTGCCTAGGGGTACCTTATTTTGATCAACCCTCTTTTAATTTAGAGCATGCTAACTCATAAAGAGCCTCTATATCAAAGTAATTCGTTCTTTTTATTTTAATCACCAAAATCTTATAATTTTTTCAAATAATTTCAGGTGTGAACAGGAAATGGAGGCCCGAGGTGGTCATTCTGTGTCTCTTTTTCCATTTTATCAGCATTTTACTTGATTTTCAAATTTTGAATTATATTTACAAATCAGCTAATGTAATTTTCAGTGCTGAAGAGATCTCCAAGAACAGCCGGGGGCTTTGGAATCACCGTTGGAGCCGGCTACAGTGGAGGCCTCTACGGCGGCGGGTATGAAGGCGGACGCTACGGATTCGGCGGCTACGGTGGTAACTTTGGCGGTAGCAACTTTGGCGGTGGCTACGGCGGCGGCTATGGCGGCGGGTACGGCGGAGGTTACGGTGGCGGTTTCGGCGGCGGTTACGGAGGTGGTTACGGCGGCGGTTACGGAGGTGGTTACGGAGGTGGTTACGGAGGTGGTTTCGGAGGTGGTTACGGAGGTCCTGGGTACGGCGGTGGATACAACCCCATTGGCGCGGCTGTAGGCGCTGGAATCGGAGCTGGTATTGGTTCGGCGATTGGTGGATTTGGTCGTTGATTTTAATCTTTATTATTATTTATTATTTTTACAATAAAATTGGGAAATTCTGTCCCTTGTACTATCTTGTTACCAAAATTGCGCAAATGTTCCATTTGCCCCTGAATCGGGGACTGTTTCTGTAGTTTTCTTCTCATCATCAATCAGCCCAATCAACTCGTACAACCTCAAATTATTTTGAGCAGCTATGAATGAAAGAGACTTTAAATGAGCTTAATCATTTCCTTCAAAGCATGTTTTTCCAAGCAAATATTCATGGTTAAGCACACTTCAAATGCCACACCAATTATAACACATCTTGTGCTGGGAACGGGAGTTTTGCTTATAAGAAACTATTCCTCTATAAAATTGCTTACGGCTGCAGCTTTCATTTTTCTAGGAATCAAATGAATCTTATCAGCATTTCTATTCGTTAATGACCGTTCAATCCGGCACTCTAGAAATTTCTTGCGGGTATAAATGAAGATTGTTTTGCGGAACATATTAATGACCTCCAAGACCTAGAAATCCTTGCAAAGCTGCTCAGTAGGAAATGAAATAAGTCTCTTAAAGATCATTTTAATCAACGGTCTCGTATATCAATAGATTGCAGTTTACTGCAGCGTAGACCTATTGGGATTGAATTAAAGCATAATAAAATTGCTAATGCTCAAACACGCACCAACAAAGAACAAAGAATTGCAACACGCGACTATTATGTCATATAACGTAATAAAATACCTAACAACATTTACGGCAAAATTAGCGTGAAATATCGTCACATTGTGTTATCGAATCTGTTTTAGTACAACAAACAGTTTATTTCGCCGAGCTTTCGATGTAAATTGGGTCTTCATCAGGCATTTAAAAGAGTATTTTAACTACCAACGCACACCAAAGGTCCTTTACAAGGGGTGTCTTTGTGTACTGTTGAACTTCTGAGGGACACATCAAAAATAATTGTTAATTTAGAGTTTTGTTTCGAGTTTTTGCATACGAGTTTCTTTCACTTCAATATTTTTTGTTGTTGTGATTTTAACCTTAACGCACTAAAGTCCTAATTATTCTTAAAATTTAAATGTAGTGCTGTGTCTGTGGAAAAACCATTAAGTCTTCTAGTTCTCTGAATTCAGAATTGCATATTTTTTGAATAAGTCTTGAATGACGCCAAAACAGCCCAAGTTTACATGAAGATTTACTTAAAATGATCAGTTTTCAACGGCCAGCATTTTTTGAGAAAAAGATGAGGTAATATCAAAGGAAATTATCGTTGTTTGGAATCAATTTCTCCACACCTTCTCACTCTCAATTGCCCGTCGATTGTTTGAAGAAGTATTTTTTTCTTGTGGTTAGTCTCGTAAGACTTGTCCGGTCGACCGTAAAATACCGAAATGAATTCCTCGAGAATACGTAATATCGATTGAACTAGGTATTTCTCTATCACTGCAAGCATTTCTGGGGGGGGGGGGGGGGATGTATGTACAATTACAGCGAGATTTTAAAAAACTCATGAAGTCTAGGGAAATTAAATTTTATGCCCAAACCTGGGCTTTTATAACATTTATTCAAGTAAATAAATAAATAAATGAAGAATTTTGGGCAAGAGTGTTGAGAATAAAAGCTTTTTTGGCAAGAAAACGTAAAAAAGATGTCGTTTTGTGGCAAATCAAATTACAGATGTAGAAAAGTAGAAGAGTTTTATTTTATAAATAAATATATGTACACAAAACAGTCAACATGTGATTGGCAGCAGTTGAAAACGTCAGACTCGAGGATGGCAGGGAAATGCTGGTTCTCAACTTCATCGTCTCCAAGACCACGGGTACCCTTCAAGAAGAATAGTCAATATTACATAATGAATTGCAATCAGTTGAATTAATTTCAGGCAAGTGATTAACGAGCAAGACGAAATACAGTGACATGCAGTAGAAACGATATTCGTCTTCATGCAATCTTAATCCAGATGGATGACAATGCAATACGTTCGTCCATACACCTACTAAGTCCATGTCCGTACATTCCTACATTGTTCACATTTTCCCCCAACGAGGACTCATGCTGCTACATGCCAGATATTATCGATCTGATCGTGCTCAATCGAGCATGCGTGGCGTTGTTCAATTTTACCCTTGTGATTCATCAACGTCCGTAAGTCGAACCACCGAAGTAGCTCGACGAAGAAGAGGCGCTGCTGGCCGAAGCTGTGTTATAAGATGAGCCGAAACCTCCTTGGAAAAGGCCAGTTTGAGCAGCTCCTGAGTTGAGTCCTGAACCGGCGAAGGCTCCAGACCCGGACAATATGCCTGTGCTGCCTGATGAGCCGAAACCGCTATTGAATCCCCCAGATATAGCGCTACCAAGACTACTTGCTGCGGAATTTAGACCTGAGCTGGCTGTAGCTCCTGATGCCGCAAGTGTACCTAATGAGCCAAACCCACTGCTGATTCCCCCAGTTTGAATGCCTCCAAAGCTGCTCGCACCAGAATTAATACCCGAGCTTGCTATAGCTCCTGACCCTGTCGAGATTCCTGTGCTGCCCAGCGAGCCAAACCCACTGCTGATTCCCCCAGATTGAATACCTCCAAAGCTGCTCGCACCAGAATTGATACCCGAGCTTGCTATAGCTCCTGATCCTGTTGAGATTCCTGAGCTGCCCAGTGAGCCAAAACCATTGCTGATTCCCCCAGATTGAATACCTCCAAAGCTGCTCGCACCAGAATTGATACCCGAGCTTGCTATAGCTCCTGATCCTGTTGAGATTCCTGAGCTGCCCAGTGAGCCAAAACCACTGCTTATTCCCCCAGATTGAATGCTTCCAAAGCTGCCTGCACCAGAATTGATACCCGAGCTGGCTATAGCCCCTGACCCTGCGCTGCCTAGCGAGCCTAAACTACTGCTGACTCCCCCAGATTGAATACCTCCGAAGCTTCCTGAGCTGGCTATAGCCCCTGACCCAGTTGAAATGCCTGCGCTGCCCAGTGATCCCAAACTACTGCTGACTCCCCCAGATTGAATGCTTCCAAAGCTGCTCGCACCAGAATTGATACCCGAGCTTGCTATAGCTCCTGATCCTGTTGAGATTCCTGAGCTGCCCAGTGAGCCAAAACCACTGCTGATTCCCCCAGATTGAATGCTTCCAAAGCTGCTCGCACCAGAATTGATACCCGAGCTGGCTATAGCCCCTGAACTAGCCGAGGAAGATGGGGCAAAAGTACCAAAGCTTCCTGCTGAATTTTGAAAACCTCCAAAATTTGAGCCAGAGCTTCCTGTGACGACCGATCCACCCGATTGGAAACCCTGCGAGCCGGTATTGTATCCTCCAAAGTATCCGCCTCCTGAAGGGTATCCACTGGAAATTCCAGCAACGACCCCTGAGACTCCTTGGCCACCCAAAACTTGTCCTCCTGACTGGTAGCCACCACCGTACACTCCTGACGCAGGCTTGTGGTATAGCGAGCCACCAGATGAGGACCCTAACAGTCCACTTTGGGACGATTGAGAACCTACGCTGGACTGAATGAGGCCATATCCTCCTGTCCCACTGGAGACTCCCGCTCCAGCACCGATACAACCACCCAATCCTGTTGAACAGGCTCCTGAGCCACTTAACGCCTGACCTCCCGACGAGCTGGCCCCTGAGAAACTCGCTGCGCCAATGTTACCCCCATAACCATGTCCAGAAGAGTAAGAGCCAATACTCGCTTGCGAATAAGAACCTGATTGTTGAACCCCTCCAATAAACCCTCCACCCAGTCTCTGTTCAATATCTACGACAGGTGATTCGTGCATTTCTGACAATAAGATCGCTTCTGGCAATTCGTGCGTTTCAACCAGTTCTGGTGTTTCTAACTGTTCTGCGGCTTCTGCGCAGACGGAACACCTGGCTTTTCGATTTTTCTTCGTTGACTTGTCGTCCGTCAAAGGTATTCTCACGTCAATTTGGTCCAACAAGTCGGGATGTTCGGTGTCATCGTGATCATCGATGGTGTCTTCAGCGCACAACTTGGTGCCACTCGACCCACTCGTAGGCCCTTGAGATTGAACAAAGGCGCGAGACACGACCACATTCGGGACGTTCACCCCCTTTAGGACGACTCCCCTTTCGAAAGACTTTCCGCTCACGTCTAGCGGCGTCTCGTCCACGTCTTCGTACACAGGTTTCACATTATCAAAACTCGACCCCACTGTCGAACCAGACGAATGAGTCGTACCTAAAGATGAGCCGAAACTCTGCGACTGACTCGCAGCTCCTGACACGGACAGTCCTCCAATGCCGTGTCCTACGCTCTGCGACTGACTGGACGCTATCGACGACGAAGAACTACCATGGCCCAGACCGAGCCCACCAGCAACTGATTGCGACTGAGCAAAGCTGGAACTTGCTGAGCCACTTCCATGATGATGATGGCTGTGTCCGAATCTGAAAACGAAAAATTCAAACAATCACTCGCGCTGTCCACTTCTCCGCATCGTACGATCAAAATGTGTATAGCCTAATTACTCAAAAATAATTAGACGAGTTAATGATACTCACAATGGTCCAACTATCGGGCTAACTGCAACAAAAAATGAACACTATATAAATACCTCAGTTTTCATCGGCCAAAGTTTAACTATCAAATCAAATAAAATATCACCCGCGTTCTCTCACACTTGATCTCAGAATGAATCAATAGGCTCGATAATTATTAGACACTGATTCGACCCCAGTAATGAATTTTCAATGATCATTGATTAGTCGAATCGGATCAAGTTAATACTAAGTTCTAGAGTAATTATTGTGCCAATCTTTACGAGTATAACCAGGGTTTTTCTTATTTTTTGACATTTCTGGACAAAATATTGTTCTTCATTTCATTACTAACCGTAATCTAAAAATTCTGTAATAAAATTCTTCAAAATTGTTGATGAATCAAAACTTTTGCCGTCAAATTGCTGAGATGTGGAGAAAAGTTTGACGTTTTTGCTCAGTGGAAAATGATTGAGAATGAATGATGATTTTTCTAAAGCTGTATGTATCTCAAGAGTTATTCTGCCGATAAGATTCTACTACCGCTCAAATTGAAGGGAATTTCATCTTCTTTAAAAATGATTTGAGTGAGAAATAACGTCAGAATGATATTTTTACGAGTTATTTGCAAGAAAGTAAAACCAGAGCAAATATTTTGTGAAATTTTGATAACAAATCGTGGATTTTCAAGTTTTTTAGGATTGAATTCGTAATTTTCTGGGTTTTTCACTGTGTTCCATTTAGATGAATTTTAAGAGTCAAAATATATAAATATGATATCAAAAAGAGAAAATTTTGTGGATTTAATTCATTTTTGGATGTACAAATTAATACATCTGACTGAATTAACCATTTTTCCGATGATACATTTTTTTAAATTTATTTGCGATCATGTTTCTATTCAATAATTGTTTAAAGATGTACTAAAATCCAAAAAAATATAATTTATAAAAAATTATTATAAAATTGAGACGTGGTGACTTCCGTAAATCGATGTTTTCTCGTTGATCGTGTGATTAGTGATGAAAAATCGTTTTATTATTACGTTTTCATCATTCAATATTGATGAATATTGGGAATATGGCCGATGCTTTCTTCACTCACCCGGAATTGCGGCGGAGGATGACAATAGGAAGGCGCACAAAAACACCATCACCGATCGCGGAAACGAAATCATTTCGAAACTCATTGGAAAAATTTTGTATTTCGCTTCGAACGATTGCCCTCTTTTCAAAACAAGTGGCCGTTAATGACTAACACGGCAGGATCGTCGTCTTCAATATATAGTCGACGGGGAAAATAGAAGACGAAGACCTCCCCACTGTTAACGGCTGATTTCGAGAAAACGATTATCCACCGCGACAAAATAACTTCAAAGATAACGACCCGGTTGCACCTTCGATGACGTCCGACTTGCTCCAAATTCATGGATGATTATGAAGGAGAATAGTGTAAGAAAACGTGCTAATGCTCGTTAAAAAATCAAACCTTCAAGTTCAAAAACAATCCAAGCCTTTAATTATCATTACGAACATTCTTATCGGCTTTGTGCTTCTGCGATTTTCTCATTTAACGAAGGTAAAGTTTTTATTTTGTTCGTATAAAATGGACGATTGCGGGCGATTCATTCATTTAAGCCCGCCAATACGACTACTATGGAAAAGTACTGACAATCGTTGAAAAAAATTATTCCACTACAAGTTAATTGAACAAAACAAATTACGATTGCGTTGACGAACGATGTTTGTTTACAAGTTCAACTTTATCGAACTGCGTATAATCCTTAATATTACGAGTGGCTGGGAAAGCGAAGAGCCAAAAAAGCTATCAAGGATTCTTCAGTTACTCAAAAGTGAATTTAATGCAGACGAAAAGATGAAAAGATCGAAGCGTTCTGAATGGTCGATTAGTAGAAATATCTCGTCAATATCATGAATTTATTCGAGGTAGGTCAGGTAGGTTACTTCTTTGAAAAAATAAATAGTATAGCTGTAGGGATGTAAAATTCCGATAAAATAATAATAATAATAATGATAAAAATTAAAAATCATAAAATGGGGGGATTCGACGTAGAAAAAAATCTTCAATAAATTGATTAGTTGACTCATAAAACTGTTCCTGCCTCCATTTTTCTGGTTATCTGATAGTCACGGAATCCCCGTCCCTTCTTACCCTCATCTTTTACATAGTGGAAAGGTTTATTCAAAGTAGTACTGTTCACGGAAAAGTGTTCATTCTCATAGCAATGAGAAGCAGAATTCGGAACAAACTAGCAGCTAGGAACACCAAGATCGCGTTATGAAGCACAAGATAGCAGCAGCCGAGGCAGCAAAGGACAGCCGGTCTCAGCCGATTTATGGCTAATATTGATACTCGAGGGCGAAGGCCGTGTAAAAGTACTTATACTTTTAAACCCTGATGTACGGCGCAAAAGTGTGGCCCAAAGCTTTGAACTTGAACGCCATCGGATATAAATGCTGACAGTACAAACTATGGCGGCTATAAGACTATAGGTGCTTCTGTTGGCGGGAGTGATACCAATACACCCGGGGGGTGGGAGACAGAGGATCCAAGACTGGAACATATGCTCAGCCAGTGGCAGGAAATCAGGTCAGCAAGGAGACTGCCAGAAAGGTAGGAATGAGTGTCCCTTCATTCAGTACAACTTAGATAGAGAGTAGGTAAACTGCTCCCCCTAATCGTGCATTCTAGCTTGCATTACCCCTTAAGCAGAGTGGTACCTGAGTACCCCATCTCAAATCCAAGAGCCGATCTGTATTGGTGCTAACGGATGTATGCAGCGCAGGCCTCCCCTTTATTGCCACCATCATAGGAAGGTGTGTGGACAGCCAGGGGTCTAGTCTACAAACACCCCTGGCTGGAGAGACAACAAGGACATTGTGGAATCCTCATGCTGTCTGCACAACGCCAGTGCCACTCTCCTCACCTTCATGAACGCGGAAAGTGGCACACTCGTTCAGATACCCACGTCCCACACCTCCCACCCCTGAGGGGTTGGTGCCCAGGATGCTGGAGAACGAGTCTTGTTGAAATGCCGCAGTAGGGTACATTCATAACATCCTGCAGGGCAAGCTCAACAAGGAAAGGGCCCTGCAGCGGGAACTGAAACCACTCGGGAAGTAATGTGCCAAACAGTTCACCTACAACTTGGATAGGTGACCGCTGGCAAGCAGGTCAGCCATATTTTGCTCTGGCTGTTGCTTGAACCCAGGTTGAGGTAAGTGAGACAATCCTCCCATGAGCGAAATGGTCACTACGAGTTCCGTTCCTCCCATTGCAGGACGCCTGACCACATCCATGAAGACTAGACGGTAATTGGACGTAAACCTCCACGCTGAATCAGCTGTTCACTTTACTTTTCTCAGCAAACATTTACTATGTAAAACATATACGTTTGCGATTTGTCAGATTATTAAATTAATTTTTCTATTTCAAAATTACAACAGTCCCAACCGAATGTGTTGCTACTCCTTCAACAAACGGGGAACACGAACCCGCAATGTTTGTTTGTATTGCAAACACGGCCTAGTATCGAGGCAGCCGTTTATCGAATCACACAGAAAATCTTTAAATTGATAAACACCTACTGGTGTGAGAGGAGTCGGGTACCTAGGTAAGGCGTTTGACACCACAGAAAAACGTTTGGTAGGTTGTACTCTGGGCGTACTCTACACTTCATTATACAATAATATACGGATTTTAACTCATCTTACCTCCAACTTTAGCAAAACTGCCAGAAGAAGACACGATTCCACCTATGCCGTGCCCCAGACCTACGCTGTGAGACAGGCTGGCAGCGATGGAGCTGGAGACACCATTCAGTCCAAGATGAACACCCGAACTGGCTGCAGCAGCGGATCCACCATTGATGGACGAGCTTACAGCAGCGTTCAGGAAAGACCCACCAATTGGACTCAGGTGAATACTAAAAGAACATATTGTGTAGAAAGAAGTGAAATGGATCTAACTGATGGGAAGTGGTTTTGACACATTCAATGTGGATCGTGGATCAAAAAACTTGAGGTGTGCATAACCATTTTACAAGCCCTTCAAAATGGAGGACAAGGTGGCCCAGATCAACTGAATGTATTGAATAATGTATGGGGTTAGTGTCTATGCTACCCCCATACCTGGCTTAACAGGCAAGCACTTTTGACAACAGAATTTTACCATGGGAGAAAAACTTTTTCTTCCATGATTTTACATACTGCTTAGCCATAAAATACTGCCAATTACCCCAACCTCTCATTTGCCCACCTCAGCCCTGCTTCTTGCCTATCGCGTCCAGTAGTACACCCTAGGCTCCTGCCTGTGCAACCTATCTTACATCCCTCCCATTAAAACACGCAACCCTCAAATCCCCACTTTCTACACATTTCCCACCCTCTCACCCTCCCACAGCCCAAGCAAATCCACAGGAAGCATTAGTTCTGTTTCCTGACATTGGAGTTCTGTACTGTCTCCTCCCAGCTGATGTTTACAGGATGAACTGTGAAACCCCAGAAATTCCCAAGTCACCCTTAGTAGTAGGCTTGACCACCATGTCCTCAGTTAAAAGCGCTTACCTACAGCACCAGATATATTAAAACCAGGCGGACGCTTCCTCCAACAATTCATGGGGAATGTTATTCCACACCACATTTAAAATTATGTAACTATTAAAATGAGCTTACATCGGTCCTGCTTCATGGCCTGAAACAAATAAACAGACATTTTAAAGAAATTTCGAAAACTTATGTATCTTTGTAATCTTATCATATCCATTTTATTTCAGTCCAATTTTAGTTACTTATCCATTCAGAAAAGGTCTCGACATATTTTATAGTCAAAGTTAGCCATGATTTGAGGAACTTTTTCAGAACAAAATGAAATTGTACATTTTTGGACCAATTTTACTGCAATTAAAAAAAGTCAATCAAATATTGTCCATAATTCTCCGCCACAATGTCCCAACTGGTTTGTTTGTAGGGGTAAAAAAAGGTTATTTGACCCAACTTTGGGCGACCATCTGGCGTAATTTCATTAAGTTTCCGCAAACACTTTTTAAAAAGTTGTCATTTTTTTTAAATTTTATATTTGAATATTTTTAGATATAAAAAAGGTAATAATAAAAAATTGCCATTTTGGTGTGTTTTTACTCTTTAATAATACCTTTTAGGTTTTCAAGCACATTCATTTCTTTTCCAAACGTACTTACGGTATGGTCTGGCTGAAGCAGCAGCAATGAGTCCGACTAAGAGCAAATACATGTTCTCTCTACGAACTGTTCGGCTGAAATAAATGGGCCGTTGTGAATACTCAATCCGAATTACCGCTACTTTTATATGAATCGTTGTCAGCGCTCGATCTTACGACAGGGTCGCCAAGGGTTTGATTAGAATCTTGACGAAAAATTACAAACAACTCTTGGATGCGCTCGTATGAAATGATTAAACTCTAACTTGAATGCGAGGGCAGAGTGAGATTGTCGGCAAACGCAGAGCAAATAGCATAGCTTTACAAATGAAATTAATTCGTAATCTAGAATAAAATTGATTTAAAAAAAAATGCATTCCATGTACTGTGGGAAATAAGGATTATTGCCTATATAGTCCAGAAATGAATGTGACTGGACCTAGTTCACATTTCCAACAATTCAGTCACATCTCAAATTTCTAAGCCCTTATCTTCGAGATAAACACTCTACTAATGTCTCGTAGATACGAGCTCCCCTCTAGGAAGAAAAACCATTTTGGAGATTTTCAGAATAATCTGAAAATGCGGCAGTAACAAGATCCAAACGCTCCACAGATTATATTGACTTGTAAGGAACCACCTTATCTATTTGAATAAGTCCTAATTTATGGAATAATAATCATTATAATCACCAAGTAAGCCGATCTTTTATGAAAACTATCGCACATACTCACACACATTCCTTGTAGCCAAATCTATTTCTTCCACAAGGTTATGTACCTCCTTAATATTAGCAGCCGCCCGGAGACAGATTGACTGATTGCCTTTAGTCATCATCATTACTCGTCCGGGTCAATTTTATCGTCTAAATCCTGTTTCAACGCTACAAAAAATATTCATAATACGCAAAACTTGAGTTTAGTTGTTTCACTTCTTCAAGTTGAGTCTATATTAAGTAATGAAATTAAAGTAAGTCATCCAGGTCAAGGCAACATTGTTCTAATTAATTAATCAATCAGTTAAGAGAAATTTCCATTGCGATGAGGTACCTAAATAGCTGTAAATGAGGTAATAGTTGTAATGTGACCTTCCTCGTATGTAGAATATAACAGGAAGGCGGAGATTAGTGTGTGAATTATCATAATTGTCTTCCTATTCAAATCTTCGACGTATATCTTTGGCCGTGAAGGGAGAGGGTAGTAAAAATGTCGATTTTGGTTGGTTATTCCTTGAATAATCAACCTATGTTTTCATGATAATGGTCAACCTCTCCGATTCGGCTCAAAATTTTTTTCTGGACGTTTCATGATGTCCTGATCAAAAAAGGTCAATGTCCGTCCGCCGTCCATTGTCCACGCCGTTTTTGGTAGTAGAAAATTTTCTAAAAATCTGAAATTTGGGTCAGGGGTCTGTTCCCAGCCGAGATGGGTCCTCGAAACTTTTCAGCCCGATCGGACCAAATTTGGAGGGGGTAGGGGTTTTTTAAAAAATGGATTTTCGAGATTTTGGGTGATTTAGGCGAGTGGGGTGTCATTTTCCACTAAATTTTGGACGCTGAATCCAATAAAATGGGTCCCAGAACAATTGGCACCCACTTGAAGAAGTAATGGGTCAAATTGGGTGTTTATTACCCATTTTGAATATGTGTTTTCGGGATTTCTGCTACCTAGGCGAGTAGGGTGTCATTTTCCACTAAATTTTGGACGCTGAATTCAATGATGTGTGTCCCAGAACGATTGGCACCCACCGGAAGAAGTTATGGGTCAAAATGGGTGTGTATCCACCCTTCTGTATGTGTCAGGATTTCTGGTGCCTAGGCGTGTGGGGTATCATATCCACTAAATTTTGGCCCTGAAACGATTGGAATGGGTCTGGGACCCGCCACACCCACTGTTTCCCCCATTCGAGGAATAACCAACCCGTGTGTAAGAATTTGCAGTGTTAAATGTTTTTCAGGAATGTGCTTTCGGAATTGTGTAAGAATAGTGTTTTGGAATTTCTGATTGGCCTGGGTAGGGGAAGGCGTAGACAAGGACGTCAACTTAGTAAAGATGAGGCTTATGGTGATGTTTACGGCTTTTTAACCGGGTTGAACCGATTCTCTTCAGTTCCAGGACCCGAGTTACAAGAAAAAGGAAGAATTTCACGTTATTATCGTTGTTCTCTCATTATACAGTAGGTGATTGGTTCATCTAGAGCTTAACTGACGGCACACATCAAGTTTGCTCATTCGATTCATTCCGATTTATTTTCTTTCCCTTTGTTTCCTCGTTTGTCCATTCGTCAAAACGGCTTTACCTCGCACATAATACTAATACAAGCATTGTCAAGATGCCATCTTCTGACAAGCCTGGAATTGGAAAAGAACTTCGAACGCCAGGCATGCAATGTATGAAACTCCCCTAAAACTTGTATAAAACCTATGAACGGGTTCATTTGTTTCATACACCCACGCTTGTTTAGACTAGCAACCACGATCAAACTAGCCGTTATTTTCAATTTTTTCCCCAATTTTGAATATTTTCTCGAGAAGATCATCTTTAGGCTACTCTGGAACAGTAGATCACTATCTGAAACGTTTGCCTTTCAGAGCCCGTCAACATACAATTAATGGATGGTGATTGTCCGCATGATGTGTGACATCACATGAAAGCGCGTGACGTGAGGACAGTTTTGTTTGCACTGTTATTGTCACGTCGTCCAGAGCAGTTGACCTCTGCACAAAATGAAAGGCCACAGCTATGATTCACGCCATTATCGCGGGCTTTGTAAGAATCGACCAAATAAAAGGAAACGAGATTGCGAACAAGGAACACAAATAGAAACGTTGCTAATCACAACGTCGTTATAACGGCCGGATGTAACGCTTCACATTAAAGTTTTTCCCCCGGAGTTCTTCTTTTAGGTTTATCGAGCGGAGCGTGAACGGCGGAGCGGGGGATTTCCGAGATGCCCGCCGCCGCCCGGCGCAAGAGTACGTCCGGCGAACTCCGGCGGGTCTTCCCGTGGACGTCGTTCGTTAATTACCGTCTGCGGGTATTGGACGTGAGTAATGAGTTATTCTTGCGACAGGGAAGTAACTGTTCACGAACGCTTGTTGGGAAATATTAGGGATGAATACTCATAGGTGAGTACTCGATATCACTACATTGTATGTACACAAAAACTAATTTAGCTTATGTGTGCATGACTCAGTGTATTTGTGACTATTAATAAATGAGGAGTTTTCCAGCAACAGAAGATCTATCCACGTCTGTTTGAGAGGAGGGGTCTATTATAACTATTTTCCCCGTACTCGTGCATTAAGGAATAGTCCAGTGTGCAATAATTTGCAGCGTTTTTAGAAGCTAAACTAAATTAAATTTGTATCGCAAATAACTCTGTTAGGCCCGTAATCTATCCCAAATATCAAAGAGCAAGAGTCTTTGGGGAAATACGCGGAAAGACTCCAACAATATTCTTAACTGTTCCATCCACATTCACTTATCGTATTCAAGGACCGATCGCTTCGAGACAGTTCATTTCTGAGAAACTAAACGAAACAAAACAAGAACCTGAAGTTAAAAAAATCACCAGTTTTGTCTCGATAATTATCAGTTTTGCTCTTCATCCGAATCCTTTGACGTCGCACTCTTCATGCGTTTGAAGGGGCCTCGTCAAAGTTGATCAACATTTAGTTGAAGATCTGAGACTACGTAAGAACAATTTTCATAAATAGTTTTCTTTCGGTTATTTTCTTCACAATTACAGGAAGAAAGAAAAACAATAAGTTTAATGGTAAATCGGTGCTCATTTCTCACGAATTACTTGAAAGCCCGGGACGACGATTATCTTTTTATTAAAAGAATTCGGACTGTTGTTGCATGAATCGAATCTCTTCCCACGCAATATTAGAGGAAAATCGCCGAGTTGAAAGAGGTCTATGACCTGACAAATTCCAGTGGCGATTCAACTGGTCAACCGGGCAGTCTGAATTCCAGTATTTTACCGGTTTAAGAAACTAAAATCTTCCAGATTTAAAGTCAGTGTTTGTTTTTTTTCTTTCGATTTTATGGTTTTAAATAAGATAAGTAAAACATTGTACAAAGGTTTATACAAATCCTTAAGCTCTGTTGGCTGCATTTGGTCTCTCTAGCCCTGAAGTACTTGGCGTTTTTGTTATTATTCTAACCCTGAAGAAGCGAGTAAAATTCCTGAAAGCTCAAAGAATACATAGATTTTCCCCGTTCCTCAATCTACTAACTGAATATTAGCAATCATCCAAAATCCTAAGACGAACAACGTTAACTACAAGCGATTAAAATTCAGGGTTGTCCAGTCTTCGTAGCGATAATCGTGAAAACTGCCAACCTTCGAAGAACAATGTGGCTGAACGGCACGGCTGATTTCAAAATTTCAAACGTCATTTAAAGTAAAATTTAATTTCTCTTAAAAAGTATTCAGTGAAATGATCCGTACCACTGTTCATTTCCGAGTTATCCGCTAAAAACTGCCATGGGCGAAATTCACGTAATTCATTCTACGTAGAAGACTAGACGTAGACTTACATTGTTTTTTCAATTTCAATACCCAAATTGTACCCAAGCATCATCGTTATTTTCCTAAACAAATTTAACGAGAAAAATATCAGGTTATTTGGAGAACTTGCGTCTGCCGGAAATGTTAATCGAAAATTGCATTTGAAAACGTGAAAGATGAAACTTTGGGGAGAAAAGAATCATTTTTGTTGACACGAATACAAAAAAGTGCATTATTATAATGAGAATTACAGACTGAAATCAACAAATTTATCCATGTATTGAAATTTTTGACAGAATCTCCAATTTTCCATACCCTCGTCCATAAATCGTCCGTCATTTTTTGTTGGTTCAAATGAATTCGTATTTTCCTGCTAATTAGTGATTTTGATTACAGCTTTTAATAGGAAAACGCTGCGAATTCTTTTACAGGGGGTGGTGCGGGGTTTACCAGCAGCATGGAGACTCATTCTAATCGATTCTGCGACCAAAATTTAGTGGGAAATGTTACCCCACACGCCTAGATCGCCGAAAATCTTGAAAATTGTATTTTCGAAATACACATTTGTATCCCTTTTCTCCTTCCAAATTTGGTCCGATCCAGACCTGACTCAAATTTCAGATTTTTAAAAAATGTTCTACTACCGAAATTGGCTTGGACGGCATTTGCTTATTTTGATCTAGACACCTTGAAAGGCCCAAAAATAATGTTGGGCCAAATCGGAGAGATTGAGTTTTTGTATGAAAACATAGGTTGATTATTCAAGGATTAACCTAACACAATCTCTCATTAGAATAATTTTTCTTGCTAAAAAAAGAAATATCCAGCAAATACTGAATATGAAATGATATACAATGGTTGGATTATACAAGTGGGAGCTTTATTCCAGCCTAACTTAGCCATTTTATCAATTTCCTGACATTTGTTATCGTGAAACTGCCTAATCACTTTGTATCTAACATAGAGGCTTAGTGAGATTTGGAGGCTTCATTCCCTTCTATTAACCAATCTAAATCATTTCAATTTATTTTCAACTCGCTTTTGTCGTAATCTGCTGGGCACAACAAGTCCAAGCGATATAACATCGATGAAAAAATAAAAATGAATAATAGTCGATCCAGGAAATCATTTAGTTTTTGGACGCCACACGTGCGTCATACAGTCTAAAGTAGCTCATTATTGACAACTCATATCTACCAAGATTCATCGTCTGAGATTTTCTATTAAACGTTGCATCAAACGGCAAGGTTAACTGCCAAAGATTACTTATTCCTCAAGAACGCTTAATAATTGCCAACGTTCATAGGATTATTACCATAATGCGGACGTGAATAACGAACGCTTTCTTAGAGGGAATCGCAATATTGTTTTAATGGTAATTATTGCAGCGTTTGTGGGGAAAACCTGCGTTCAAGTGAATTGTTTAATGTTAACAGCGCTGTAACTCTAGTTAGACTTTGGTGTCAGGTAAGCAGGAAGTAGCACTGAACGTTTTGCTCAGTTTTGAGTTGATTCGAGAATTGGATGCCCATAATTTTGGTGCCCAGAAATGTCTTCTTTGCTTCCATTCCTTCAAAATGGATGAACGATTTGCGCAAACTCGGTATATGTACAAACAATTCAAACATGTATGGGGATGTTTGACTAATTGCGCAAACAGTTCGCGTAAAATCGGTCAGGACCGAAATAACTTGTGCTAACACCCCTTGTTTGACTACCTGTTTGACCATGTATGGGGTTTGTGCAAACATAAACGAGCCAGTGCACTCCAAGCAGTCAGGCTGTAAGCCCCCAGGCTTACTGCCTCCAGAAAACCAGAAGGGAGGGAGCATGCACCAGGATTCACTCAGTCCATCCTGGCTTTGTCCTGTGCTCGCTCTGAAGTGAAGTATACCGTGCTGAAGTCGACCAAAGTTGTAATATTGTGTTCTCCATGTGAGATGATAAAGGACTCAAGCTAATTAAGCCTCACTGTGTACCTTCGGGACAGCATGCCCCCTCCTGTTTTCCCTTTGACGTCGACGCCAAAGGGAATGCTCCACATGTTGTCTAATTTACTTTGTCAAATTACTTTGTCTTGTATCAGTTCTGGCCTAGGTTGAGGCATATCCTCCTTTGCAACGTGTCCTTGTTTTCAATTATAATTCATTTTGTATCAATGTATTTTATGCTCATCCTTGGTATCCCTAATTAACGCTCAGTCGTAAGTCTTGGACTTACATTGTGTAACCTCTCGCTAGGTCCATTCAAAACCTCCGAAGAAACCCGAATTAAATTATAACAGATTTTAATTCGAGAGAGGCTTACAAGGCATTGAGAGATCTATTGCGTTTTATTTCAGTTATGGGCTCCAGAGAATTTTGGATAGAATTGCAGTTTAATGCAGGCTACCTGATCTGTGGAAAGTGAAGAGTGATGGTTGCAAAGAAGAAGGATGCGGGGTTATGAAAATGAATGAGATAGATCCCCATTCCAAGCCAAATTTTCACCCACACTCTTTGATTCCTTCTCTCACTTTCTTCTTTGCTGTCCCATCAAGGGCAAGAATAATGACGGCACAGCAATTGTCCATCTCAGTCATGATAACTGAGTTGAGAGCGCAAACACACTATATACCAAACTGAAGTTCGCATTACAGGTTGCTTGTACAAATACCGAGTTTGCGCAAAGTGTTTGTCTGTTGTGAGTCTGTTAACCTTCCCTTTGTTCCCTGTTGATAGCTCAGATCCACCCCCTAAGCACTCAGGGCAAAACTATCACTGCTGTTTCTTGGAAGGCAAACTACATCTTAGCTACTCCAAGGCATAACAGACAGACCAAACATATCTTTCAATACCAGTAATACATTAAATGTAAATACATAAATTTTATGAGGACCCAACCTGTGTAATCAGCATTGCTCTGCGCTACTACTTGGTAAAATCAGAAAACTCTAAACACATTGAAATTTTACACTAAACTCTCGTCATTTCATTGATACAGGTTCATGAGTGTCTATAGAATGAGAATGCTAAAACCTTTCAAAAATAATTAAACACAAATCCAAGAAGAACCATAGGAAGAACCATAAAAGAACATTTTTGATCTCTGTGACGTCACAACTTTACGATTTATTTCATTAATAACCCCTTTTGGTTCGTCATAATGATCAACCTATGTAGGGGTCAAAATGTGTATTTTGAAAAATGGATTTTTGAGATTTTCGGTGATCAAGGCGTGTGGGGTATTACTTTCGACTAAATTTTGGAGACTAAATCCAATGAGACGGGTCCTGGAACAATTGGCACCCACTGGAATAGGTTATGAGTCAAAATGGGTATCTATCTATCTATCCATTTCGAGTGTATGTTTTTGAGATTTCTGGTACCTAGGCGTGTGGGGTATCATTTTCCACTGAATTTTGGATGCTGAACCGAATAAGACGGGTCCGGGAACTATTGGCGCCCTCTGGATGAGGTTTGGGAAATTTGGGACGCTGAATCGATCTTAATGAACTTCATGCTGCTAATCCGAGGAATAATAACCCCTGTGAATGAATTTTCAGCGTTTATTGATTGGTGTTTGGTATTTGCCAACATGAGGTGAGTCAGTACGCGTTCAAAAGTAAGGACACCTCAATCTTTTACGACAGGATTAAAGAAGGCAGTAACGTGATTGCGAATCGTTGTATTTTTGTTATCCATAATCATATCACAAATATTGTGATAAGATTGCCCCAACCTGTATCTCGAAGCGTGTCAGCCATTGAGCCAGCTGTAATCCTTAAATGATTGAATTTTTAAAAAGCAAATGATAATTAATTATTGGTTTAAGACTGGGCTGAAGCATCGTCCGGTTGGTTCCAGCGTATTTCACATTTAAAATCTCAACATTTGGATTTCCCCCAAGCAGGACCGGAACTCACTGCTTCTTCACTACCGCGAGGGGGAGGTCAGGGGCTTTGGTACATCAGGAGCAGATTGGACAAGTGGGGACGTTATAAAAGACCCAAACGAAGGTCAGGACTAGCCACAGTGATGCCGAGGATTAAGTTAAGTTTTCAAGTGACCGCGCTCGCGGCTCTTTTCGCCTGCACAGCGGCGACTCCGCATCTCATTTCGGGTGAGTCGATCGAAATTTGAAAAATTCAAATTCACGAACACGAAATTTCTGAATCTTTTCAGAAATGAAACTTTCAGTGATTGTTTATGGGCGTATTTTGCGGGATTTTTTCATTAAACGAGGAAATTGTAGATGCATTTCTCACATAAACTCATCCGGGCCCTGACTTACCTATTTTATTTCATTTGTCCTAAGATTGTGTTTAGTCTAGTCCCCATTTTGATCGATTTAGTTAATCTCCACACCAATTGGTCAAATCATACGTTTTAACCAATTAAATTAAAATTGAGTGATACAGACAAATGTCAGAAACAATTTAGTTTCTCATTTCCCACTGATAGGCAACAGTTTACAGGACTATATACTATATTGCTCCTTGATTAACACAAATATTGTAAAAATTAACACGAAAAAAGTGATATGATACAAAATTAAATAGTGCACCGGGCCCAAATATTGAACTGTAGCCCCTCAAAAGTGATTCTTCTCAAGTAAAGTATAATAACTAGGTGGTTCCTGACATGATATTTCGATTTATTTAATTTTCTCCGTCAGTAAGTTATATTTGATGATTATCGCTTGGACAATGTTTGACACACGATGGAGGAATACAATAAGTGCAATGCAATTCGAATTTCAAATCTTCTGAGAGCGAAAATAGAGCGATTTACAATTATGTTACTGACTCTTTCAATCCTTCAGTAAAAGATTGGGTTTTGGTTGGTTATTTCTTGAATAATCAACCTATGTTTCATGCAAAAAATCAATCTCTCCGTTTGGCCCCAAAATTTTTTCTGGGCGTTTCAAAGTGTCCTGATCAAAAAAGTCAAATGTCCGTCCAACGTCCAATCCGACTTTGGTAGTAGACAAATTTCTAAAAATTTGAAATTTTGGTCAGAAACCCATTTTTGGCTCTAGTTGGTCCTCGAAACCTTTCAGCCCGATCGGACCAAATTTGGGGGGGGGGGGGGGGGTCAATATGGGTTTTTTGAAAAATTAATTTTCTATATTTTCAGCAATCTAGGCGTGTAGGGTATCATTTTCCACTAAATTTTGGACCCTGAATCGATTGGAGTGGGTTCCAGAACGATTTGAGCCCACTGGAAGAAGTTATGGGCCACAATGGGTATCTATCTACCCATTTTGAATATCTGTTTTCGAGATTTCTGGTACCTAGGCGTGTGGGGTATCATTTTCCACTAAATTTTGGTCGCTGAATCCAATGAAATGGGTCCGGGACCCGCCACACCCCCATTTTCCCCATGTTGATGAAATGAGTCCTCATGCGCCTGGCCCAGGTTCATTTTATAATTTGTTTTTCGTTCTTAAAATGGGTAGTAAATACCCCAGTTGACTAATTCACGTTACACACCTAATCACGTTATTTTTAAAAAACATAACCTGGCTTTTCTTAGCTTAAGCGAGGGCGAGTTGTGACAGGTCGGAGACCTTCTCAACTCAGTAAACGTCTCACGGAAATGTCTCTTAATTTTTCGTCTTCGTTAACGCTTTTCAAATCAAAACGTGTTCAACACCGGCAAATATACTCTTGTGAAATTTTCGACCTTGAATAAATATTTTTCTGCTTTGGTGTCAAGTCAAAACGCCACAACATTCAATTCTGATCATTCAAAGTGGATCATGCACTTCAGTTTGTCGTTTGGTGACGTCATAATATATATTCGTTTTCAAAGTTGGGCAAGTAAGGCTAGAACTTCAAACCAGATTTCCTTATTGAATTGAGCATTGAAGTAACAAGTATTGTTCAGTTTTGATCTTGTTCTGAGCATTTTCAAGCAATTACGGTAACGTTTTCAGCTTTTGAATGGACTTTCCAGCAAACAACGTCATAATTACATGGAATATTACATGAAAGCTCCCTTGTAGAGCTTGAAATTTCCTAAAAATTAGTAGATTGAGCCAATGGAGAGCCCTGGGGACTGGAAATAGATGTTTGGGCCTATGCTAGCCACAGAAAAGGTATCCATTGGGCACAATGAAACACTACTTTCTCATTTTGGTTGGTTATTCCTTGAATTCAAGGAAATTCAAAATGAGTTTTTCGAAAAATGCATTTTCGAGATTTTTGGCGTCTAGGCGTCTGGGGTATCATTTTCCACCAAAGTTTGGACGCTGAATCCAATAAGATGGGTCCTGGAACGGTTGGCGTCCACCGGGTGAGGTTCTGGGTCAAAATGAGTATTGATCTACCCATTTCGAATGTGACTTTTCGAGATTTCTGGTAGTTAGGCAAGTAGGGCATCATTTTCCACTGAATTTTGGGCGCTGAATCGATTGGAGTGAGTCCCCATGCTCCTGGTACGGGGATTTTTTAAAATAATTATTTAGTTTATTGTCATTTTTGAGATCATCAATAAATGAAGACTATCTTTAACCACCAACCTTAGAAACAAAACTTTAAACTGCCATAAAATTCGATAAGGTGATGGTAGAGATCGATGAATCTACCTGTTAATTCAATTCACGTGGGCAGTACATAAATCATCATTCTGTAATCCCTTCACGATCAACTAAACCATCTAAACAGCGTTTATGATAACTTCAATTTAGTGATTATTAACGTCGTGACGGAGTTTTTCGAGAAATAGGAAGATTTTTCGTTTTGTCTTCTCCGATGATGGAGACGCGCAATAATATAATTGAGTCTGTTAATTCGTCACTTGGGTGACAGGCCCTTGAAAGTCTCGGAAGAATGGTCACCTCCGGGTGGTTTCCGCTGATGTCACCTCACGTTTTAATGACGGAACCTGGTAGTTCCACTGCGTGAGCTGAAATTAACCGAAGATTCTTCTCTTCGATGTGCAATAATTGACTGGGAAAAAAAGTTTTGTAATTTGCAGTAAATGATTTGATGCAATAAACAGAGATTTATTTCGAGTTCTAGTCTTTCAGCGATAAAAGCGCAAATTGAAATCTAAAAATGCCTTTATCAACGAAAGAAAATAGCGCGTAAATGGTCGGATGATGTATTGAGATGGCTATCAGTTCCATCCCAGAAAATCCAGGAGAAGAATGACTCGTGTTAGTTGCACTTCGGAACGATATAAGAAATGATTAAACACCACTTTGAGCACGACTGTTGATTACAGATTAAAAAATAAAGAATTGTTTCTCATCTTCGCGGTATCAAATAAAAAAGCGTCACTCAAACGAACCGTCACGATCTTAATCATGGCCGTTCGTTTCTAGTTAATTACGAACCCGCAACTGTTTGCCGAGCCGGTTTCTTGAGGAAAACTTGGCACTCTTCCCCTCTCCCCTATCTTGAGAAAAAAAACTTAAAAGCAAATCTTCTCCTTAAGAGATTACAACGCCTCGAAGCAAGGCCAAGGACTTCTATCGCGCTTCTGAGACGGATGTGAAAATGAGGTACCGGTCGTTATTCCGTCGAAAAACCTGTTTTCCGTGATGTATCGAGGATTGGAGAGGAATGCAAAATCGTTTTTAATTATTTTCACACTTGGAAGAGTTTCAGTGTGCTCCCACTATCGACTGGAAGAAAACGTGAATCACTGTCACGTTTTCAACGCGATCCCAATCGAGCAACGTAGAAAAAGAAGTACCTAGGCCAAGCTTAGGGACTACCGACCTAAATCAATATCTTCCTGGGCAATATGTTTCCTCGTCAAAATTTAAGTTTTTTGTTTCTAGATGGTCTAAGTAACGGGAAATTCTCATATTGTTATTATTATAAATTTATTTGGTTTTAACGGTCATTTTAAAACATTTAATAGGATATTTTTGTGATAATTTTCAGGGCGCTTGGGGGAGGAATATCGAAGGTCCTTAACCCATTCGGCCTCGGCTCCGGTGGTGCCAACGCTGGAGCCAACGCCGGGGCTCAGACCTTCTCAATTGGCGGGCCCCTCGGCGGCCTGTCGTTCTCCAACGCTCAAGCGAGCAGCGCAGCCAACGCGGGAAGCGGAGGGTACGGGAACGGAGGAGCCAACTCAGGAGCCTCCGCTTCGGCCACTGCTGGATCCAACGCAGGCGGTTGGGGCAATGGTGGGGTGAATTCCGGTGGTGGTGGTCTTTTCGATGGTGAGATATCCAAACAAGATAAATCTGAATAACCAAAATTATGGTCTTAGTTGTGATTGCAAATTCGAAAAAGTCACAATTCATGTTGAAAAAAGCTATTAGGAACAAATGTTTATAAATATCAATAAATACACTAATAATTGACGTAATTTACGCCTAACTACGAATGCGTGTTGAATTTCGCAGGCAAAGGTAGTGGACACTATGGAGGCGGTCATTACGGCGGTGGCTTCTCCGGAGGACCTGGTTTCGGTGGGGGAGGATCCTCGTCGGCGCAAGCCAACGCCGAAGCCAACGCCATAGCGTCAGGCGGCGGATGGGGAGGTGGTCAAGGTGGACCCGGGTTTGGACCAGGACACGGACAAAACTTCAGACCCCCAGGACCGCCTCATGGAGGCCACCGGCCGGGGGGCCCCGGTTACGGAGGCGGACACGGTGGAGGCTCGGGAGGATTTGGATCCGGAGGCTCGAGCTCCGGAAGCAAAGCTGACGCCTCCGCATCATCATCGGCCGGAAGCTTCGGCGGTGGAGGCTCAGGAGGTGAGATGATGCGTCACAATAAACCCCTGAAGCCCCTCCCCCTTAATATAATAAAATATAGATAAGATAAGATTATTCTAGTACTCTATTCAATATAATGATAATTTATTACTTCGTACTAATCAATTGAACTTAACCAACTAATACATATTAAAGGTGGACTTGGACCGGGTCTAACTATGGCACTTGGGGGTGGATTTGGTAAGTGCTCTCCACTAACTTCTAAAATAAATCTGATACTAATGATTAAGTGCATCTAGTCACACAAAAGACGTCCTACTTTTTCCCATAAATTCTTCAACACTCATTGTTGAATTTTAGCTGCTTGAAGAGGGAAAATTACCATTAGAAAGAGAAATGAACATTTACTTCTTTATGAGTCTCACATTTTGTTCTTATCGGCTCTTCAGGTAAAGGCAGCGGTGGATATGGAAACGGAGGAAGTGGAGGGTTCGGCTCAGGTGGGAGCGGAGGATTCGGCTCGAGTGGAAGTGGAGGATTTGGAGGCGGCGGCTCGCACGGAAACGGTGGATTTGGAGGCGGTGGCTCGCACGGAAACGGTGGATTCGGAGGCGGTGGCTCGCACGGAAACGGAGGATTTGGAGGCGGTGGCTCGCACGGAAACGGTGGATTTGGAGGCGGTGGCTCGCACGGAAACGGTGGATTCGGAGGCGGTGGCTCGCACGGAAACGGTGGCTTCGGAGACGGCGGATCGCACGGAAACGGAGGATCCAGTTCGGGCTCATCGAGCTCCGCTCATGGTAAGTGTAATCGACTAATGAAACGTATCACCACGTAAGGTGGATGTAAATTGATCCTCTAGCAAGAAAATTACACTATTTTACGTTCGTTTGATTGCCACGTTGGCTCCGGTGTATGCTAAGGACCGCACGGCTTTCCCGTCTTGTTAGTTGTATCCAGTGAGATCTTTTTTTAGAAACAGCCTATATTAATACATGATCATTTTGAAGCCGTTGAATGGAGCAAATTACTCTCATACCTGATAATTTTGTAAGGGATCAACAGAAGCACCTTCGGTCTTGGGTTTAATTGCTACTATATATGTTTAACTAATTAATCGTGTTCCTCTAGCGTAATTTTTGTTTAATTTATTTATTTTCCAGGTAGCAGCTCGGGCGGAAGCGGTGGGTTTGGATCAAGTGGAAGCGGTGGATTCGGTTCAGGTGGAAGCGGTGGATTCGGATCAGAAGGCTCCTACGGCTCAGGTAAAATGCAACATAGTTACCTACATTGGGATTGGATCGAGCCAGTAATTCATCATTATAGCAAATTCTATCATTACATTTCTCTACGAGCCCTCTGAACAATAATGGTTGCGTATTGTCTACAGGAGGCTCTGGTGGCAGTGGAGGATTTGGAGGTGGGGGCGGAAGCGGAGGATTTGGAGGCGGTTCGAAAGGGTCCTACGGCACAGGTACGCAAGAACTGTTACATCCTCACTAAATCAGAAATGTATTTGTTGTAAATGTGATTGACAAGTATAAGAACATTGGTAGCGATAATTTATCGTTGATTTGACTGTAATCAATTTTAGGAGGAAGTTCTGGCGGTAGTGGAGGATTTGGCGCGGGAGGCAGTGGAGGATCCAGCGCAAACGCTCATGGATCTGCAAACAGCGGAGGTACTGTAATGCACCCCTAACATGTCCTTATGGTATTCAATTTATGGTCATGTTATCTGTGCACGAGTACCCTAATTTATCTGCCTCTTCATTAATGTAGGAAACATTGACGGATTGATCGATGACGTCTTCGGAGAAGGCGGCGGTAGCCACGGGGGGAAGGACAAAGGGAGTTACGGTAGCGGAGGTTCGGGCTCACAAGCGAACGCCGGTTCTAGTGGAGGAAGTTACGGTAACGGCGGGTTCGACGGCGGAGCAGGTGGCGGCAGTTTTGGAGGTGGCGATGACGGCGGATCGTGGAGCGACGGAGGCGGAAAGTACACCGGAGGAGGAAGTGGGTTTATTAATTTATTAATGTATTCATTTACACGGGTAAAGCCTGGTTTTATGTAATGAAAGAAAACGCTGCAAATTCATTTACGGTCGACATTTAGTCGTACATTCGACATTTAGTCGAAACCCCGCACGCTTAAATCGCCGAAAATCTTGGAAATATAGTTATGTAGATACACATTTTGACCCATACCCTGATTACTGAAAACAAAGTAGTAAATATAGTAGCGCGTTTACGGTGCTCAGCTTCTGATGCCGAAACAAATATAGGTTTGAGAGCTTAAATGAGATTTCATCATGTTACACAGGAACAAGCCACGTCATGAAATTGAAAATAATTATAGGTTTATTGAATTCCCTGATAAACATCTCTGCTCAAAATGCACTGTTTTATTCTCCAAGGTCACGGCGGTAGTGGGGGTAGTGCAAGCGCAACGTCCAACGCCGGCGCCGGAAGCAGCGGCGGCAGTTACGGGGGCGGCGGCAGCAAATCATCGGCGTCCGCCTCTTCAGACGCCAAAACCTCCGGTGGAGGTTACGGTGGAGGATCAGGGGCCAGCTCTTCTGCCTCTTCCCACTCTTCGTCATACGATCGCGTACATTTTGGTTAAGAAAACGAAAAAATGAATACTCAAACGAATTTCGACAGTTCCAAGTTCTATGTTTTTGTTCTTTATTTTCACTCTGTTCTACAATGGAAACCCTGATGACAAAAGCAACATAAAAAAATTGCTTAAAAACCTTAAAAAAGTAAGACTGTCGGCATTTTTTAACTTGTCCGGTGATTTTTATACTTCTTTGTACGTCTAACATGAATACTATCACTCATTTTTATTGTTGGTCAAAACTGTGATATGATTACGAAATAGATTAATCAAATAAGAATATGTGTAACCTCTATCGCTCTTCCCGCTAGCTATTTCTCTTTAAAGTTTTTTCCCACCAAGAATGCCAATTTTAGAATCAAACTTGTATTTGTTTAAATTGTTAAACGACGCATAATTCCATATCAGCAACGTGCAATTTATATCAATTTAGAGGAGTTCTCTAAAATTTCAATGAAATAGTTGATCAACTTCAGTTGCGTTCGAGCTGCCAAGCCGTTCACATCGCTCTCTTATCAGTTGCGTTCGAGCTGCCAAGCCGTTCACATCGCTCTCTTATCTGCGAGTGTTATAGTTCACGTGAGTAACAGAGGAGCTTATTGTCTTCATACTCGACCCGAGATGTTTTGTTCGATTTGTAAGGACGTTCTCAACGATCTCCATTCAATTCCCCAATGCACGGCTTGTTCCGGCATTTTCCACCTCAAGTGCGTCGGTATTACCGATGCCAATTTCAAGAAAATGTCTGGTGAAAATAAGTCCAAATGGAAATGCTCGGCTTGTAGGGCACCCAAGGCTCTAGATCCCGATGATCATAAATTGACTCAACTCTTTGATTCCCTGAAAACTGATCTGAAGGCGGATCTGGCACAGACTATCCGTTCGGAAATTTCTAATGCACTGTCTGGTGTGATTGCGGAAATAGGTGGGCTTAAGCAGACAGTTGAAGGTTGCGTTGATCAGCAAAATCAAATGGCATCTGCCGTATCGGAAATGCAAAAGGAAATGGTCTCACTCAAAAAGGATAATGATGATCTGCGTAAAACTCTAAAAGATTTGCGTGAATTTGGTAATAGAGCGGAAGTGGGACCTGTAATCCGGGAAATAAACGACCGTGCCCGTTGTGAGCGTAATATCCTGTTGTTTGACGTACCAGAATCGAACGATACGGCCGACAGCGAGGAGGCCCTTCGCTTACTATGCTCTCTCCCTGATTTGAAAGATCTCCAAACAGTCAAAACCTATCGCCTGGGTACTAAAACAGAAGGAAAGAATCGACCCCTGAAGGTACTTCTGAATGATCGCCGCTTCGCTCAAATCGCACTCTCCGAGTGGAGAGTCCTTAAGGATAGTGGCGTGAATGTCTCACGAGACAGGACTGTTCAGGAGAGAGCTGAATTCAATGCTTTGAATGGAGAGCTAAAAAAACGTAAATCTGAAGGAGAAAATAATCTTGTGATCCGCTATGTTCGGGGTTTCCCCACTATCACTAAACGCACGGCCCCAAAAAACTAACCAATATCTCCGGAACTCCGTGACTTCGACGACATCAACGCAGTTAAGCTCCTCTATATTTCCCTGGTGCGACCACTCCTCGAATTCGCCACCGTTATTTGGTCTCCATTTTACAAGGTACACGAGGAATCAGTGGAGATGATCCAGAGGAAGTTCTTGAGGATGATGTACTACAAGTTCCACCTTGCTGAGCATTTTCCAACAATCGATTACGTCTTCCCGCATTGTGAGGTTGGTGAATTTCTGGACATCAGGCGGCTTTCTGTAAGGAGGGTGGAGCAGGATCTTGTTTTTCTCCACAAGGTTTTGCATAATCAGGTTGATTCGCCGGAGTTCCTTGCATCCCTCGCATTCCGCGTACCTGCCAGAGCCTCCAGGAGTTCGGAAATGTTTCGGCTTCCCCATAACCGCACCAATTATCTCGTCAACTCTCCGTCGTCAAGAGTCATGAGGTTAGCAAACGAGCACCTCAAATTGCAAATGATCAAATTATTGTGATGCGTCTTCACAATGTGCCATGTTCCCTGTTGCTGCAGAATTTTAAGAAAATTAAAATTAAGAATAAAATTGGTCATTTCTTTATTTTTACGGTTCCTCTATTCTTATTTTGTCATGGGGATGAAAGGATGAGAAATTGGTACCGATGAAGAAAACGATGATCTTTATTATTGTTACGATACATCGATTGTTTTAAAGGAAGGGGAAATTTTTGGAAACTTTTCGAAAAGATTTTCGAGATTGTCGGCAATCTAGGCATGTGGGCATATCATAGGCATATCATCGACTAAATTTTCAATTTCATTTCGTAGTAGTCGAAAATATTCTAAAAATCTGGAATTCGAACGGAAAAAATTTGGTAGAGGGGGAAAAGGGTATGGGCCAAAAAGTCAATTTTGAAAAATGGATTATTGAGATTCTAGACGTGTAAGGGTGTCATTTTCGTCTAAATGTTGGACGCTGAATCCAATAATGAGACGGTTTCAGGAACGATTGGCGCCCACTGGAAGAGGTTATGGGTCAAAATGGGTACCTACCTACCTATTTTTAATATGAGTTTTTGAGATTTCGGTACATAGGCGTGTGGGGAATATTTTTTCACTAAATTTCGGACGTTGAATCGATTAGAATGAGTCTCCATGCTCCTGGTCCATGGAATAACCAACCCCTGTGAATGAATATTCAGCTTTTTTTTCATACCCTCATGTGTAGCATAACATCACTTTATGCAGGCATTTTGAAAAGAACGTTAAGTTTGTGAAAGCCCAGCAGAAACGCGAGAAAAAAATACCTAAATTTTTTTTGGGTTGAAGATGACAAGAACACTAATAAAAAATATACAATTCCGGAGTACACGCCAATTGGATTCAAACACATCCATGTTACTTCATTCCGTATGGTATTACGAGTATATTTCTCTCGTATATTTATTAAAAAAAAAAAACAAGAACAACCATTTTTCAGCGACAAATGAAGCATGATACCTGTTATTTATACTTGAACGACTAATAAAATACCTGTTGAAAAATCCGAATCCTCTCCTACTGATCAAGATAACGCCTTCCAACATTTAGGTATGCGTTAAGCAACACACGAAAAAGAGTCAGAAGAGGATTTGGGAGTGTAGGCGTATTTTATCTCCCTTGGTTCTCATAAGATTTTGCTTTAACATGAAACGAGCCAAATTTGAGCCAAGTTTTTAAGGGGAGGTCAACAATTCATTAGACACCATTCATACAAGGATAATATTGAATAATTAGTTTATTTTTTAGCGGAAACAAGTATACTTTTTCCACTTTCAAGATTTTTTTCGGGTTTTCAACCTCTCAATAAAATGGCTTTAACTCCATTCAATTAATATGTAAAATAGTAGTTGAGGATAAAGTTGGAAAGAACGTTAAATTTGAGAAGAAACGTTGATTTTGATGTAATCATCAAAAATGGAACTTGAGCCATTTTGTCGCCAATCAGGAAAGGAAGGATAGTCATAGGGGTTGGTTATTACTCGGACCAGAAACATAGAGATCATTCATCAAAAAAAAAAAAAAAAAAAAAAACCCACACGCTTAGGACCAGAATTTTTGAAAACTCCCTCTTGAAATCGGTAGATAGATACCTATTTTCACCCTTAGCCTCTTCCGGTAGGCGTCAATCGTTTCCAGACCCATTTCATTGGCTTCAGTGTCCAAAATTTAGTGGAAAATGATACCCCACACGACTAGATACCACAAATCTCGAAAACAACTCATTCGAAATAGGTAGGTAGGTACCCATTGTGACCCACAACCTCTTCCAGTGGGCGCCAATCGTTCTGGGACCCGTCTAATTGGATTCAGCATCCAAGATTTAGTCGAAAATAATACCTAGATCGCCGAAAATCTCGAAAATACATTTATCGAAATTCAAATTTTAACCCCTACTCCCCAAAAATTTGGTCCGATCGGGCTGAAAAGTTTCGAAGACCAACTAGAGTCTGAAATAGGTCCCTGACCAAAATTTCAGATTTTTAGAAATTTGATTCACCTTGAAACGCCCTGATTTTTTTTTTTTTTTTTTTTTAACCGATCTGCTGTTTGCCTGAAAACATACTAGGTTGATTATCATTCAAGGAATAACCAACCAAATGAAGATGCGCGCAAATCCTCATCCCTGGCAATTTACGTTCGGCGAAGCGGAAAAAGAGAGATTTTCTCGTCAATATCGACCACTTTTATACACCTTTTGTCGCGTTTTTTTGTTTAGGTGTACGTGAGATAAATAAAACATCATTCGCGGTAGAAGAAACATCCGTATTCGAGCGGTTTTATTCATTTCAACGAGCGGTGGGGAACTCGATAAGTAGCCAGCGACACTAGAGTCCTCTACCGGCCGCGATTACAAGTCGAAAGGCTCTCGTCGACCACCGACAGTCCGGCACTTCACGAACACCGTGTGAAATTCTGAATCTTCACGTCCAAGTTACCCGTTTTTTCGCCGTCTATTTTAATTAAACAATTCGTGTTAACCAAATCCGAAAATTTGTCACGTTTTTCGTTGAAATTCACCCAGTTTCCGCGGCATTGAACTCTAAATTCGAGTTTTTTCTTCATCCTTCGTAATCAACGTATCAAAACAACCGGCTCACGGATGAATGGTGTGTCCCCAGCACATTTGGTGAGTGTTTTCAAATCTTTTCAATTTAGAAAGCATCAGTATAGTATTCTCGTACTTCAAATACGTGACAAAAAAAGCCAAAATCAGCAAAAAGCAATTTTCTATAATAATTATTATATTATAATCTGTTGTTAAGAGGCTACACTCATATATAAATAAATAAATAAAAACGATAATTTATTTATATTATTTCAGTTAAAATTCTGCCGATTTTTTAAAAATTATTTAATATAATAACCGTTTATTTATCTTGTTGGGGAACAAAAATCACAATCGATTTCAACAGGTATTTGTAATTGATTAAATTCAATAAATGATAGCCCTTATCTTCAACCCAATTGGAAATAGCTAGGATATATTTCACGTTGAGGAACTAAATTTAACGATATTTATCAGAATAATTTGAAGTGAAAAGAAAATACTGTACGATGCTCTCAATATTTCTGTTTATTGAATGATTTCATGATTCAAGTTTTTTGTGGAATACACGGCCGTAATAGTTTATAGAGCTGAAATTATTCAAATTTGGGCAAAAAATGAGGTTTGGAGCTTAAAAATTGACGTACAATTTACTTCATTTTTATTTATAGGTGAAATTTTTCAATTTTGAGTAGCGGCTATCCAATCCTTACTATTACACAAGTACGTTTTATGCGTTAATTGGAAGATTGTAGACGCTGCACCCATAATACCATCATAATTAATCCCTTGAGATCGAACCCACTCAACGACAATATGGTCTGATATCTGATTCGTTATCAAGTGGCGTTTATCCGCGAGCTGCCACTTCTGAAGTGTATTGTGTATCGTACAACACATGGCAACAATAAAAATTATACTCTCAAATCCCCCCTGCCATACTGTAATTTTCCGGCGTATGAATTCGGCACGTATCGTAACCACAAACAATTTTCGTCGCGATTTTGTCGCTTAAAACGTGCCTCTACTCATCATTCGAATTCGATTCGTTATGTAACAATGTAAACACCAAACAAAATGGGAGCCGAGGTCAGGTAGCTCCTTCGAATCGTCTTTAGTTCGAACCTGCAACACAGCAACAGGTTTCCGCTAGTCGGCATGCGCCCAAATCACCTTGAGCGTATTTTAACTAGATAACGTTTCGCATAAATGAATAGACTGATGACCCTATTCTATCAATTAGTCTATTAATACCTCCAAACAAGGAAATAACCCTCCAGTGACATTTCTACGATCACTCAAGTACACATTTAGTCCAGTCTACATAAACACTCTACCCCTTCAGAGGAAGTAATGATTTTTCATGTGCTATTTGGGGCTAGAGAGTAACGAGTAATTTTCTGTTTTGAACCTCAAAACCCTCAGGAACATACTTCAATACTCAAAATACAACGAAAATGTCAAATTATGGTCCGTTTTTTTGTTATTGTTTGGCCATGAAGGAACCAATTTATGGTTATGGACGTTTTTAGAATAAATTAGCTGCAAAATATGACCTGAGGAACTCATGACGTCAATAACATTGTGGAATATGGTTGGAATATCAAAATAGGCACATTTTCCAAAAGTTACAAGGTCGCGTTTTACGTGAATTTCGTCAATTTTGACCACATTTTGGTTGGTTATTCCTTGAATATTAAAAATAAATTTCTAAAAATCTAAAATTCGGGTCAGGGATCCGTTTTTGGCTTTAGTTGGTCCTCAAAACTTTTCAGCCTAATTGAACCAATTGGGGGGGGGGGGGGGGGTCAAAATGTGTTTTTCGAAAAATGGATTTTCCAGATTTCTGGTACCTAGGCGTGTGGGGTATGGTTTTCCACTAATATTTGGGCGCTAAATCGATTGGAATGGGTCCGGGACCTGCCACACCCACTGTTTCCCCTATTATCCCCATGTTGAGGAAATGAGTCTCAATGCACCTGGTCCGAGGTATAACCAACCCCTGTGATTTGGGAAATGTAACCATGTGTGACCAGCTGCATCTCCGCTCCTATTAGTGCTCCAGAATTCTGACAGGTCTCATTTTTTCTTTAAAACAATTATTCTAGTTTAAAAAAGTACATCCTTGCATCCTCAAAAAAGCGTTCCTTCACGGTCAAAAATGAAAAAAAAAAGATAATTTTGTACGTTTATCACGGTATTTTGAGTATTTAGTTATGTTTTTGAGGGTTTTGGAGTTTAGAAACTTGTGTTACGTACTACCTCACGTATGCATTGACAATTTATGAGGTATACTACCCAAAAGTATAATCCAAGCTTATCTATTTTTCGGGGACATTTCAAGTAGGCTTTAAACCATATAAATATCTGCTGCCAAAAAGTCGTTGGAAATGATTATAATATACCAAAAAATTTATTGTGAACACAATTTGAAGCTTTTTTGGGTTTTTAAAAATTCATAAAGCACATAAAGGCGAATTTCTGAACCTGCCGCGCACAGAAGATACAGTGAAAGGCCAGAAAATGAGTATACTCGTAGATGAAAATGTTCTAATCGAACGTAGTTGTAACATTTTGCATCAGTTGATGTCGTGAATTTGTGAGAAATAAAATTGACTGGGAGATCTGCAGAAGAGAGGTCCGTGACATATATGAGTATAAACAGGATGACGTGTGAACCATTGTTTACTTCGGGATCGCTTTCTCTTTGCTGTCCGTCATACGAAGCGATTGTTCGCTCCTCGACTCGACAATATAACAATTTACCGGTCTAATTTTATCACAAGATTGCCGTGGATCGTGCATTTATTAAAAAACACCCTGGGCAGTTCTGAATAAATGTAGAAGGAAATTAATTTTTTCCTTCGCCTACATCCATTGAAAGTTGGGAAAATTAGAAGCTAGTGTTCCATCTACTGGCCTTCTGCAATATCGTTACTCCAATGAGCACGATGAAGTTGCTGTTCCTTCAAAGCAGTCTCTTAAGTATCCAGCAATCATATTGAGTGATTCAGGTAACGTTAAACAATTGAAGAGCCATACTACAAGCTGGTTAGCCTGGAGATAAACTCTATCGACACATTTCAACCCCCAATCACGGCACTGGACCTCTTCCCCTTGTATTCTTTAGAAAATGAGTGCATTTGGGTGGTGTTTCCTTTTTCAAACAAGCAGAGATCTTGCGGAGGGCGGATTATCTCCTTGAAACTGTCACAAACGCCAAAACAACCACAGGCAGTAAGGTTTTGTTTCACTTAACAACACTTTGTTTATTAAAATTTAGCTATTTGGTCCAAAAATTGATCAAAAACATGACTTTGGGCTGAGCCGAAAGCACCATTTTCCCAGAATATTTGATGAGATCCATTTCCCTGCGAAACTGGTCTTTCAACCTTCTCTCACACAACTTTGAGCCGTGAGTCGGCATTTCATTGAGCAAAAGAATAGTTATCATTTATTGTTCAAGCTTGGAGCTCACTCCTAGCAGTTGTTGACCCATTACGATCAAATCTTGCTTCTTCTAGGAGCCCCGGTACTTGACTTGGGAGCCGTATACAACCTGTTGACAAGATGAGATAAATGGCTACAGTGACGGTCTTGGTTACATTCCAATGAATCCAGTCTGACCGGTCACTGAACAGCCCTCGTGGGATTTGCCCTGGTTGAACCGTTTCAGGTGTATTTTTAGATTTTCCATAGCAGTTGCATTCATTGATTCAAAACTCACCCGATAAGGGAGAGAAGAGCCGTGACAAACATGGCGTTATCGCCTGTTTAAATAGAAGTCAGGTCGAAATTATCGGTTACGACAATACTTAACAGTATAAGCCGCGACTGGGATTTTTCCAGTTTATACTTGGCATTGGTTTCTATCTTAAAAGTTAATCGTGTATGGTTAATATCTTGCGTAATATCCCCTTCTACTCGGTATCCCAATATATCGTCAAACGTGATCGAATGCGTTCAGTGTGTTCGGTTTTCTCGTCAGTTGCGTCTATCAATTGTGCAGTTATGGATGAGCTCGGTTGCGATCAAAACGGCGAGAGGGATATGAACGATAGCGACACTCCAATTAATCGAACTGAAATTGAGTTAAATCACATGGAAAATCGTCATCGGGAGCTCAAATTGAACCACGAAGTGGAAGTTCACCGTACGGACACCGACGTGATTGAAGCCGTCGTCGTCGACGATGTAGCCAACGATGTGGCCAAAGACGAGGCCAAGTCCGTTCAAAAAGATGAAACAGCGGAGGATCACAAAAGCGATCAGAATCCCCATTGGCAGATAGCGACCGACGTTTTAGAACAGCTCAAAAACCAGGCTCAAACCATCCCACCAGGAATGGATAGTTTCTTCACAAATTACGTGCGTATTAATTCCTCTTAACACTTTGAGTATACACTCTCGTGTTGTTATGATGTATGCTTATGGTATGGTCCAATTCTAACCGAAATTCCCAGACGAGTCAACATTTTCCCGAAAAACATGGAATAACTGAAACTCATAGCAATCATTCCGATTTTAGGGAGGCAGAGTATGGAAAATATAAGTTTTTGAGCCTTTTGAGGGTAATTTTTTAACAATATAGAAGAATTGGAAACATAAATGAACAGTTTTACATATTCATCTAAATTCCTTCCGACAGCGGGCTCGTCAGAGGGCGCAGCAATCGGATGGTAAAGATTGCTCTGTTATTTCCCACTCAGATGAAATAATTAGGGTAAAGAATTACGCGTTTAATTTAGTAGCGCAAAAAAGTTAATAACGTGATTGAAACGGCTAAACAGTGAAGACATAAAGGGAGGCCAGAGTTGCCTCTCCAAGAGCCAAATTCGGGGAGGATTGGGGTGAAAATGTGTCTTTTGAAGCTCGATTTTCGAGATTTTAGGTATCTAAGCGTGTGGGGTATCAGTTTCGACCAAATTTTGGACGCTGGATCCAATGAGACGGGTCCCGGAACGATTGGCGCCCACCGGAACAGGTTATGGGTCTAAATTTGTATCTATCTACCTATTCCATAAACGGGTTTTTGAGATTTATGGTACCTAGGCGTGTGGGGTATCATTTTCCACTAAATTTTGGACCCTGAATCGATTAGAATGGGTCCAGGACCCGCCACACCCACTGTTTCTCTCGTTTTCCCCATGCCTTGTCCGATGAATAACCAACCCCTGTGAAAGAATTTGCAGCGTTTTTCTGGAAACGAGGCCTCTGGGGCATCATTTTCCACTAAATAATGGACGCTGAACCCATTGGGACAGGTTTTGGACCGATCGGCGCTCTCCGGAAGAGGTCATGGGTCAAAATGAGTATCTATCTACCCATTTCGAATGTGTGTTTTCGATGTTTCTGATACCTAGGCGTGTGGGGTATCATATTCCACTAAATAGTGGACGCTAGACCCATTGACATGGGTTCTGGACCGATCGGCGCCCTCCGGAGAGGGTACGGATCAAAAAGGCTTCCTTCATACCTATTTTGAAAACGGCTTTTCATGTTTTAGGTTCCAAGGCGTCTGGAGTGTCATTTTACTTCATTTTGGGCGCTGACTCGATTGGAAGAACACTCAATGAATAGAGTGTTTATGAATTTGCCCCATATACTTCCCCCAGGGCTCCCATCCGGGCGGCCGCTACAAAATGGCGGATAACGTAGGTTTTATCAATCCCATCAATATGGGTATCAAATGAAAGTGCTCATCCAGTAGAATACAATGTACTATATAAAATTAAAATCCAAGATGACGGCCTCTACAAAATGGCGGAAACAGAATGCGAAATAAAAACCAAAAACTAGAAAATAAAAATAGGTGAAAAAACTTTTTGAGTTAAACGGTTTTATGTTAAACATACATTGCAATGTTTAAGATAAATGTACTAAAAACCAAAAAATAATAAAATAGATACTGTCGTGGGAATTATAAACATATGCATAGACTAGACTAAAATAAAACCGTGGGGCACGTCAATTGTCTACAATAGTTGATTAAAATGTTTGTTTTGTAATGTAACACTATAATTAGGCAGTTTTTCAACCGACAACGATGGACGTGTGATAAGTAAGGGCGTGTAAATAATAAAACAAACGGGGTGAGCTAAATAAAACCGTTTAAAAACTGTAATATACCATACCGCTACAAACTGTAACACTTGTTGGCGTCATGTGCCAAATTGAAGACATAATGTGTCAAGATAATTCATTTATTTATAATTGTTAAGGTTTTTAAAAATATTCAAAAAATAATAATTTACCAAGAGGGAGGACAGCTCTCACTCATTTCTCAGAGTGATTCGTAAAAAAAGAGATTCAATCGCATGAAAACAGGCTCAAATTATTGATGATTAATCTTGCGGTTTCTTCGAAGCTCTTCATTGCGAGTGTTGTTTTCTTGTTCGACTCAAGTCACATTCCAAGTTACGTAACAAGCCTGTTCCATGTATCCCAATTAATATCGAACAAAATATACAAAATATTCGCCGTCCAACGCATTTGCATTGAAATTTTTCTCACTTTCTACATCACATCGTTTTATATATTTATTTTTTTCATCAAGTTTCCGAACGTTGCTTATGTTTATCATCTCCTAAAATGATCAATTTCATAAATTAGACTGCGCGGAGTAATTATAATGTGAAAATCGAAATTTGTAACGATAATTTCGTTGGTTTTGAGTAGCGGATTACGTTGGCTCAAAGCGGCTCTGACTAGTTTTCAAGTTGTTTCTCTTCAAAAAAATCTCTTAACTGCCGAATTATATCGGGTAATTAATTTAGCGACGGCTTATTGTTGAATCTTGTTATCTTTAGAATTGCCACGCCTACGTCAGGTAGGCATCTAGTCGGTTATTTTCCTCCGTTATTGATGATAACTGCTCTTGTGTGAGTTATTTCTCGCTCAACGTCGTTTCCCTATTTCATAAGATTCGCTACAATTCTACAAATAACAGCTGTTATCCATTTTATTGAGGAAAAGCCGAAGTCTTAGTACTTCTCAAGAGCTAAAATTTGTTGCTAAATACACTGTGAACCTTCATGGGCTCCATCAAGTCTTGAGCAAAGACTGCCTCTTCATTACCAGAAGATTTGTTTAAACTGGATGCATCCCCTCTTAAATGGGTGGACTGAAGGGAAAATTAGGTAGTGAGTACCTTTTCATTTCAACTTTTCAAATTTGGAGTGGAAGAATCTAAACCCATTCTCGGGATAGCTAATTCTAGCCCTACTGCGGTATTAACTTTCAAATGATAATTTGAAACATTGCAACTGGCAATAAAACTGAGTTTTTGTAACTGTACCATGCGTGAGAAACATGAGGTACTAAAAGCTAATCAGAATTTAATTCTGTTTCGTTAGAGTTCCTATCATCGACGATAAAAATTGTTCGTCGAGATAAGAGTTTCGTGGTCTCCAGTCTGTCGTCAACACTTGTCAAAATGTTCCTCACGCCGTCAACTTTCCTCGATTGATTTGTTGTCGGTTGAATTGACGAATGGAGTTGAAGCTGCAATGCATATGCATATGGATCAACTGGGCGTCAAGAAGGTAAAATGATTAGTGGTTGCATTGAGGGATTCTAATCTAAATGCATTCTAGAGAATTGCATTCTAAAACGAAGAAAAATCACAAACTCAAAAAAAAAATTCTTCACTTCGTTAAAAAAAAAAAACTTTTCTGATTACTGCAGTCTCTAAAGCTCCTTAACCAAAAAGAAAACCTATAAGTTTTTTTTCCTTTTTAAATATCGACAAACGTCGTTAGCAGGCTACGCCTCTTATGGAAGTTGAAGGCTCTGAAGGGGTCTAAGCTGCTTTACCTGAGTGGGATTACATTTTTATTCACCAAAAAGGGAGTGTGGGATTTAGGAACTTGAACACCTGTCGTGAATCAAGTGGATCATTCTTCTTTAATCCATGAATAAAGGGCAATCAGATGGTTGGGATAGAAATTCAACGTTATTCGCTTTCGCTTTGTAGCTAATGCCCCATAATATTCATGTTACTAAGGACTCCTCAATAAGAAGTCGAACAGGGAACAGAACCAGAGGTGAAGATGATGAAAATTGCTTGTTTCTCTTAAGGAACAAGAGATTTGCAGTATAAAATCATGACGAAATTCAATTAAATTAAGGTTCATCGACTGTTATGGCAGTTTGGTGTGCGTTGGTCCGCTCAAATATTGCCCAGCTGTTGATCTTACCTACGATTCACATGCTCCAAGCCATGAAAATAATTTAATCGCTGATTTTCCTAACAAATTATTGCCCTTATAATCCAAATTCACACGTACTTTTCAACTAAATGAACGAACCTCGTTGAAAAATCTTCCCGACAACTTCACACGCTCTTTTTACGTAATAGTTCCAATCAGAAATTAAATATCAATCCGGTAACCTTAGTAGTTGCATATCAAAACTCATTTCATTCGACGCAATTCGATATTACTCGAAGTAATTCAATATTTTGCGCATTGTCAATTCGCTTCAGTTACCGGGAGGTTTCCATTCGCTATCGTTTGTCTTTAATACTCGACGAGCGGCCCTGCGCCAAAAAACGGTGCGATAACCGGTTGGGACCTCTGTTGGTCAAGGATTCGTTCTTTTGATTGGTTTTTTAAACATACTGGAATAAGATATACAACGTACAACACCGAAATTATCGGTTCAGGTATAATTTTCGTTGATACTTCGTCAAAAAATCTCGCGCACACCGTGTTTTGATGGACAAATCGAAAGCAGACCATCAGAGAGTATTATCAATATCAGGGTGTCCAGCGAAACTTGATTTTCAAATTCAAGGCTTTTTCCCGGTTTTCACGGTTGGAAAATTTAATTTTCAAGGTTTTTTTATAACAAAAAAATGATGTGAAAAAGCGTTATGGTAAGGATTTTTGTGTTTTTTTTTTTCCATTTCCATGTCGACCAATCACACAATTTACCACACAATCAGTTTTAATCACAATTTTATTGTCACTTCATACAAATCTTTGATAAAATAAACAAATATTCCAATATTCATCAAACTAAACATTTTTAACATCAAATAAAGGAGAATAATAATGAAACATAACAACTCATGATTTGAGGTGTTCAATGTCTGACGACAGCTTAGCCGCCTCAGCTAACATTTTAGCTCGTTTGACTTCCAACTCTTTGATTTCAGTTTGTTTCCTATTTTTAGCCGCTTGCTCTTGATTTTCTTTATCCGCTTCTTTTTTCCTTTCGGCGAGATCATTGTGTAGAGAGAATGTGCGTTACGCATAGAATGGATGAGACTTTTGTCGATTTCCATCAGCTTCAACCCACCAGCATCTTGAATCGCATCGTAGATGTGTCGTTGGGCAATCAAACTTTTCTCAGTTTGATTTTCAACAATGCATTCCTTGTTGACAGTAAAACCACGCTCGACGGCTGCATTTCCATGCGAAATAATCAGAATGATTTGCACAAAACGTACGAAGTTTTCACATCCTCTTGATGACAATTTAGCAGCATCCATCCAAAACCTGTCCAAACGGTCTACCTTCCTGTCAAAGGATTTGAGCTTCACTTGGAATGCAGCTTGACTGTAAAGATAAAATTCTTCTTTCACTCCATCTGCTTGCATACCTGATATTCGATTAATAGAAACCATCTTTTACAAACATGTTATCAATCTTCGATGTTCCGTGTCGCTGAGGGCTACCGCTGGATCAAGACAAGAAATTGCTCTTGTAAATGGGTATTTGAGTGGTGACCTCTCCTGGAGTTTGAAAAATAAAAATTTTCAAGGTTTCTAAAAAAATTCCCGGCTTTTTCAAGATTGATAAAATTCCCGGCTACTTCCCGGTTTATAGGGTTTCAAGGTTCGCTGGACACCCTGCAATATGTATTTGATTAAACGTCATCCGTGCCATGTATTGTAAATGCATTAACTTCGAATTAACTCGTAACGCTACTCATGTGAGACGTATTCTTTCAACCTCCCTTAGGCCGTTCTGTCACCATAACCGCCACAAATTTTGTCTCAATAATTTATTATTCTGAAGTTAGACTTGGCCTCAGTAAAATTATGTTTTAAGGGTCCGCCAAATAACAGTTCCGTGCGATAAATAAATCAGAAGTTACCACATCTGTCTAAATGAGCCACTTCTATGTTGTCGTAACACCACATGAAATTACTACAAAGTACATTTTGACTTACTGCATGGAAAGTGCTTTGTTTTGGCCTCTTCAAAAATAAAAAGTTGTTTAACTCTGCGATTTCTGAAGCCACGTTTATGTTTCTGGTATTGTAGAGTGTCCAGGTATCTAAATCGTTCTCTTTTGCCTCCTATTTCGGTCCTCAAACGTTTGAATAATGTGTATATATGCCAACAAGCAAGGCAAATCCTTGTTCTTGCCAGCTCGATTTCAACCAAAAACTGGGGATGTATAGAGATGTGAGAAAAATGATTATTTCTGTAGAGATAAGTGAGAAGTTTCTGAAGATCTCACTCTTTTCTAATGGCGAGTTCTGAGGAAGTTCGAAGTTCTCGAAGAAATCAATATTAAGGTTTTTTTTTTCGAAGGCAGAACTACCTACTTTTTCCTGCCGCGGTTTAGGATGCTAAAAACGTGGCTCCTCTGCGTTTTACCGAATTTTTGCTGATTTTGAACAAACAGAGCGATTTCCTTCATTATTGAACCGTACCGTGGGGGCAATGAACCCGCGGTTCGCTATATTTTTCGGTGAATCCTTGCATTGAAGATGAAGGGAAGGAGCATCCTCGAACCTGAGGGAACCAATGGACTTGGCGAGCGCCAAGACGTTATGTAACCCGAGCTCAGGGGGCTTCTAGTGAGACGTTGTTGAGGGTGGGAGAAGCATCGCGCCCTCTCGAACAGCCTGTCGCGTAGTATAGTCGACCAAGGGAGGAGTTCACATTCGAGAATATTGTGCGGGAATTTGTCGTCGAAGCGATTCATCATGTCCGGCGTCCCTCCGCCGCCGGAGGACAAAAAGTCCAAAAAGAAGAAAAAAGGATCGCCGAAAGAAATTATTAAAAAATTAACTCTGGGCAAGAAGAAGAAAAAAGAAGAACCCGTGAAAAAAGTCGAAGAAAATATCAACGTCTCTCAGGAAACCCTGTGTTCTTTGGAAGACTCTCCAAAAAAAGAGGCCGACGTTGTCGCCTCGACGACGGAAATCGTCGATCCCTTGCAATCATTGACGTTGACCGACGAAGTCCAAACTCAAACGGACGTCGTCAAGACGGAAGAGCAAGAAGTGCAATCACCAGAAGACATTTTCTTGCCGTCCAAAGAAGACAAGGACAGCGACACGACGAGTATGGACACCGCCACCAGCACCGAACCTGAAGTGAGTAACTGGAGTACTGAGTAACCTTCACCGGGTTGATAATGATTTTTTTCTATCGAGAATTCACAATACACGCGCGTAGGTGCCGGTTACGTAATCACCTAAAGCGCATAGCCGGAACTCTAAAAAGCCGTTTTTCCAAATACCGACTGGGCATTTGAGAAGCTGAGACTTCATTTTCGTTATTCATAACTAGTTTTTTCAACGAGAATTTCGGGCTTGGCACAAATTCCAAAGAAGGCTGGGTGGCGACGACGAGGATCATGTTGTCCGTAAGTGGGGCAACAACATCTTGAATTCATTAGCGGTAGAATATTTTACAAAACTTGCTCGTTTTATGCGGCTCCAATTCTGCTTCCGGGCCTGACCCATGTTTATTTGTGATTTAAAAATTCCATTGATGCGTAAATATCATCATAAAACAACGACAGAAAAAATGGCTGTTCTATGGAGGCAATGGATCTGTGCCACTCGATCGGAAACAAGTTGGCGGTACCGCGACGAAATACTACCGCAACTATTGGATCGCGAACGGAAAACACGAAATACGGACTTTCAAGAGAGAATGAAACATTCGGTGAATTAGCTGACCACACATTAACCGATAATTACTGGAGAAGCGATGGCGACGCGAGAAAACCTAGCCGAGAACAGAGCATAGAGAAGAGATGCAGCGTTCCCGAAACATGAAAAAGGGATTCGTTTTTCCACTGGAGGCGGGTATGGATCAAAATGAGTACCTATCTGCCGATTTCGATGTTTTTGGGTACCTAGGCGTTAGGGGTATCATTTTCCAGTATTCTTGAACGCTAAAGCGATTACAAAGAGTCCGGGACACTCCACACTCACTGTTTTCCCATGCTCCTGTTCCATACCCGAAAATCGTGAAAACCCACTTGGAAGATATGCGGGAAGTTACCCATTTCCCCATACCCACCTACAGAGGGCATCAATCGGTACGGAACCCTTCACAATGGATTCGGCATCAAAAAATTATTGGAGAAACGACGCATTGGTGAAAACTAATCCCTTCTTTGTGTTTTGTGAACGCAGCATCTCTTCTCTATGCTCCGTTCTCGGCCAGGTAGGTTATCCCGCGTCGCCATCGCTTCTCTAGTACGTACTTATCGGTTAATGTGTAGTCAGCTAATTCACCGAATGTTTCATTCTCTCCTGAAAGTCAGTATTCCGTATATTCCGTTCACGATTCAAAATTTCGTCGCTGTACCGCCTACTAGTTTCCGATGGAATTGTCGTTGATCCTCTGCCTCCCCTGACAGCTAGCTATTGAAGGTAATATTTTTTCCGTTGTTTTGTGATGATATTTACGTATCATTGTCTGCTAAATTTTGGACGCTAAATCCATAGAGGTAGGTCCCAAGCTGGTTGGCGCCTACTGTAGGTGGGCAGGGTACCTACATACCTATTTTGAAAGTGGATTTTCGAGATTTTTGGGTACCTAGGCGTCTGTGATGTCATTTTCCACTAAATATGGGGCGCTGAATCGATCGGAATTAGTCCAGGACAGTCACTCTTTTCCCCATCCTCTTGCTCTAAGCAGCGTATTTAAAAATCATTCAAAGAGGAGATTAAAATCAATATGTTCACATCATCATGTACCTAAATAGTTTTCCCGACTGTCGTGCAACCTTGTCTACCTCAAGCTCAGCACTCAATTTCGATGATTGAGTTCAGACAGCTCGTTTCAACGCCTGCAGCTCTCAATCTCGTAATGACTAAAATTATCCCCTTCTCAAACCTTCTGTAAAGGGCTTGAGGGGGCTCATTTGCATCATTGAGTCAGAAAGGTCTTGATAATTGTACATCCAATCAATTGGCACGTTCTAGTCACTGGCGGCGATGAGTCACCTCATTAGAAATACCTCACCCGACCAGTGCAGTTGTACCACCGAGGAAGAATAATTTATAAATAGCTAATTAATTCAATATTCAACCAGTCTGCTTTCTAGTTGTTTATGAACTTCTGTTATCGCTTACTATTTTTATTGCGTATCTAGAACACACACAAAAGCGAGATATTCCGCGCGCGTACTCTTCCGTGATGTAAATAATCGCTTTTATCTTTTTCAATACACATATATCGCTCTTGTAATAATATTGTCCCAGTCCTCATTGTGAAGATGAGCCTACCGTACCCCCTCTTCGTGTATCGTATTATCTATCGTTTTGGCTATCTTGTCTTTCATCGAAATCAGTCTGTGACTGGCGTTTGGTGTAATTGTTTAAATCCGAGCTCGAAATGGGTTTCAAGATTTTCTCTACGAAAGAAACCAATGGCAGAAGAGTCGCTTCGTTGCCCAATGGGGTGAGTCAATGCGGTATTTTAAACTGGGGTGACTTGTAATACTCCCCTGCGTGGTTTTCGGCCGCGTTTCAGACACTTTAAAATCTTAATCCTCGCGGATTATGGTTAAGCTAAGTTTTTTTTTTTTTTTTTTTTTTTGAGCGAGGGTGGCTTTTTATATTGATTCCCTGCATTAGTGATCCAAAAATCGTCGTGTTTGGTTTGTTATTCATGAACAAAAATATTCTTTGAGTAACTCTTGATAAATGAGTGACGACGAAATTATTACCGATGCCTTAGGGATCACTATTTAGATGCAATCATCGAGGACACGTCGCAATCAATGGTACTTATCACATTAATGTGCCGGCTACAGCTCATCTTTTCCGTTCGTGAGATCTCGTTCGCAATTTAACTGTCGGTCGATGACTCGGCTCGCCCTGTCTGCGGTTCGGCTTCGGCGGTAGGTAACTGATCCTTCGTCCTTCGAGTCCGATTGAGCGGATGAACAGCCTCGCCCACGGATTAGAGTTTTTCCGTTGAACCGCCCTTCCAAAGCTGAACTATTAACTTTGGACGAGGGCGATCGAATTACAAGAGTTGAGCACTCCAAGCCCGGTCGTGAATCACGTTTTCATGCTCTTCTAGTCTTCGTTCTTCTTTAAAAGACTATATTAGAGCAAATGTTTCCGTGTAGGTGAACGAACAATGAATCGTGGCAGGTGGTGTTCGGATAGGCACTTTTTGTTGCTGCTGGAGTCCTCTCTGGCCTCTTCAGTTTGATGCAACCCTATGCCTTCTTGAAGTGTCTCTGGGCAAGCAGTGTGGCAGAATTCCAATTGATAGGGTATCTGAATTCTTGTAGGATTTCTAGGCTGTCTTCAAAAGGTTTCTGCATTTTCTGGAAATGAAATCATTCACTGTTTTCAGAGGCCCCTAATTATCGATCATACCTATAATTATAAAAATAAATAGGTACCTATTTATACTATGAAAATAGCGAGATTGTGGGGATAACAGGATTCAGCTTCAAACTGAATAACACGCGTGTTTTTAGGTCAGTACCTGATTCACAGCACATTTCCAAGATTGATGGACGCAGAGCCCCTTATAGGTTTCAATACTCGAATAGGCGCGTGCCATCAAACCGATTTCAACTTACGTAAGTATTCAGTTACGTAATAACACTCGAAGGCGAAAACCCTAAAGAGCCGCCCAGAAAAAAAAGGCCTCCACAGTTTGGCGGGCGGTCATGGCGGGTAAAGTCCAAGACGTGTCAGGAAGCACGTCCTCATTGGATGTGGACAAACTCGACAAACCCGGAGAGCATTGGGTCAGAATTTTGATTACTTACCGGCCTCTGAACGTTAAAGTAAAACTGAGCTGAATCCGTTTTTCCTATCCAGTAGAGAATAGAACCCGAACCTTTTTTTTAGAAGATGAAACTATCGATACCATCTTCCCCCCACACGCCGTAATGAGTAGATCATGTATATTGCAATATGTCAACCTCAATTTCATGTTTATTAGTCGCAAATTTAGTCAACGATTCTAAAAATACATATACGAGTATTATTATTATTAGCCAACGTAAATTCAATCAGGCAGCTCAAATTATGTAAGCTTTGAAATTTTACTCAACTAAAATAAAGAGAACCAATAATTGGATACCTGTTTTCCCTGATAACTGGTTTTTGCTAATGACAATTTACATGCAATGGTAAAAAATAAATGATTTCAAAAATTTAAAGAAATTAGCATCTTGTTCTAAATCTAACGTAAGATTCGGAAAATAATGAAAACTGCGCTCGAAGATTGCCTTGGTGCAAGAATCTACGTAAGTCGTCCTTATAATAAGCCAATTTTCCATGAATGCGTTGATTTATTAACCGCCTTTCGTAGAATATTTCCTTTTGCTGCGGATCCTTCAAGCAGATTCCTACCCAAAGGACACCCAGTTGTTATGTTTGTATTTTTAACGAATATTTTTTATACCTTCACCAACGTAAATGTTATTAAATCGCGATCGACCACCATTAATCTTATGTATTAAACGCAACCTAAATCTACATTGCAAATTTATGGTGGCCTTCCTGTGGACGTGGGAGGTAGAGTATTTTCTTCTTATTCATAGGGTGGGACTTAATTCTCATTTTGGATGAGAAAAAAGTGTACGGTTAGTGGAGGAAGTGAGTGATGTCATGCAATTGTAGGTTTCCCTCTTGTATTTGCATCGTTAAAATACGCAAGGGTGCAGTAATTAATATTAATTATAATTATCTTGATCCTTTCCGTCCTGTAACTCAAACGTTTTTCTCGGCCATCCAACATTTTTGATATATTGAACAGTATTGAAGCAAAATTCAGAACTGGACAATTATTTCATGGCAACAAAACTCGGTGTATATGACGAAAAACCACAGCAATTAGCGGGATTCAGGGTAGATTCGTGATATCACCGAAGAATGTGCTTTTGCGAATGAATTATGATCCCCGTTCGTTAGGGATTAGCGCTTTCATTTTAACTTAATCATCAGCTTCTATTCATCTTCCGAGAGGATTGATTGCCCTCCTTGAAGGGGAGGATTTTCTTGACATCATTTCTCAATTTAGTGATCTGTACTCATTGTTATACCTGTGTCTAACGCAGTGACAGCTATCAGAACGGAATGTATTGAGTAAGTGACCCTGCGTCCAGGTTCCATCACTTTTACACCCAGAAAATGCAATTTTTTTTAGAAAGGGTCTCGGTGATACTTAGGGCGCCATCATCAGGACATCTGAAACAATAATATTAGGTACCTGAAGACGCTCCATTCCTACTATTTGTCCAAAAGGGTGACTTATCATGCAATAAATGATATATATTACTGTAATTACTTATTCTGCTTATGAATTAGTCCATAATTTGCGCATAAAACCCGCAATTTTCCACTTTTTCTTTCTCACGAATTATTTTGCTGTAAGCTGCAAGTAAAAGCTTCAAGGGTAGAGACGCAAATTGTCGGTCACTGTATACATAAGCTTGACATATTATATGAAACGTCGACCATAATTATTACATGAAGAAATGTTGACTTTAAAACCCTATATATACCTTTCTCAGAGGAAAAAAAAAAAAACAAATGGATGGTCAACACCGATGAGATAGAAGTTTTGGTCCTCTTTGATCAACCAGTTTCCATTCAACCAAACCTATCAGGCAGGAATGATATTTCCCACAGAGAAGAGGTTCGGTACCTATATTCGATAGTATCGAGGAAATTATGAAGGCTCTACTCATCAAGCCCATCTTGTTGAAGTCCTCCTTACAGGATACAAATTCATTGTAACTTGGTATTCTTCAGAGCAACAAGAAATGTTCGTGTCTAGTCCAAATGGGGTTGAAGGGATACCATCTGATTGGGAGTGTCTCCAACTTGTTCGACTAGTTATGATTCAATACGGCGTAAAACAAATTCAATAAAAGGTATCAATGCCCAGACAACATCGAGTGCCCATCCCTCAAGTAACTTAAGAACTCGAGTTACGTAAGAGATTCCTTGCTTAGGGTGGTGGAGACTAACGGGCATCTTGTACCGGCCTTCCTTGGTTAGGTCGCTCGGTACGCTGTTCGCCGGCAGTTCTTCGTCTACTCGCTCCCTTTGCTGCTCACTCATGAAGGTAAAAAACCTCACACACGCCCTTGGTACTGGTCATTTCAAGGTTACCCGCGCCCATTCATACCCAACTGACTCGAGCGCGTTAGTTACGTAATAAAAACAATTCGTCTTTCAGTTACGTAACGTCAAATTCGACCTAATTCAATCACGTATTGTTTATTTTAATTACTCTTCTCACTACGGCGAATGTCAAGTCTTCACTTACAAACGACCAATTAATTTCCTTTGTTCCATTCATGCTTAGCCCGCCAGTCAGCAAGTTCTCAGAGAAGGCTCTGGCAAGTCACCAGAGATGGATTGAACTTTGGAAATTCCAAATCAGTTATTCATGGAAAAATCCTTCATTTTTGAGCGTAAACGAAACAATTTATAAATATCTTGTAGATTCCCTCAAACTACACCCTCATTTCGCCAGGTATTTCATGAAAATATTCAGTCTAAAGAACAAAATACGCACTGGTAACACCAAATCTATGCATTTTGTACAGATATTGCGAGCCGAATTCATATTAAATCACGAGTATAATAATAATCTAAGTAATCATTTTAAAATGTATTTTGCTGCATACCAATCAAAATTTGCCGTATATTGGTATTTATTCTAAATAAATTCCTCCATTTTGAGGGAATTTAGACTTTTTGAAAATTACTTTTTCACAAAATCGTTGTAGATCGGCGTTACACGTTGGTTATTCCTTATAAAATATAATATAATAATAATCAACCTACTTAATCATGCCAGAGGTCAATTTCTCCGATTGGCCCCAAATTTAGGTAGGTAGTGGATGGTTTTCTAGAAATATGAAAGCATGGGGCCCAAACTTGAGAAGGGTAGGGGTGACTTTAGAAACTCGATTTTCGGGATTTTTGAGTATTAGTCACGTGGGGTATCATTTTCTACAAAATTTTGGTGCCGACTGGAGGCGAGTAGGGGTCAAAATGAATACCTATCTGCCGATTTTGATGTTTTTGAGAACCTAGGCGTTTGGGGTATCATTCTCCAGTAATCATGAACGCTAAATCAATTACAAGGAGGCTAGGACATTCCAGACTCACTGTTTTCTGCATAATCCTGCTCCAAGGAATAATCAATTTTCAGCGTTTTTGTTTAATCTGTAAAATTGAATAAATTCAATGAATTTCGCAGGTTTTGTCTAAAACCCCGTCCTGCACTCAATTCGCTGAACCAAATGAACTGCAATTTGGACACCGGTCGAAATACTTCGATCAGGAGGTAGATATAGGTGGTGCCACTGGGTCAGTTTACTGTCTCAAGGCCAACGTGAAAGAACACGAACTTGTTTACTTCTAGGTGTACCTATTTTATCTTTGGAACACTTGCCCTTCATCAACAATTGATCTCATTTTTAGTTGAGAACGTACTCGTTTCATGATCAAGTGATTTTATGTACAAGTGAGATGCGATACGCTCGTTTCCAAATAGAAATAGTGAGTTTCTGAGTTTAATTTTAAAGTAAAAAATCACTTATTGGTTAAAAAGTGGCATCCAGTTCTCGTGTTCCTACTATAAATTCCATTATAGTACATACAAACTCGAGAGATGAGTGGGTTATTTTGGCCCCAGAAACGGTCCGTCCATTTTGAAATTGGCGATGATGAAGAAGAAGACGTATTTCCCTGGGAAACGGTAAATTATTGTTTTTCAACAAATCTTAATTTTCAGCAATTTTATTTTGTAGTACTAACTATAAAAATCAACAACTAATTTTGATTTTTTATCAGCCGTCCAGCCGATAGTCGTACGGGCATAAATGTGCCATGATTATACAGAACTCTAGAAACAAATTTTTGTGACAATTTCTATCGGAACCCGTGTCTTTATAGCCATCTATAATATTTGTAATCTTTGTATGAATAATTTTGGGACCTGGTTTCACCTATATCAACGTCACAGGCTGTGGCATAGTAGGGGGTCGACCATTAATGTTTTGAACTTGATTTTTCGGAATGAAAAACGCTTATAGAAGTAGTTTGAGATCATTTTCCGCGTAATATTGATCGCTCAACGAATCGAGATGGTTCCTATGCCCACTGCCTTCGCATTTTATTTACAACTATTATTTCGTTTTTGTCATTTTGAATGCTACGATGTTCAGACGCGCCTGAAAAAGCCCTTTTATAATGAGCTCAGTAGGATGAACCAATTCTTTAGTCGCTATTTCCTACGTCGTCTGTCTTTCTCTCGGTGCACTTCACCCCATGATGCAAGAAGTGTTGGCAACGTGCGAAGAAAATCTCTTTAGTCACAGATAGCCACTGACTTGGGGGAGACATGCACTGCCCCAATGGCTATCAGTCGGTCGTTAGCCTTTTTAGCATCATGGGCGCTTCTGGAAGTTGTATCGATAAAATGGATCCAAACGACTGCTACGACTATGACTATGTTAATGTGCGAATGAATTTACCTGATAAAACACAATTTTCATATAAGCAACTCTTCCAGATAAATATAATTAATTAATCACTCAAATTTATCTTATATTAATTATTTCTATCTGTTCACAGGCGGGAGGAGGCACTAAAAAAGAATGCCTCTACAAGATTCTCGTGATCGGGGAACTGGGAACCGGAAAAACCTCAATAATCAAGCGATACGTTCATCAATTCTTTTCTCAACACTACAGAGCCACGATCGGAGTCGATTTTGCGTTGAAAGTTCTCAATTGGGATCAAAATACCGTCATAAGGCTACAATTATGGGATATTGCTGGTGAGTGCCGTTGTCCTTACTCCATTATTAAATTTTATCAGTTGAATTGACGTGATGTCATATTCAGAGGCATTTTCCATTGTTAGATTAATATCTGTTCATCTTGCATGAAATAGTGTGGTTTTAAGAGTATTTCCCAGTCACTGACCAGCACTTCTTCACCTAACTACTCCTTGTAGTCATCAGCTGTCTCCATCTTAATCTAACGCAAAGATAGCGATCTCCTTATCCCCTCCTCTCCTCTTATCTCCTTGCAATATCAGGCAAGAGGTTGCACGTTCAGGGTTGTAAACCAGAGAACGCATAATACATAAGCCTAGATGTGGTCACCGTCCATTTTGTACACATCCAAGCCAAAATGTGGTACAAAAATTGGTACTGCTACTAATTGGGTGATACCTAGCCATCTGAGAATTATGAGGTACCAAATTTTCCTAAGAGAACGTATAAACAAAAACAACAAAACAAATTCTTTCCAGTTCTGGGAGTTTAGGTCTTTGGATTTGACTGACTGATTGAATTATTAATCCACCACATTTTTGGGCCTTGTGCGGCTCACTCTTACAAGTATAAAGAACTTTGGATCATTTCATTTCTCAAGCTTGTCACAACTACTTAACTCAACTACTCAATGAGTAATGATCATTGACAAGAGCTTGACGACAAGCGAGTGTTTCATAATTTTAGTTCGATGCTTAGGTATTTCTAAGGTACCAGAGCCGGCTCGTAAAGATATGTAGGTTATTAGTTTTAAATATTTCATGTATCAGTGTACCTACGTTCCAGTGCGTCGTCCTTTTACTTTTAATCAGCCTAATCGCATAAAATGAGGTGGGACGTGTTCATTATAGCGAAGGTCGAATATGAAGCAAATAGTTGCATTCAAAGCTTCCTGTAAATCTGCCTTATGTCCCTATGGATTTATCCGTATATAATCAAGAACACTATTCTAAGTACGATACAATTAGTGCCTGAACAAGAGTAAACGTGACTCACCGGAGGATTTGGATTGATCCCATCGATTTTCTCTGGAATTCATTCTTTTTCGGCTTCATTGGGCTGAATACAAACGAAATCAAATTTCAAAATTGACACAAGAACTTTTGTAAATAGGTTAGATTGTAATTAACGGGGAAAATTGTACTTGCTGACAATTCTTTGAGTCGATCACTCTTACCTTTTACGGCCTTAGGATGGACGCGAATTCTCGAAATTTTGGATTAAAATTCGTTTTTGAACCAGAAGCTTTTCTACATAATGAATATCCACCAAACTCCACAAATAATTCTCAATTGCGTCAAATTCCTTCAGGTCAAGAACGGTTCGGAAATATGACCAGAGTCTACTACAAAGAAGCCGTCGGCGCTTTCATCGTTTTTGACGTCACACGAGCGGCGACGTTCGACGCCGTCATGAAATGGAAGCAGGATCTCGACGCCAAAGTTCAACTTGCAGACGGCTCCTCAATACCATGCGTGCTGCTTGCCAATAAGGTAACGTACCATCAGTTGGTTGTGTTCGCTGTCAGGCAAATTACAAGATATTAATCAATCGCCAAGATTAACCTCGAGTCGATAGTTACATCTCGTATTTTCCTATAAGTTGATTCCTTTAAATTTCAGTAAATTATGCCCGACGAGTCTTTAACCACACAACGCGAATTAAACTGATAACTTAACAACTTTTGATTACGTTACAGTGTGATCAACAAAAAGAAGGCTTGGTCAATCAACCGAATAAAATGAACGAGTACTGCGAGGAGCACAAGTTCACCGGGTGGTACGAAACCTCGGCTAAAGAAAACATTAACATCGAAGAAGCAGCTAAAACTCTAGTAAACCACGTAAGCAGATTCAATTTTCACACTTCAATTCAACACACATAATATCCTGTTTTCAGGTTTAACCTATAAATGTGATTTCTCTTTTATAGATTTTAGCTAACGATACAAGTCACAATGGTCGCACCACACACGACAATTCCCAATTCCCGTTAGAAGGAGGTTTAGAAGATAACGGCAAAAGCGGGTCGTGCAACTGTTAACGTTCGCTTACATTTAACGGATGATCTTCCACGTGAACACATTCAACAAAAATTATCATTAATCATAAGTTTCATCCCTTAGCCCACAATTTACTGTGCCGTGCAATAACCGCCTTGCATTTCAGTGCCATGGGATCAACGATCGTCCAAATTCGGCATCACCCACCAGCTAGTGTATATAAAAATGTACATAATTTACGATGCTCACTGTTAACAATCATTGAATCGAATTCATCCTTCCCCGTCATGCTTCCAGTTTTAAAAACCCGAATAACCTAATGAATTTTAAATGTGTATATATGTCAAGATTTATTAACGTTTATTGGATCCTGTACGCTTAGAGAGGATTCAAATCAAGTCGTATATTAAGATAGTTAAATCGTGCCGTCAGTAAAAACTGCCTTGGCACTTAGTTGAGCCTAATTAATTTTGTACTGAATGTTATCTGTTGATTCTACGTTCTATGTTATTATATTTTAAATAAGGAAGTATGGTAATAAATTTTTAGAGTTTTAATTGCAATTTAATGCCTTTATTATCCCAGAAAAGCATTGATCAAAGTCACAATGTCACCTCGACTCACGCACGTAGGAGACGATGACATGCTTGTACTATGTACCTAGCCGACACTAATGGATAGAATGGAAGGAAAAACAACATGAATAAAGACATAACGTAACATGAAGAGTTAAGAATAGTTTCTAAGAAAATTGGTGTTGGTTTATACGAAGTTGTCCATACAAAACGTACAACGGTAGAGAAAAACAACGTTCTATTTGGAATCCACTCGAAAAACATTTTTAGAATGCTGATGACGTTAAATAACTCCATTATATATTATATGACGTATGGAAGAAACAATTCATACGAACGTGCAGTGGGATGGAAGGGGAGGGGGTGTCTATTGAGAAGGTGGCGGCGGAGGTGGAGGGGCCGTAAGGAGCGGCGAAACGTCCGGAGGTGGTGGTGGGGGAGGCATGGCGGCGCTCGGGGATACGCCAGGCATTGGCGGCGCCATGTATGGAGGATGAGCCATAGGCCAGTACATCGGAGGCGGCATTTGCGTCCACGGGGGCGGTGGACCGGGCGGAGGAGGGCCAGTTGTCGTTGGCGGTGGGGGCGGTGCTCCCCATGGTGGAGGCGGTAATTGAGTCCAGGGTGGAGGTGGGACAGCCGTTGTGCCTGGAGGAGCGACCGTCGCTAAAAACGAGATTTTATTATGAGAAATCACCTAATTACCAAATATCGATTCTTTTTGCACAAATTTGTAAAAATGATCGGAACGCCCAAGAGAATACACAAACCCTGCATAGTGTAATCAACACTACTTATTCGAGAAAAAAAACTTAAGGGATACCTTGCAACAGAAATGTACTCAAACGGTTTTTCAATTCAAAAAAAAAATTTTTTTTTTTTTTTTCAACTTTTCGACCCTGTTTGCATGAACACCACAACAGAACAATACAAATACATATACTCAATTGTGTTATGAAAAAAGTCAACAGATACCCGTCTCTGGATTAAAACGGCTTCATAATCCGGACGTATCGAGGAGACCGTGTACGTGACTGGCCGAAAACGCCTCAATAAAAGTTTATTTGAATCGATTATACCAGTTCAGATAAAGCTCAAAATGTAAGCCTTCGTTTAAAAATGAAAAACGGAAATATTTGGGGAACTCATTGCTGCTCCAACTACTTACTGCAAAAGTTCCAACCTTAGTCACCCCAATCTTAATATCAACTTGCTTTTCATTACTCCCCCCAATGGCAACTTCAGACGGTTTTATTGTTTGTCGTCGAGGTTTGATGCCACTGTCCAACTTCCCGCTCACAGATCATTGCTGCCTTCCCACATTCAAAAGTATAATAACAAACGCGTACTTAGATCTCACGCCAATTTTTACAAGAAGAAAAGAACCTCCTACCATGATCGATTCTTAGGCTACCATCAGTCTATTTCTAGCCCATTATCGACCTCTGAAATATAATTACAACACCCTGCAGAATAGCATTACTCGATATAATCAGAAGAATCAGGTCAGTGTCTACAATTGCCTCACGGTTGCTGCAATCAGAAAGTGGAATCTCAAGTGAGTTTCAAACCTTTCTTCCTAGCACACCTGCTGTATTGAGAAGAGTACCTTTAGGTAGGAGTTAAATCTAGATTATCGTCAAAATTGAGGAATATTCCCCGAACGGGACCCAAAGCTCAATTTCTCAACTCAATTACGAATTCAAGTTTGAATAGACATCCCTCTCTTAATTTTAAGTACAGAGAAACAAAGTAATTTTGAAAAAGGGGTTAGAACCGCTTGTATTGAGAATCCAACAAGGTGTTTGGGGGACCAAAAGAGTGTGACAGTCTTAGATGTTCCCATTTTGTCTATACCAAGTGTTACTGCGTTGGTATTTAGTCGAGAGGGATAAAGTTGATATTATGATCAATTCGAGTCTTTGCAAAAACATGACAAAATACCTGGAGGAGGTGGTGGTGGGGCGCTTGTGTCTGGAGGTTTTGTCCAAGGAGGTGGCGGCAACGACGACGGTATTGAAGAAAGTGGGGGTGGCGGTGCAGCAGTCAGAGCTCTCATGGGTGTCGGTTTGTCGAAAATACTGGACGACGAACTGTGAGAGGATCGTCGAGGTACTTTGTCAGGAGGTGGTCCCTCACCCAGTTCGGCCATCAGCGACAAATACTGAAGGAAAAACGAGCAAAACGATTAAATAGGTTGACCTCAATCCTGGAGCCTTTATTAGCACATTTTCTCTTTTAAAAAATCGAAACAACCAACCTCTTCATCAATTTTGGCACGATCTTTCACGCTAGAGGTTGTCAACCCTGTTGGGTCAACGGCTTTCGCCGAGCGACAATCTTTAGCTATATGACCGGCTCCCCCGCATGTGGTACACACAATTGAGTGTGTTACATTTGGTTTGTCCGGACACTGGAAAAACAGAAGATAATATAAATTTTTAAATTGAATTTCTAGATTGTTTTTGACTTGTTGAAGTTGATCAAAATTTGAAAATGCCCACCAGCCACGACTTGTGGTCAGCAGCGCCGCAGTTGGAACACCGAGGGCCGTCATTTTCTCGCAAAGTTCCATTGAGAAGAGCCAGTTCACGTAGCTGCATGCGACGCAGGTCGTTTTGACCTTCAGGCACTTCTACTCCTTGACGGATGATTTCCTTAATCTGATGGAGAGGATAAAACGGTAATTAGTCGATGAACGGTTCAGTGCCAGTTTTGCTTGAGACCGATTTGGTGTTCAAGAGACAAAAAGGGTTGAATCATGTGTCAACTGGAGCTATACATTACAGAGAGTATGATGTAAGACCCAATCTCAAAACACTCGAACGCTCAATTCCTTATTTAAGTGGGTTTCAATCGATGAGGTTAGTAACTACGGAGGAACGTCCAAATGGAAGAGGAGACTAGCTCCAACAACCCCTCACCCACCTCATTTAAAAAGCCTAGAAAACATGGCCAGTAGCAAGCTTGAGAAAGTATTTTTCTACTGGCTTAGATCCAACAATTGAATATGGGCCATCTTTAACTCATGTTGTTCTAAAATTTGGAATCAAATTTTATCCATTCTGCTATTAATAGTGTGCTCCAAAACATTCCAATCAGGCGCCGACCATGAGTAGAACCATTACTCCGTTTTTTCTAAGGTCGAATTAGATATGGGCTCAACCGGGCAGCGAATTCTGGCTCAACAGCTCTCGAAATTTGAGAAAAGATATAAAAAACGCCACGGCGAAGGCCTAGACTACAAAACTCATATTACCTTGTCAACAGCTTTCTTCACAAATTCAGGATTATTTGCTGTGACGTAAGCGTGCAACGGTTCGTCTTCACCGGGTAAAGGATGTCCATCTTTTCTCCCAACTTTGCCCTCTTTCACCGATCCTTTCCCTCGGATGATGATTTTCGCTCCAGTCTCGCGTTCCATAGCTGATTGTAATAAAAGAAAATCAATTTTTGGGTTCATAAATACAAAATAAAACGGCGTGAAGGATGCTTACACTTCAATGTGTTTCCTCTCGGTCCTATTAGAAGTCCGACGAAATTGATGTCTGGATGCTCTTCTTGAGGTATCATTACTTTATCGCTCACTCTGACTATCGGAGGCCTAGACAATGAAAAATTACGGTACACGTATTGCTTGTGGCCAAGTTCAAGACTGATTGATAAGTACGATGAAACTCATCAACTCACTTATAATCGGCCGGAGGTTTGAAATCAGGATTGACCTTCAACATCTTCTGAATAAGATTGTGCCTATCCTCCTCGAGTGATTTTCTTGTTCGAAATTCTCGAGTGTTGAGACGCTTGCCATCGCTGCTGTAAATTGGCTCAGGACTGGGAGACCTGCACAAACAAGAGCAATTCCGCCATTAGAAACCCTCAATAGTGAGCGAACCGACCAAATCTTAATACCCACCTAATCTCACTAATTCCAAGACTCAAAATATAATTGAATTTCAAACTAGGGGAGTATATTATTTATTTCTGGAAAAAATAGTTTAAAGTCAAATTCTAATTGGCAGCAGATCGGGTATTGTTTTGCACGAAGACCTGAAATTCAGTCTATTAGTGCTGTAAAGAATTTTAATCAACTGTAATTAAATCCTGTTGGAGAAAAATCAGGGTTATTATTAACCTGCCGGGAAAATAAATCGATTAGTATGAAACCGGTTCTATGGAGAGCTCTGTTGTAACGTGAGCTGTAAAAAATTATTAGCCCTGAAATTCTGATTAGGGTTAATGACAATAAACGACCTGATCGGAGAGACAATGTACCCAGAATTTTATCCGCGATAAATTCGGAAGATCCCCCTGAAACATGGTGGTTCAAATCAAATCAGTAGGCAACAGTTGAGGGAATTGAAACTGATAATATACTGCGGGTTTTGACAATTTCGTTAATGGAGGGGGGATATTTAAAATGCGATGCAGTAGACAAGTTTTGAGAAAAAAAATTGTGTCAAACAAGGTAATTAGGTTGCCTAAAAGAAGGAAAGGAGGTAGGAAAGCTTGAAGCCAGAAGTTGAAAAACTCATTTTCATTTAATAGGATTTGACAACACTGTTTTTGTCTAAAATTCAAATGAAATTTTTCTCTTCAACAACGGATCAATGAAATTCCACTTAAGACGAACTCCCAAAAAAATGTGTAAGGAAGAAGCGATCAAAAGCTTGTACAGGAATGTCAGGCACGCCTTGAGTCTATCCTAACAGCACACCTCCAATTCTGTGCAAGCTGACTGCCTCCCTCTAATAAATACATGACAAATCAAAACTGTTAGCAGAAAATTACAGACCGTAAGCTGTACTTTTTGAACAAACTATAAATCCGATGCTCTATAACTAAAAATGAACTGCGCGCTACGCTTTGCGCTGAAAATCAATTAAACTGCGTCCCCGAATGGTTTTCTAGGATTAAGCAGCAGACATGGATGTGTTCAACAAAACTGGCTTCAATGAATAGCGTTTAGGAGAACGGGGTGAACAACATGCTATGACGAGGGAATGGAACTGATGAGGCGCCAAGTTTCTTTTCTCCAAAGAATGAGGATTATATGACAAAAAGAGGTATTTATGGCTTTGTAGCTGTGGTTTTCAAGAATCATTCTTTTTCCACGCTGCTACCAATAAAGGTGGGGTGAGTTGTACTGCAACATCTGAACCCAATTGGCAGAACATAAGCAATGAGGGTAGGCAAAAATTTGATGCTCAACGCTGTATCAATTGAACTGCCCTTCCAACTTTTCTAGCATGTCACGCTTTCAACACCTTATCTACTTAATAATCTTGTCTACTAAGCCATTACTATAGCAAAACCCAAAATATTGTTCAACCTAACGTTTCAACGAATTTTTAGGACCTACACAACAAATTGACCTGTCAAGAAACTACTCAGTAAAGCGCATTTGCGTTCCTTATTTCCATCTTTTTCATATTCATTGAAAACCTTCTTCCTCGAACTTTAATTGAATTGAGGAAAAAAGAAACTTGCAGCGCTCACATCGTGTCAATGGAGCAGAAAGACAGTGTGAACGTAAACGTAGCTAATATTTCGTACAATCCAAGAATATGATTGCAGCAGCGTATAATGCACATTTGGGAATATCAAGCGCAACTACCTTCGAAGAAAAAAATAACAAAACAAATATACCAGACAAGTCCTTCTTTAGAATCCAGTCTAGAATTGATGAAGAACCTAACGTGGACTGGACTGTGCTCAAAGGGTAAAATTCAAAAGAAACCGGATCGGTGATACTTCCAGATACCAAGTTGTGTCCTCTGCAGTCAGCATGTTTTAACGATTTCGATAGTTTTCTTTTCTGGCAAGCAAAGTATGAAGTATAAGGTTTTCGTTACTCTACTACACCTTTCTTCAGGATTGGCTGGAATGCCAAGATCACCCGTCCTCAATTTGCGGCTGACTTCTTCAATCTGCAGCTGTACTGTAAAGATGACAGACAGAGCAAAAAATGGGGTAGTACCCCTTATTAGATTGAACTGAAATCAAAAAATCGTGAATGAAAACAAAGAATAGAGAAACGAAAAACGTGTAATCTAAAAAAACAAACCACGGTTTTCTAAGTACGGGGAAAAGATGACGCAGTATCAAGACTGAAGAACGCTAATTGGAGTGCTGTAGAAAAATTTTATTAGCGCGTAAATCAATTAAATGAACATTAAAAATATAATGATCAGCAACAGATATATTAGCGAACTTTCATGCCTTCACAGAAATGAAAAGGAAATGTGGTATTTCTTTCTCTGGTTAGACTGATCACTGCGTATTGGGGTATAAATTAGAAAGGTCAATCAATCTATGATAAATCAGATGAATCCGATCAACACACAGGAGACAAATTAGTACTAGCAATTGAACGAACGTCAGCAGAACAGAGGAGATCACTTTACAAAAAACTGTAGTGACTGCAAATATCTTCGACTATTTTTCGCATACGCAATTTACTTTACTCAGCGTGTGAGAATGAAGAAACAAAACAGCGATATGAGCTGTTATACTGGCGTCGCTCAATATCGTTTATAACATAGATGCAAGAATCAATAAGACAGACTATAAATGAGAATAATGATACGACGGTACCTGATGATTTTCTTTCAAATATTTTATCTTTCATGAATACGTGTAGACATTCAAAGTCATGAAATGGTAGACAATATGACATGTATAAGACAATCCAGATTAATACGGATAATTAAAAGAAAGATTGCGAACTTACGAAGATAAGCTTGTTCTTGTTCTTTGCTGAGATTAGTGGGCAGCACAGTAGGCATACCGAGGATGAAAGACTTGTCCAGTTCGTCGCCACCCCATCTGGATTTTCTCTTTTTCTTTCGCGCTTCTCGGGAATCTCCGTTCGAACCTGCAAGAATAATATTCAATAATTATTCTGTAAACGGTCAACTAACTCCAAATTCACTTTCTCTATGGAAAAATAAGAGCGTTGTCACGAGTAGCACTCTAGCAGGGTCTGAACAGAGAATCTACAAGATCCATCATTTCACGAAGGCAAAGCAGAAAGAGCAACTTGGGTGCCAAACGAATCCTCTTTCGGACACCTAAATAAACTGGTATCTGATTCACAAGAAAATCTAGATAAGATGGCACAGGGCCGAGATGAGCAATCTATCGGGGTCGACTAGTCCATTTCGTGGACGTAAAACGGTCAACTAAATACATTCCTAACGACAGAGCATAGAATTAAAACTCTCCAAATCATTCCACATAGGTTGATTATTCCTTGAAGCAAGAGTACGGGGGAAAATATTGAGTGTGGAATGTCCAGGACTTATTCTAATCGATTCAGCACCCAACATTCTGTATAATATACTTATTTTAACCCGATTTTTTCCCTCAGCGAGTTGTACCTTGAGAATCTTTCCATCTACAGTCATCTGTCGCAAAAATAACGGCGGACGTGACACCGTCTTATCAGCCAACGTTGGCTCTTCTCAGCAGTAAAAATAAGCTCGAGTATTTCAGGTTTTAAGAAAATATTCTTCTACCAAAAACTATGGACATTTGGGTTTTGGTTAGTTATTCTTTGACTAATCAACCTATGCAATCATGCCACAGATCAACCTCTTCAATTACTGCTAAAATATAGAAAATATACGTTTCATGATCTCTAGATTTAAAAAAATCTGAAATGTTGGTCAGGGACAACTTTCCATCCAAAATTTGGGGACGGAAGGGAGGGAATAGTGTCTTTTGAAAAATGGATTTTCAAGCTTTTTGTCAATCTCGGTTTGTGGAGTGTTATTCACTAAATTCTGGACGCCGAATTCACAGCGAGGGTCCCCGACCTACCTATTTTGAAATTGGGTTTTGAGTTTTTGGTACCTAGACATGAGGGGTGTAATTTTACTAAATGGTGGGCGCTGAAGTGATTGGAATGAGTCAGGGAAACTCAATAGTCAGTTTTTCCCCACACCCCTGCCCCAAGGAATAATCAACCGTTCTAGAATGACTTGCAGCGTTTTTTGGTTTGGTTTACAATGGATTGTAAAACGCTGTGTCAAATTTTGGGTTCAATCGGAAAAGTCGAATGAAAGAGTACATAGGTTGAATGATCGATGAACCAACCAGAATACTTATGTGCACCGCCCCATTCGCAGGTAATAAAAACAACTCAAATAAAATTCCAAATCACTCACCATCACTATCCCGTTTACTCGAATTTCGATCTTGATCGGGCATCATCGCGTGGCGATATTCAGCGTCACCGATCATTTTTCGAAAATTGATTTCGGACGGATCCAACATACTCTTCCTACAAATCACCGCTAACGCAACTCGATTTCAACACCGTCACAGGGACGTCGATCGGCCCACGATAGACCCAACGACTTTGTTCACTATGCAACTGCACCCAAACTAATTGTAGAAACTTAATTTGAAATTCACAGTAAATGGTATTACATAACGTAAGACTGAATTCCACTCAAAATTCAACCCAGATCGCAATCACGACTACGAAAGATCCGATTCGCGAATCAATATGGCGTCGCATGCGCGTCATCAGTGTTGCCAACTGTAGTTTCCTGTAAACAAGCGACCCTAATACTTCCTAGTGTTGTAGAAGTTATTCTTAAGTAATAATCTTCTGTAATCCGGCCACAAAAATGGCACAAAATTATCTGGTGAGAAATTTTCTTGTGGTTTGACACCTTACCTCCGTAATAACACCCGCTGCTGTAAGAATTGAAGACAAGAAGTTATATAACCAATCAACTACCTTGAACATCCATAACTGACGTTAGCGTTATCTTCTTGCTATGTTTTTTTTTCTGCCTCTTTTTGTTGCAGTAGGCAGTTGTAGTGCAGAGGACTCAAAAGGGGGGGTGGGATGGGAAAGGAGGGAATAGATCTGATTCTCATTCGATTTTCCTCCACACTTCTGTACTTCCTTTCCTCCTGACCCCCACAGCGAATATATTCCTTCTCTGCTTAGTATCCTGTTGTTGGAGCGGAACTAATGAGAGTTCGAACATTGAGTTCCCAGGCGTAATTAATTTACTACAGTCTGCATCTGGTGTTGCTGACTGGCGCACACCATGTCTCCTATCAACTATGAGGGCTACTGGGGGAAGCCAACGTCCACTATTGACTGGTGTGAGAACAACTACGAATTCAGCTATTATATCGCTGAAATGAGTAAGTTTATTATTTACTTTAACATAGAACTGGCAATGCACAAAAAAAATGTCATCACTGGGAGAGCGATTGAGACATGCTGAAAAGTTCCCCAAAAAATGTGGATATGCTGTACTTTAATTTGAAAAACTATTTACTAAGTACCTAGTAGATTTATGTACAAAATTCAATCTTTTTGAAAGCTCTCTAGCGATTTTGAAGTTTCATTGAGGGGTACATGAGTACTTTTTCGTATATCCCTTCGAATATTTAAATCCTATAAGAGTATTTTTATTTTCGCCCAGCAATACTGTAAGGTAATTTTGGATCATCGCAGAAGCTTTAAGATAAAGATTCAATTGTTCAGAACTCTCAATCTTAATACTGTAGGCGTAATTCGCTTTTGAAACAGTAAATCTGAGACCTCTGAATTCTTCAGAGTTCTACCTGGAGGAAACAGTAGGTACTAATTATTTGTTGCTCTATCTTAGACAGCGTGCATACTGAAATCAATCAGGAAGTGATGGTTAATGTCCGAAATTGTTCCCTAAATAAGAAAATTTATAGTTAAGGTAAGTTAAAAATTGTTATAAACCCGGAACATTGACTAGAAAACTCAAGGAAATTGGTGGGTACGAAAATTAAGACACATTCAAAATTACCCAGAAGAACTAATAATAACTCTCATACATGAAATAAATTATTTTTTGTTGTTGTGAAATTTGCGTTTTTTCAGCCAACACGATAAGCAACTTGATGATGATTGTGCCTCCGATATGGGGAATGGCTGAGGTTGTCAATCAAAATTTCGAGAAGCGATTCATTTATTGCTACTTCCTGCTCCTCGGTGAGTTTACATAAACATAATTTAAATTAATTTATCAAAAAACGAAATGTTTGTTCTTTTGGTTGGTTATTCATTGAGTAATTGATCTATGTTTTCATGCAAAAAGTCAATATCTCCGATTCAGCCCAGAATTTTTTTCTTGGCGGTTCAAGTTATGGATCAAAATGTTTTTTTCGAAAAATGAATTTTCGAGGTTTTCGGGGATCAAGGCGTGTGGGGTATCATTTTCGACTAAATTTTGGACGATGAATCCAATGAGATGGGTCTCGGGACGATTTGTACCCACCGGAAGAGGTTATGGGTCAAAATGGGTCCCTATTTACTTATTTCGAAAGTGGGTTTTCGAGATTTCTGGTACATAGGCATGTGGGGTAACATTTTCCAGTAAACTTTGGACACTGAATCGATTGAAATGAGTCTCCATGCTTCTGGTCCGAGGAATAACCAACCCTTGTCACAGAATTTGCAGCATTTTTCAAATGTTACGACGAACCATTTCAGTAATGATTGACCCGTGACGTCATAGTGGCTCAACCGGCAATAGATTTAACTGGCTGTGATCCCAAAACATTTTTTATTCATGTTAGCAGCATTTTAAATGTACTATGGAGGTGAAGTTGCGTGTCCATAGAAGTTTTAGTGTTCCAAACTTGTTAAGGCTGTAAAGTTGTTTAGTGGTGACGAGAAAACACTGTCACAATGGCCATAAACACGGATGAATATGGTCCAAAAGCAATTTTCCAAATCGCGGTGATAGCTGTACTAGCACTGCGCCTTTTTCGCATTCCTGTGAAAAATTGGGTTATTGTCACCAAATACAAGCCATTCATGGCATCATGGTTGTTTTTTTGTTTCTGTCTAATGCCTTGCTTTTTTTTTTTTTTTTTTTGGTTTCCGTCGTAATTATTAAAAATCCTTTCTTGTCATTACAGCCACTAATGCGTTCTTTTTTCCTTGGATTTGTTTTGCTTAGTCGTAGGACTCGGTTCGTGGGCGTTTCACATGACGCTGCTGTACGAAATGCAGCTTTTCGACGAGCTACCTATGGTTTGGGGAACGTCAGTCCTCGTTTACCAACTGTAAGTTCCCCGTTTACAATTCTCCTTAATCGGTTGTGCACTGTACATAACAAATTATACGGCATTTTTTGTTGTTTTAGGTCTGAAGTACAAAAACTCCCCAAGAACCGTCCAATTTCGAACGTTCCGTTGTTTTTCTTCCTCACCGCTTTCTGCGTCTTCTTCACCATCTTGTACCTTTACTGGCCTCAGCCGGTATTTCAACATACATCCTACGGCATATTAGTTATTGCCTCTTTCATTTTAGAAGTCCACCTCATTTCAGTTAAAAACTGTGCTACGTGTAAAAAACTCTTCATACTGTCCACTTCAATTTATCTTTTTGGATTTTTCCTGTGGAACTTGGACAAAGTCTTTTGCCCCAATTTAAAGTGAGTTTTCTATTTAAAAAATGTGGATAAATTGAATTAAAAATGGTAACTTTTTCGCCTCATAACCAGTACTTGTATGTTCCATGTGTTGCAGTTCTTTGAGGTCGAGTATACCCACTTTGTTCGACCCAGTCACTCAACTACACGGTTGGTGGCATATGATGGCAGGCTATGGCACATATTTGCAGGTCTTGTTCACGTAAGTATTTATTTAGAAAAAAAAGTCACTTAAAAAACGTTGAAGGTTTTGACAAAATGAGACAAAACGTGACTTATCGCTTTTCAGAATTCACTCGTCCTACGACTTTCGACACGAAAGATTAAATTCAATGGTCAACCTTCGTCTCGGCTCGTGGGGATTTGGTCTCACTTGGGCGAAAAAACTCCGAAGTTAGTAACTATAGAAAAGTTAATCGTATTCTTCGTGTAAAATTACTAGTGTAGATCGGTGGTTGGTAGAGTAATCGGCTTGCGATGGAAAAACAATATCAAAACGTAGGAAAGTTTGATCCCGCTTCGGTAGAGTATTGAACACGTAGGAAACGAGTTTTGTCGTATTTAAATTTGTATAAAACGGCAGTCAGCAATTTAACAACAATGCCCAAAATGCTAATTTAATTGGTTGTAGGCAATTCAAATCTGATTCAAGGCAAATCATTCCAAAACAATTTAAAAAACCTAAATTCAATCTATATTATTACAGACACTGCTTTTAAAAAACCTCGTCCAATAATTTTAAAGAAATTGTTTTTCCTCAAGTCACGTATTTTCTTTGCCACATTTTACAATTTACTACCGCTTCCATATTTGACAGTTTGCTGGTCATATATCACGAAGAATAGTTTAGTTGTGTTCTTCTATTCTTTGTGGCCACTATTGTAGCAATTAGCATAAAAATGCCATGTACACGATTCATGAATAGCTAACATTGTGAGTTACCTAACTGTAACTTGGTGCCATTTTGGTTGTAAGCAACCGTAGGGCTCAAAGCCCAAGTAACACCATGACTTGATATTTGATATCGTTCGATCTTCGCTCATGTTAATTTACTTACTTCCTTAATGCTGTTGATACTTCTGAAATTACTTCTAATCTCACGCACAAGATATTATTGAATTCGGATCAAAATTATTCATAAGATCAAATTTACTCGAAAATGTTCAAAAATAACCTCTACTAGTCTTCGCCAGTTTCCAATTGTCGACGCTGGGACAAATCCTGGTGGAAATCTGTTATACTAAATGCTCATCATTGTCGTTATACTTATATAGTTTTTGTTCGTTGTTGTATACGTCAGTCGATCGTCCATTTTTGTGTGATAAATGTTACTGTTGTTTGGTGGGGAGTAGAAAAGTAACAATTCTAGGGGTTAATTCTATGGGTTTGGGTGGTGGACTCAGAGATAATATTGATTGTAAGTTTTTGCCTGCTGGTTCTTCCACAATGGTTTATTATTCTTAGGTACTTGTTTATGGATGTTGCATCATCCCTGACGTCTCCAGAGTATAAATAATTATCTAACTGGTTAACTCTGCCCATTCAGAAGGTTTCAAACTTATTGGTAGAAAATAATTCATGACATTTTCAACCATAACCTCTCAAATTAAAATTATCAGACCAAACTGATTCTGAATAGAGACAAAATTACAGTATACCTACGATACAGATAATATAGGAGTATTATTCTGAGGAATAATAAACCAAGCCTGAAAAATACGCTTTATTTGAGTACCTGTGTAAGCTCACAAAATGATATTACTTTCAAATCAATGCCCATCAAGTCCTATTGAATGTGGAATACAATTTTTACGTTGGTATGAATAAGGGGTCAAGCCCGCTCTCAAGTTGGTATTACATGTACCTTCACTGTAACTTGTCAATTATACTCAACTTGAAGTAAATGAGTGTTAAAATCAAAAAATACTGTTGTGTTACTTATTCAATACTTCACTGTTACTTAATAAAGTTGTTGATTTTGCGTTTGGCTTTCGTGTTTTTAAGTGTTGTTCACTACTTAAATTTGAGGTTTTGTGTATCTAATTATTTAAGCTTTTCAAAAACCATTTTAAGAACCCCAAGAAAAACCAGTGTTCTTATTTTTTCAAATAAAGATGGTGGAAATGGCAAAGACTTTGTTTTTTGATACTGGGGAATTGTTCCAATCCCGCGCTATGCCTCGCAGGTCAGTGCTGGCAGGCACTCTGAAAGTGATGATCAGTTTGTATGCTCGAGGCTCTGCAGTTATGTGCATAGAGGGGAGAAGCACCCACTAATCAGTACTTAACCAGTAACTCCACCACTTCGTGTCACTCATCTCATTATACTCCTGATTGGCTGTTACTCTGCTATTTGACAATAGTCTACTAGAGCTTGGATCTTAGCGGTTTCTGCTGAGAACGCCTTGATGTAAACAGATGGTGTTATTACGCTACTCGACACCCCACCGTTACTTTTATCCATTTCCCCATGTTTAGCGCAGTTCCTTTCCCACTCCCCTAAATACTGCCGTCTGTTCTTTGGTTTAATTTCTCTAAGTTTTTACGGTGTGAGCCCGCCATGGAGTTATTTCCATTTGCTCCGTTTTAGTGCTGATGAAGGCAATACAATTTAATAAATTGAGTGAAGCAACACTTTTCGTCCTTGCTCATTCTCCTTTCCCGCAAGGATCGAGACAGGTAAGCATACACTGCTTGGAGAAGCCAAATCTCTCTTTGGAGTCTACCCAGCATTACTTTTGATTTCGAAAATTTCGGGAAGGAGACTCACCAAATTTGGTTTTATAAATAAAAGGTTGCTTCAAATGTAAAATTCCAAATTTTAAAAGGAATATTAGGCTTTTGACTCTGAAAATTTTCATCATTAGCCTACTTTTGGCGGAACGCCTATTATGTACTACTTTTCTCCAGTATTTACGAAGTAGTTTCGCGTGTTGAGCCTGTATCTAGGAGCCCACTCCACTCATATAGTCACCGGTACATACCCGACGAGCTACTAGTCTAAAGTAGTTCTCCCTGTGTGATTGATCAAAATATAACTTTGCAAGAGGATGTCTGTATATGGGGGATGCCAGTTGACGTTAGGGACCAAGGGAAATTCAATACCAGTCACCGTTGAGAACGAAGTAAATCGGGTGGACTATAGCCCTCAAAGTAGTTCAGTTATACCCAGTCTCACTGGAAGCAGTAATGTGGCAATAAATTCCATCTTACGATTTTGCCCTAAAACAGAAGTTGGACTGGTTAGAAGAAAACGTTACACGTTACAAGCCGTCTATAAATGACTTGTCATGTGAAATGTACGTACTCCAGTACTACGTGGACTTCGAGAAGAAGCAATTCATTGGAGACATTAAAATTCACATTAATTTGGAAATTGTGTTGCCTTGTGTGGTTATGGACAAAGGCCGGTGAGCGCAAAGTTTATGATTACATCATTGCCTATTTGTTAGAAAGTTTAGAACTGGATTCTTGAAAATTTTCTCGACTTGGTCAATATTGTCTTGATTCTTGTGTGATTGCATAGATGCCAAATGATAATTATATTATATTGTTATATTTATTTTGTTTTTCAGATGCAAGGTAGAATCATTGAGTATAAAAAAAGGGAATTCCTTCGTTGATATTGGTTGTGCGTACGACTACGTCCCAATGGAATCGCTCGTGATATGCCTCAGTAGGAAGCTTATCCAAGGGAAGTACAAAATATTAATGACAGTCCGAGGGGAACTATCAGAAAACCCTGAAGGCTTCTACCTCGTTAACCATTCTTCTGACAGGTATACATTATTTTAAATATTTCATTTTTGTCAAAAGGGCAAATAAGTCTATTTAACCCATACGCTCCGCACCCTTGTTTGTATATTATTCCTAACTGGCTGTTATAGCATTTGCGTAGCAAGATGGAATTGCCTGTGCTAACTGGTCAAATTTTCAGAATGTTTGCTGTGACTCAGTTTTGGCCCGATCACGCCAAGCATGTTTTTCCTTGTTTCAACGACCCTTCCTTCAAGTCAGTTTTCATCGTGAGTCTAGTTCGTTCGTCGAGCCAGGACTTTCGAGCTATTTCCAACATGAAGGCGGAAGTAAGTTCATATGATCCAAAATTTGGTGATGGGAGGACGGGAATTGTCGAGGATTTGAAGATTGTTCCTGATGAGCTTCCTCGTATGAAATGTTGTGGCTAGTTTGCTGAATACTTCAACCAACAGGGAGCATGTTGTATGGGACATCTAATCTGCGCACTTTAACCTTTTCTATCCCACAGAAGAAAATTTCAGATTACCCCAGCGAGAAACTGACTACCGAATATTTCATGGCGACGCCTCCTCTGCAAGTCATGTCGCTGGTTATGATCATAGGAAACTTTGTCCAATCTGACCCCAGTCTGGCCAAGCTTGGATACACAGTATCTGTCTCTTGCCGCGAAGAGGTAATCAACCGTACTAAAGAAGTCCAAGACATGGTGTGCACAATAATGGGCGTCATTGGGAAGTTTGTTCGAGCTCAATTCAACCTTAACAAAATAGGTAGGTAATACGCCAATACCACCAATCGCGTCTTCAGAGGTTTGCTCGTAACGAATTTAATTTTTCAGACATCGTCGCTTTGCCGATTTCTAGTTTTTCTCCCTACTGCACTGGAAATCCCGGAGTTATCGTGTTCTCTGAGCACGAAATTTGTGCAGTTAGCGACAAAACCGCATTGTATTACACACAAGTGGTGAAGAAGCTGATTCATCAAATCGTCCACATGTGGACAGGGCATATGAGTGAGTTCAAATCGCTCTTTTTAGGACAGTTGTACTTAACTTTTTTTTTTCAAGAGACTGAAGGTGCACTGATGTCAACAATTGGCCATCCATCATAGCCCTGCCACCTAGAACCAACATAGGCGCCTGCATCCAACCTGGGGCCCTGAAATTAATACTACTGTTGTCTGCCGCCATCACATAGCTTCTAAAAAGTTTTCAGGGTTTTTCCCCGCTGAATCCACTGCAGATCCCAACATACGTTTCTGTTACATTCTTCTTTTCCAGGGCGCTCTACACGCATCCATGATGCTTTATTATTATGCCAGCAGCCTCACTTATTTCTGCTTTGCTTCAGTGAGCTGGGTTTTTTTTTTTTTTTTTTTTTTTTTTTTTTTTTTTTTTTTTTTTTTTTTGTCTCCTTAAGCTACTTGATACCGCAGTATAAATGCTTCTAGAACCATATGAATACGTCTCCAATTTTCATGTCACATGTGAAGCACAGTGTTGTGGGATTTCTCTCTTTCATAAAACATTGACAACCGCCAGTGCATTTTTGTGGAAAGTCAAAACTTACAGTACAAACACACCCCAATATAATGGAATAAAGCATAAAGCAATTTCGAACTGAATCAATTAAAAAAGGTAAGAACAGACTCAGTCAGTTTATATGTTGACCTGCACGTTAAATCATATACCACTGTTGATCTACTGGTTATGATCTAACCTACAATGAGGATTTGCACTTTTCCTCTCCACTGTGTCTGCATCTGTCGTGCAACACTTTGATGACCTCAGTGTTAATCTACTCTTCCTGGTATGGTTCGACAAAATGATCATAGAATTAGTCATATTCCTGAATTGCAGGCGTCCTTCCCAAAAATGACTACTTACTTCAACTACCCTCCTCAAGCCCTTCAAGACGAGTTGAAGAAGATTGCCAAAGCCATTGTTGAACCTGGGAAAGGCATACTCGCTGCTGACGAGTCTGTAAGCACATGTGGCAAACGACTTCAAGATGTTGGAGTTGAAAATACAGAAGAGAACCGACGGCGTTACAGGCAGTGCCTGTTCTCTGTGGATTCCTGCCTAGCTGACAACATTTCGGGCGTGATACTTTTCCATGAAACATTATTTCAGGTAAATCTAGCTTACTTTCATGGGTTATAACTCGTAAGCCAGAAGCAACACTTAGACATATTTTGATTTTAGAGAGCGGATGATGGCACACCTTTTATAGAGATGCTGAAGGAGAAAGGGATCATTCCAGGGATTAAGGTTGACCGGGGAGTGGTCCCTTTATTTGGCTCTGAAGATGAATGTACGACCCAAGGATTGGATGACTTAGCAGAGAGGTGCGCGAGCTATAAGAAAGAAGGTTGTCATTTTGCGAAGTGGAGATGCGTTTTGAAAATTGGAAAAAATATTCCGTCGTACCAGGCAATAATGGAGAATGCCAATGTACTTGCTAGGTACGCCTCAATCTGTCAGTCACAGAGGATTGTCCCCATCATTGAGCCGGAAGTTCTTCCTGATGGCTCACATGACCTTGACAAGGCCCAGAAGGTAACAGAGACAGTCCTGGCTGCTGTATACAAAGCTCTCAATGATCACCACGTATTCTTGGAAGGCACACTCCTCAAGCCAAATATGGTGACTCCTGGGATGCAGTGCCCCATCAGGTACTCTCCAGATGAGATAGCTGAAGCAACTGTACTTGCATTCCAAAGGACTGTACCGCCAGCTGTGGCTGGAATCACTTTCCTCTCAGGAGGACAATGTGAAGAAGAAGCTTCAGTCAATTTGGACGCCATAAACAAATACGTTGGAAGAAAACCTTGGCCACTGACTTTTTCATTTGGACGAGCTCTTCAAGCGTCAGTGTTGAAGACATGGGCTGGAAAGGACGAAAACGTGAAAGCAGCGCAAGAGGAGTTGATCAACCGCGCCAAAGCTAATGGTCTAGCAGCACTTGGAAAATACAAAGCAGGCACCGTGAAGGGAGCTGCAGCAGATGCTGAGCTCTTCATCAAAAACCATGCATACTGAAAACATCTAATTGTTACCTACTGTGTCAAGAATAAAATAATTGTTACTTTTCTCTTATCTTTCAGTATTCCAACTTTTGTTTTGAGGCTGATTGTTATGCTTGTAGGGGTAGCCTTTGTTCTTGCAAATGTAGCACTAATGGCAGCATTTTTTTCAAAAACCCAGCACTTCCCTATCTGTTAGATATGTACAGCTGAGATCTATCTTGTTACAGTGACTGCATCGTCTTGGGATCAGTTCTGCTTGTATGAAGGAGTTGTAACAACATTGACCCATATAGTTGGTACACAGATATTCCCCAGTTGGTACAGTGTAAGGTTCTCATTTATAGGCTTTCCATATAAACGTTAGTTCAAACCATACTGGCTAATTCACTGTCACTGTAGGACTGGATGATCATGTACTATGAAACCCAGCCAGCATTGGAAGTTGATGGATGGTTTCCACTACAGCTGGTTCACTTTGCTGATAAGTCCTACCCTCCAAATTTGAACTCTCTAGCTGCCCAAGCTTATGCTTTTTCGAAAGTATGTTTTAAATAAGATATTTTAGTACAACTTTTTTGTACTAATGTTGGAGAGAAGCGCTAGATGTAAGAGCATCTGTTTGTTGCAGAGTGCAGCAGTTTGTAGGATGTTTGTAGCGCAAAATATGACTGGCTTCAGGTGAGAGCATGGAAAGAATGAGTTGAGGCAGGTCAGGTGTCGCTAATAGGACAGAATGGAGATCTTACAACCATCCTGCTAAGAAGACATGTTTGCTAGCTTGGCAGTGACTGTTCCCTATGGGCAAGAAAATGTCAGGCAAGCAAGCACAACCCCTTGGCACTTAATCTCTAAACAAACCATACCTCTTGTCCATCTTCATAGATTCCAAGTGACTCACTACTTCTCTCACAAAACGTCCCTGGGCAAACTTAACTTCTTATATGAACATTCTGAAGCTACCATTGAGATAAAGCGCATGGAGCAAATGCTTAAAGCTTGGTGCCTGCCAGAAAGATCTCCACTGGTGACAGTTTGTACTCACATCACAGGGAAAGTTACTTTGGATCAGAAACCATTCACCCGGAGAATACCTAAACAGGAGGCCTTAGTTGGGAGCAGCAACATGTGTGATGCAGTGTTGGTTTTAAATTGCGTCTTTTAACTGCACATTTACTGATTATATATCAGACATTTGGCATATCACAATGATATCATTCTTGCAGCCCGTTAGCATTTCCAGTAACATATTTTGAGCTTGATAACCCAAAGAGGCTAAGGACTGTGTGGTTTGAAGAAGCTGGGCACCCAGGTGAATTGCTAGAATTTTCTCTTACATTTCTACGTTAATTTAAATTTAAAGATGGTTTGCGTACATTTCTGCATTCCCTTCCAGTTCTTCTCCAAAGCATAATGAAACCATTCAAGTTAAACTGGCATCAGCAAGGATTCTATCGTGTAAACTACACAAAAGAGATGTGGACAAATTTTGCACGCCATGTGATACAAGAAAAAGTATGTTGGCTACTCAGGGGCCTGCGTGCTTTAATGATACAACATTGGCTCAAACTTCAGGAAGTTTACTATGCCTGGCAGAGCCACTTTTGTCAGCACGGAAATTCAGTAGCCAAAATTGTTCCAGCACCTCGACCCTGAAGACAAAGCTAATCTTCTTGATGATGCTTTCACATTAGCAGAATATGGCTACTTACACCATGGCGTGCCTCTCAGTCTACTCGTGTATTTAAGATCCGGTCATGAAATGCATCCACTGCCGTGGATGACAGCTGCTAAGCATTTGACGAAAGTTTATCGTCGGACGATGAACACGGAAATTACCTTTTTGTTGGAAGTCAGTGCATATCCGGGAATATTCTTCTCAATTTGCTGTAACACCACAACAATATGTACGTGTTATATTATGTTGCTGGAAGTCGCCTGAGTTTAGAACGAGCCAAAACTGGTTTTCACCTTTCATGGAAATTAGGAAGTTGATCTCAGAGAAATCTTAAGCTTAGCAGTACCTGATACCGAGCTTGTATTAAGTAGCAAATTTCACGTAGATTCGAATGTTGCCCTAACCTTCGGGAAAGAATTAATTTTTCTGGGATTTATGGTTTTTTTAAAGTTGAAAAACCTTGAAAATCGAAATATCTGGAAAATAGTTAGGAATCGAAAGGTTCATGTTGTATACGAATGAACTCTCTATTCCCATACCATTTCACATTCTATCCATGGCTTCGTATAATTGGGCCTTTTACAGTTCTTGGTAAAATTACTAGTTCAAGAGTATTTTGGAGATGAATCATCTTGGGCAGTAGCCAAGCAGCCAATACTGGACGTCATCAGGAGGGTCACCATAATTGATTTGGCTGGAACCTTCCAACACGAGGACGTCATCAAACGATTGCGATATGTCCTTCAAATATTCTTGGAGGAGGAAACTATCAATATGGAAATGAAGAAACCAACGTTTGCACATGGTCTGTTAATTACCCAAAAAAAAAAAAAAAAAAGTGTGCAACAAATTTGGTCCAAAAAATGTAATTTGGTCGTCATCCAACCTTTCAGCTTTAAAGGGAGAAGACTTGGACGAAGAATTGTTTCAAAAGTTGCTGGATCTCTACAAAGAAGAAGTCAACTCGCTAAAAAAGTGGATGTACTGGACTGCTCTTGTCGGTGTTCGAAGTGAAATGCACATGGAAATGTACGATTAGTAAATACCTCTCCATGGCCAATATACTCTTAAATTTGTGCGTTCAGTATCATGCAGAATGCCTGAGCTGTTCAAGAGTATGCAAGGCACATTTCCCAAAACAAAGGGAATCTATGCTGACAGTCTGAATCATTCCAGTTTGTGGGTATTGGCCAAGGAAGAGGATGAACCAGACGTGGATCCAAGGTGCAATCGATCGACTCGCATCAAAATACTTTCTTCCAACCCATTATCACACTCGTATTTGTGGCCATTCATTAGGTGAGGGTCAGGGAGAATGCGTTCCCGGAGCTCGTAGGCTTACCGGAGTTCGTAGAGCGACAATATTCATGTTCAATTCTTCCAGAGAGACGTGGCCCAATTATTTCAACTTGCCGCTCCAAGACAAAGAAAACATCATTCGCACTCTGCTGACGTTATTGGAGCATTCCAGGGATATGGAAATGCTTCAAGATGTAAGCAACTAACTTTTTGACTACAAAACAAACTTCTTCAACTTTCACCGAATTACTGAAATCCTCTCAACAACAGATTGGCGATTACGGACAGGCCAACCAAGATCTGGACGTGCAACACTACGCTCAAAAGGCCAAGGCGGATTGCGAACGGTGGAAATCGCACAATTATGTGTTATTTGTGGAAGAATGGCTCCACTTGTACATTACAAATTCCACTAGTTCTTCTTGAAGAGGAAGTCAGGACCAACCTTCCACTCATAAACCGATAAATGAACATGCTAACGCTAAGGTGAATGGCGAATTTTTCGGGATTAAAGTATATTAAATTTGAAAGTAGTATCCGAAGATGGGGGAGAGTTAGATTATGGATTGTCGTCCACTCAGGAGCATTGCTTAACTATCTAACCTTGCAAGTGATCGAAAATGTTCCAGAATAGAGGCGATTTCAGCAAACTGACGCAGCAAACCATTATATCAATATTCAATTGTAATCATTATCAGTATCGTCTTATATCCTTCTAAGTACTTACCCATTCGACGAGACAGGGGCACCGCAGGATGGTTTAAGCTGTTTTAGTGAAACTACGAATACTATGACTCGGAAGAACATTTGCGTGTTGCTCATGAGTTTCTCAATGGCGACTAACATATGCTCAGGCTTACCAGACTTACCATTTCCTTTTATCCAAAAAGAGCCACTTTCATCGTCAAATTTAGGACTCATGTTATGCCATCATCTATTTATTAGCGGTTATTTTCGGCAGGGCCCAACAACTGCAGCCGTTTCAACTATTTGATTTCAGGGTGAATAAAAATCCGACTCCGCTTCACATTTTTATTTTCGTAATGAATAAAAATATATTGCTTCAATGTGCAGAATGGCTATGTACACAATATTATACACAACTTTATTATCAAAACGAGATTTCTCAAGGTTTTATAACATTGGGAGTACATTTTTGTGATCATTACATGGTTGATGTCGAATATTCGGATTTATACTAAGGAAATTTTCAAAATCTTTATGAGCGTATTCATAATGGTCAAGTGGAGGTGCTTTTATTAGATACCGTCAATGGAGGGAAGTTTTCCCCAACAATTTAGTTGTTCAGGCCCCATCACGTATGCAATAACTATTATTACATTATCGCGGGCGTTCTAGTCGAACGTTTACAACTAATATAACTAATTATGCGGATTTATTATTTATAAACGAAGAATATCGATTTTATAGTTATTCGCTCTTTTCTTCTAAGTTCCGAGCCGTAAAAGGCATTTCGAGCGCACTAAATCCTAGGCCGACAAACTAACCCGGGTAAAAACTCGGAATTTTCAGTGCCGCAAAACGATTACCACGGCACAGTAAATTGCGATTTTTCGGGGGAACAAGGGCAAATAGGATCGTAAAGCTCAGTCAGGCAATCGTTTGCGTCAGATTCCGATCAGAATTGAACCTAAATTAGCGATAGCACAGCGCGTTTTGATACCAGCGAGCGTCTAACAGCGATAAATTGTTCATCAGTAAGCCTTTCCAAGCAATCAATTATCCGAGATTGCGGTCAAGTTGAGGGTAAGTACCGTCCAAAAACTCGTGCCTTTGAAGCCCTGATGAATTCGGGGTTGGGGAAGTAATGCACTGTTCTCACGCATAACTAACGACAATATTTTCTGTATTCAACTGAAATTCAAACTTTGAAAATTAAAACTAAAAAATAAGATTTCTTCTCTTTCAGAGGAAACCCATGATATGATTTGTTTGATACTCTCCTGAATTGAGCATATTTAGATCGTATTGTATTCTTGACGCTTTTAGCTATTCAAATTTATTAATTGTTGCCAGTTCTAGCCTCGTTTTTGATAATTCAGAATGTTGAAGTGGAAGTAATTATTTGAGATTATCTTATATCGTTAGTTTCTTCATATTTTTATATTATTTTTGGCCAGATTTAACCGTAGGATACAAGGTCTTGGTTAAGAAGAACAGCAGAAACAGAATACGGGAGCAACGCCATCAATGGATAGGAATCAGTTGATGATTCTGAACTTTAATCAGAAATCTCGAAAACGCATTTGTATGCGCAGCATACCCCAAATACTGTAGAATGAAACACTTCCCCCTGCATGCGCAGGAGTAACACGGTACAGATTGTATACAAGGCCTCTTTAATTTTCACACCAATTTAGGCATTTTTTCGTGACAGTACTCGGAATATTCAATGGCCACCTCAGCCTGGGTAGCATAGTGAAAAGAGATAGAACTTGAATGGAACAAAATAAAAATTCTTGAATGGCAGAAACATTTTTTTCTTTGAAAATGAACTTTGAAAAAGTCTTCAGGTAAACATAAAAAGAAAAAAAAAATAAATTAATTGTCATTGCTTCGACTAATGGAATCTTCAAGAAAAACCGGTAAGACCCCATAACCCGTTCAAAATAACAGTGGCTTTCATAAACGACGGCCCCTTTCGTCTAATATAACCTTTAGTACAGATTCTCTAACGCAGCTCTCATTCCTAACATAACCTTAACGTCTTCGTTCAAAGAAAAACAAAAGTACGAACGAAATCACCACGAAAAAAAAGTCGCGATTTATTTCAAAACGTATAAAAGAATCGGAACTTAACGATTGAATAAATAAATATATACATTATCAGTATTCTTGAACGGAGTGCTATCAATCTTCGGCCCGAAAAAAAACGACGGTAAAACTCGAAGGTAAAATGTCAAATCACGATCCGCGTTAAACTCTCCGCAAAGCGACGTTTGAGTTAAACACCTCAAGACTAGGCCTAGTTTCAGCCTTGATTAGTATTAATAAGTAGATTTATAGTCGAAGATGCTTTTTTTCATGTCTCAAAAGATGGAAGGAACGATGTCAGACCTGACGGAGGCGTTTGGAGGTTAGGACATTTGAGGTTCCGCCGGAACTCCTCCGCAGATCGCCTGGTCGATATCCGTTAGTTGTTTGATGAGCCGTTCAGTCGCTTTGATCCCTCGGCTGCTTCCAGCACCGGCCTAACGACAAAATTGGACAAATGTGAAATAATGCAAGGGCAGGAGGCATTAGAAGGGGCGGTGCTAAGGACAATAGTGGGAGTTAAAACCTTCATAGTCGAAAAAGGTGTTGAAAACACATTATACAGTAGTAATCGTTTGATTCTCTACCTCAAATCATTCGCCTCCTTCTGGTTACTACCTTAGGAGACCCTAGGATTGGCTGAAAGGAAAGAACTTTTCACGGGAGGTCGTTGCAGTAGTGCGGTTGTATCTATAGATAACCCAGAATCATTTGCGATCCAAAATATACGAAGTTCACTATCAAAACAAGCAAAAAACGGCCATAAACCGAAGAAACTGGACGACATTGAGTACATGACAGTGCTAACGTTAAGGCATTCAAGAAGCAAGACAACGCCAATATCAGCGACCTTCCCTAGACAAGGTCACCCAAGCATCGTTGAAGGCAACTTGAGTTATGATGTTACCTAAAACGTAGTATAAAAGGTTTGAAGCTAGGTAAAATAGAGTAGCACGGAATTCTTTTTTAGTCAACTTGCCACCCATAGAAACTCTCTAAAGCAGGAAGATTAAAAAAAGCGCCCGAAAATTTGCATTAAGTAGTTATTTAAGTGCAGTTACATTGCGAACCGATTTGTTCAAAATTTAAGATCAATGTACTGCCATCAAACCCTTTGTGCGTCTATCGGAGAGACTACAAAGCGGCGAGACTGGAGCAAATATAGAACCACAAACCCGAGAACATCCCGAAAATTGGAAACTAAAACGATGAAAGAAAAGAAAAATCCCGAAAATTTCCGAAGAATTGGATATGTGAACAAAGATCGCCCGAATATACAAATTTGATACCAATTTATTAGCGCGGGTCGCGGATACTCTTCAGTTCTAGCTTCGTCTTGATACTTCGCCAAGACTTCTAACTTGAATTGAATTCTTTTTTCTTTAATTTGAGATGTCTCGCCGGTGAACACAAGCCGCATCAGTTCATTCAAAACGCGTTCGAAAGGCTCGAGGTTCGTGTTGGTCGGTACTTCGCCGTAGCAGAGAGGGTTTTCAATCTGTAGATACATGACAAGACACGTTTATGGCTCTGAGGAATATTATTGAGAGGAAAATGAATGATTTAGGATGGGTTAGAGGAACAGATCTGGAGGAAAGTGGATAGGGCAAACCGCAAGATGTCTAATCCCAAATGCTATCGAGTTAAAGAATCACTACGTTGTAACCTAAATGTATATCCAATGAGTATCATGAGTGTGTTTGAGTATCATTGACCAATGATTTGCCGCTAAATACCAAACCATCTTTTTTGGGAAATAATATATAAAGAAAACATCAGTAACTGATAGTGTAAAGGAAATATCGATATTTCAATATATCGAGAGGGATCTACAGAGCAACATCAAATAAATAAAAATCATTGCAGATATCTTCAGAGTTTTGAAGAAATTGCGAGTTTTCCCAAATATGAGGTTAAAAATACAACAGGAAAAATTACTCATATCGGTAAAATAATAATTTTGGAGTACTAATTGGTTTCTATTCAGGACCTGTAAGCGAAAGATTCCTCATCTTGCTACGAGATGAGAGAAAAATGGTCAGGAAGAGGGAAAAGGAATGGGAAAGAGGTGGTTTCCTTCGGACAGAGCACACGCACGTCATCGACTCACTGGAAAGAAAATAAAACGCTATTTGGACGGTAACACTATCCCTGTCGCTCCTAATTTCAACGACGTCATCCTATTTCGATGAAAACATTAATAGTTCTAGTTTCAGGTAGGATGAGACTTCAAAGAGACTTACGGCAGCTGTTAAAGTCATAAAATTGTAAAATTTCTGCAGCACTGAAAGTAGCATCTGGTAGTTTTTGTTCGGCATGTGACCCCTGACGAATAACTCGTACTCCTGGGAAATAAAGCAAAAAGTTGTTGATAATCAATAGAATAGTTTCTACAGAGATGAATTTCGATGTCGAGCTTCATGCTTACATCGTTGTCTATGATGAGGTAACCCAGGAGTAAGGCGATGTAGGCTCCAACAAGGGTGTGTTCCATGTGACGACCTGCTTTCTGGAGCACTGGAATGCAAAATCACATCAAGGTCTATGATAATTTTGTTCTCAAGACCCACCAAATTCCACGTCAGAAGGCAGACTGTCAACATTCAGCTGTGAACGCCTAACAACTCCTCTATTTGATTGATTGTCATCATATCTCTGTCAATAGAACTTTGAAAAGCCACTCAACTGATTTGGTAAAAAACAGTTTACTCAAGAGAACATAAAACTTACAAAGCTGCACAGTTTCCTCCATATTGTCTTCATTTGACTTCTTCTGCTCTTGAGTACTAGGCGGTTTTTCCTCGCCATCCAGGATTGCATCTGTTTTGCGCTCTTCAGTCCTTGCAAGCTCTTCTTGTTGTAAGAACATCCCAACCAATGCGCTCACAGATGTTGCCTCTACATGAACAGAGCACACACAGTAGGATTCAACCGCTGTTTTCAAATTCATCCAGTTCCAGACGACATTTGCTGAATATAGTTGAACAAAGGAACTCACCAGCAAACATTGGATTACATCGGAAAGGGGCTTTCGAAGATATGAGAATCTGCCGATTGGACTCCGCTGTGTTCAACGAGATTGATTAGAAGAATAAGCGCCTGAAACAATAACAGCACAACTCCTATAACAATAGATTATTGACACAAAACATTGATCTCATATCTGTTATTTCTAAATAAGAAGTGTATGTCTGCCTATAGACTCCTGAAAGGACTCAACGGATTTGAACATTTGGTTTTCAATTGGTCCCCCAAATCACATTCTATGCTGTATAAAGCAATTCTACAACGCTAGCACCGTGAATAATAAGGGTGCGCACCAAGTATAGTCCCACCCTAACATACCCGCCCTGTCCCTTCCTCTGACAAACAGAGCCAAGAAGGGAGAAACAATGGTCAACTCATCTGCCCTACTAGTTTCTGGTCGGCAACCTCCCCCAACAGGTGACGTAAGGTTTCCTTACTAAGCAACCCTCCATCTTCGTCTACATGTGTACCATGAAGCAGTCATGCTAGTCACACTTAACATTCATTTTTGGATAAGCCGAAACTTTGATTCTGTCTCAAAACAAGATTAAGGAATAAAAAGACAGTTGTTATCAACCCCAAAAAGCAGGAGTTTGTCTCTGAAAGTTAAGGAGGCAGTAAGAATATTTTGAGGGTATCCTGTAAATTTAAACATTGATGATTAACTGAGTTTTGATAAAAATGTATACTTCACATTTTTTTCTGAGTGTCTTTATTTCTGCAAGCCTATTTTTTCAATATTTAATAATGGTTATAGGTTAGGAAAAGTTATATCAGTCAGAGATTCGTGCAGAGTATTCATCCAGCACGGAAACTCTTCCTAAGGATACTTTACACAGAAGACAACTCACCAGAACAGTTACGTCAAACTTTTGTTCCTCAGGGACGAAATTAGGAATCTCTAACAAGATGTGCAGACTAGTTTCAATAACACCCTCCTTCTTTCCGGCCAACGTAGACCCAAACGCTGTAAAACAAACACAGCTCGTGAAAAAAAAGATTCCTGACGCTACAAACACATCAATTGCGCTCCAATTTTGACCTACAATTCTTCCCGTAGTCGTGAGTGAGGTTGATAAGGACTTTGAGGTTAGCGATGAGGCACTCTCTGATGACGGCGCCCGTCGAGTCTTTGTCCTTGGAGTTGATTGTGGGATAGTAGATGAGCTGTTGATCGCACACTTGGAACACTTTGACTACTGTATCGACGAGTATACCGTCACCGTATGTTAGGAGATAGTTGTTGTTTTCTTCATTTTGAAGGGTCACCTGGAAGTAGAGCGTTGCTGTGTATTATAAGTTTGTTAAAAGGACCTATGGAAGCCCTTACTCCCAGCCAGCCGCACTGAAGCATTAGGCAGTACAGTGCAGGCACAGTAATGAGAGTAAGTAAGGAAGTAACAGATTTGTTCCGATCATTGCCATTCAAGTTAAAAGAAATGGGCAATTTCACGGCAAAACTTACTTCTCTACAAATTAATAAATTAATTTGATCAACAATCAGAGGATGTCTTAGGAACAGGAATGGTAGAAAGATGAGGTTGGTGGCATTTGACGAGACATTCTAGGTAACTGATTTTCGATGCCACCACTTTGCAAACACTCATTTATATTGTATTTATTATTTAGATTATTCTTAGGAATTAGTAGCGGCCATGTGCAAACAAACTTACGTTTTCTAGGACTTTGAGACAAATCGGTCAGCCTTTTTTAGTCGATCAAGGAACTGCGGGTCCATTCATAACTGTGGAATCGACTGGCCTGCACGTCTCAACGACGGTTTTGATGATAGTGCTCCAGTCCCCAAAGATCCCTCAATTCTTCTTTAAACCACTCGCCTGCCACCCGCCTTTTACACGTGAGACTCAACAGCGTCCTCCATAGCGAGCCTGGCCGACGGTGATGTTGTCCAATTCAAATGCCTCGCGTGGCCCTTGGTTCCTTGTAGTTTCCTGACACAGGGACCTTGACTCGGTCTTTGGTTTTGTCAATTCCCATATCCGAGAGGGCCGCCCTTCGAGGGCCGACGAATGGGACGCGTCGCTTTCGAGGAGGTTGAGCATCAGTTCTAGACTTTCGCGGTCGATGTCCATGTTGAGGCGGTCTTGACTGAGGACGAACATGACAGTCGCCGTACACATCCCCAATCGCTAAATACGAACAGGAATCAATATCACCGTAACATTATAATTTTATACTCGTATTCAATAAAAAAATATATTAAGCCTACCTGGTCTTTAGTGGCGTCATGGAGAGCCTTAAAAAATTTGGTAACCGTTCCGTGCGCTCGGACGTGCATCCTAAACTCTGGAGACATACATTTCGAAGCGAGCGTGATAGCGGATAAACACCTGAAAAATTCCACCCCGAGCGTCATTAAAACTAAAAAAAAAAAATTTTTTTTTGCGTTCAGGAAGAGCATAATAACTTATAAAAATTGCATACCTAGTGCTGATAGGATTGTTATCCTTGAGAGCGTCAAGAATGTACTCAACGTCGTCGTTAAACTCTTGAAATTCACCGGATTCTTGGAGCTGGTGCACTTTTTTGACGTTTCTCACCACGGTGTAGTACTGAAAACGGATGGAGAAACAAGAAATTGTATCACTCGTAGCAGTAGCATTCGTTGCGGGAGACAGGGTGACATTTTACAGGTACCTAATGCTCGCCGGAGCTCAATTCTACAGCTCATTTCTGACAAAAGTTGTCCATATCGTTCATTAATTTATTTGTTTTTGAGTCATTTTCCTGTTGAGATATTTTCAAATATCCCCCGTTCTCCCTTATTTACAATAATTAAGCAAAAATACCAAGTTCAATACACCGTGAAGAGTATTCCGCGCAAAATTTATTTAATTTAACCAACACAGTATGCATACATACAGTCTTCTTCTGGTTTCATCAAATCAACATTCAATCAGCTAAATTGAAATGTGATCAATTGAAACGTTAATTGCACTGAAAGGAAATTGAAAAAAATTGAAGCTTTCTCCAACAGATACAACTTTAAATCGTTGTAAGCAATTATGGAATATCTAAGGGCATTTAAATGAAGCAAGATGGAAATAACTAAAAGTAAAACAAGAGGAAAATGAATTCTCTACAAAAACTCCAAAAAAGCTTCTAAAGGTACTTTAATAATGAACATTAGCGAACCACTCACCTCTTTAGCTTTCTTGCTGCAGGTGACACTGGTTACAGGATCATCTTCCATCTCTTTTTGCGTATCTCTGAGCGTCACTCGGGTCAGAGTCTCATTGTCGAAATCAGTCTCGTCGAAAGCAGAGGTTTTGGTTGTCGCTGCTGGTTTGGATTTTTGAGCTGAAAACAATCAGGAGGAATGTTATATTAACGGTATTCTTGTAAATTGGCATTAACTTGCGACGGTAGTTCGGCTTACCTTCATCTTTCTGGTCACACCAGTTGTGGATACCGCGCATTCCTCTTTTCGCCTCCTCTCGACTTGAAAATGCTGCCTTTTTTCGGCGGCCGTGCTGTGCCTCCGGCCGACGGCCTTCGAAGGACTATTGGTTCAACTTTGGGAACTGCGGAAGCGCTTTCGTCTTTGACTTCTGGAGGCGGGACGTAGCTGGCGGCCACTCCCCATTCGTTGGACTCACCGAACGCTTCGTCGGCTCTGACCTCGTTAAGGGGTGGTTCTTCTTCATCTTTGACCCTCGGTTCTGACAGGTCTTCAGGTAGGTTGTCGTCGTCTTCCAACACTCGCAACAACTCGGCTCGATCGTCTTCAGTGACGACGCTTCGTTTGATAACACTTTCAGGTTCTATTTTGTCGTCTCGTAATATAGTGGCGTCAATGGGTAAGTCTTGTGGCAGGCCAGTGGCTACTTCAAGGTTTTCTTCAAGTTTTTCTTCCTTCATGATTTCTTCCAAAAGGCAGCTCATTTTGTTCAACTTCTCCATCCGCAGGAGGTGGAGTCGGTGGTCTAGGTTCAACGTCTTTGTGCTTGCTCTTGAGCCTCTTGGGAGACACACCATCACCAGAGTCACTGCCGTGAGAACGTCTTCGGCCCTCTTTCTTCGGGTGTTTATGTTTTAGGCGTTGTCTCCTTCTCTTCACCTGACGCTTCCCCGTCAGCGCCGACGAGTTGAGCAGTACCTTTGAAAATCCTGAGCACTATAGGGATGAGGAGGGCTAGAAGGCTCTTCGTCCATCTCCTCCTCTTTTTCAGGCTCTGGAGGTGTGGGCGGATGAGCTGCAACAGGATTCATCACCACTGTCTCCCTGGTAAGATTCATTGCCTGTGCTGCGTAGATGTCCTCGTCATACTCCTCTTCGAATTCATTATCGGGGATATCCGCTAATTTCCTTGCCGCCGCCAGAGAAGCTTGCCTAATGAACAAATCATTCGATAATGGTAAACCAATTAATTTTATTTCATACCAATTAGAAGGTAAAAGAAATCCTTACCGACAGGGCGATTGGTGACAGGTTTGATATCTTGTTTCGTGTAGGAGCGAGGAGGTGGCGGTGAAGAGGGCGACTGGTGCGTGCGAGGGCTTTTGGCCGAAGCATGGAATGACTTCGCTGGTTTCGAGGGAGTGGCGTCGGCCGTCACTCGACTTTTGAAGAATTTTTTCGGTTTTGGCGCAGCGGGCGACTCGGGAGGCGTGTAATTGCGGCAGTGCCGTAGTTGTCTTTTTTCCCTTGAGATCGCTTCATTGAACCTGAACATATAAAGGATGAGTACCAGACAATTTGTATTACTCGAGCAGAAGTTTCATTGCGATAAAGGTCAAATGTCTCCTCGAGGACCACAACTCTTACCTATAGAGAATTTAGAGCTTCTTATCGACGTAAATGACGTCACTCCCCATTTCCCAACAGTTCCCGTAGACTTTGAAGCAGTCGGTTTGAGTGTGTTTTCAGAATACATTTTGTCAAATTGGATGCTCGTGTGGCCAGCGGGTCCGCTCAATTTGCGGCCGTAAGCCTTGTAGCAACCCCTGGACATCTGCAATCACACCAAACACACAAAATTTAAGTATAGGCACAACTCAAAGAAATAACACCAGCCATGAGGATACTTTCGAACAAGTCTTGTCGTCAAATAGAAAATGAGTCAACGGTCCCTTATAATAATTAAACAAGTGGCGCCAAGGAGAACACAAGCACTCAGAGAAAAATGAGTTCGACGAGCACAATTTGCAGCAAGATTTAAGGCCCACGTTCAGTACTTCACCCGAATCAACCACTCTTTTATGAACCCATCAGAATAGAAATAGAATATTTTACTTCGTTTAGTCTTCTATTGCCACCAATTACCCAAGTCAGTACAGTCAGCATTAGCCTCCTTTCATAGGATATACCCATATTCTTACTATTTATTTGAAAGTAATTTATAGAGACGACTCCGCCTAGTCAGATTTTGCTCAAAATTTAAGCTCAGGTAGAATTAAGTTGACAAAAAATAAATAAATAAGAGAAATTTTGGTGACGTAGTGCTGGCTGCCTACTGTGATGGTTCCAACCTTTGAAGTTTTTTTTTCAGCAATTTTTCGAAGAAATAGCGTACAAATTGAAGTTTAATTCATTATTTGATTATTCGAACAATTTCCTCAAACATCTAATTTAGAGATGATTGTACGTACTACATCATTTTGGTTGATCACTCATTACGAATAGGATTGGCCCCAAAATTTTACAGTAGGAATACGTTTCATGATGTCTAGAACATATGTCTGTCATCCTTGTTTTGGTTGAATTTTTTTTTTAATTTGAAATTTCGGTCAGAGACCTCTTTCTGGCTCTAGTAGGTCCACTCAACGTTTCAGCCTGATCGAACCAAATTTGGGGAAGGTATGGGTAAAAATGTGTTTGTTGACCCTCAATTTTCGGGACTTTTTGGAAACTAGGCATATGGGGTATCATTTTCCACTAAATTTTGGACGCAGGATCGATTGGAATAAGCCCAGGACTCTCTACACTCACTGTTTTCTCTATACTCTTTCTTCATGGAATAGTTTGCAGCGTTTTTTTGCAAAAAATCGTACGAGATTTACAATCATCTGAATATGAAATCATCTGAGGATAAAAATAGCCAAACTAAAATTCTAAACACTTTCAAATAACCACGTAATGATAATAATTGTTCAAGTACATTTCAATATCTTATTGACTATCAGTGCACTTTCCTACTATTTCCCATGACTCGAACGTATTTTTACGGCTGAGAAGAGCCAACGTTGGCTGATAAGGCGATGTCACGGCCGCCGTTACTTTGCGACAGATAACAGTAGGTTGAAAGATTCTCACGGCACAACTCACTGAGGGGAAAAATCAGGTTAAAAATATACGGCCAATAGTGTACGTGATTAACGAACGTACTCGTACATTGACACCGTAAAACAAACGACACATGTCCGAACCAGATCGTACTTCTTCCACATTCTATTCCTTTCATCAATATTTCTTCAATAATTACTCACCTACGCCTGTGAGTTCCTAAAAAAAAGAAAAAACTGCATACTTATTTCTGCAATTGGTTTTGTTCTATCATTTACTCGTCCTCTGAATTGATGAATTTGCATTTTAGGTACGAATTTATCGTATGATATTCCATATTTAGTTGATATTATGGCTATTAGCCTATGCAATTTCCTGGAAAAGTCGTGATTAAAGATTTCTTCAACTTCCCTACTACCTGATGAATTGCGGTATATTGGATACGAATTCATCCTTGATAATAAAAATGGTTACCTTTCCACGTACCAACCTATTTATTGCAGCAAAATGTATTTTGGCGTGGTGAGTAAGCACCTTCCAATCAACCTGAATCAAAAATCGTCTCGACAACGCTTAAAATCGCGACTTTTACAAGAAATTCAATAGTTTAATTTAATATTTTCACTTGTAGATCTTTGGTTCAGCTTAAAATCAAACATTTACGAAGGTCAACCGTATATTTTGAGTACTTCCCACCCTGCGTTTACAGCAACTGCTTGTCTCGAGCACTAGTTACTTTCGAATTGCAGAAGGCACGTACCAGACAATCGAAACATTCTAAGTTGTTTTACTTACGAAGAGAAACTATCACCACTTTGGAACACACCGAACTGAGAATTATTCAGCCGAGGCCGAGGACAGAAACGTGAGGAAAGATTGGAAGAAACGTGTAAATCATCGAGTTCAAGATCATAACATTAATCACCTACCGGAAATAGAGGACAGTGGGTAAGTACTGGAAATAGAGAGGGTGCTTGCGAGGCATCATTAGAGCTCGCTCAACGTATAAGTAGCTGGTGTATAAACGCAAACTAGTGAGTTATACGTGAACAAGAACACATAAGTGCCTGCCTACGATGTTAACTAATCTTCAAATTCATCAAATTGTGGAGGAAGTGGTCCCTGTTGTTTACGGTTTCTCATACAATTTTCAACATGCCATTTATGTTCGCAGGCTGAACATAATTTAGATACATAAAATACACTCAGGGAAAAACATGAGAATATCCTATAAGAGTCACTCTGTGTCTAGGAGATTTCTCATTTCTTTCTGATTTGTTAGCCACAATTAGGAAGGATGTTAGACAGTTTTCTTCGCATTCACTGCAGAACTTACGAGCGCATAAGGAAACGTTTTAGGTGTGAAACCTCATCTCTATAAAGTGATTGTAACGGAGTTGTATGCAATTAGAATATTCTTGACAGGCCTAGTATGAGTTCATTAAATTATCATGGTCACCATTGTTAAACTCAAAAACGCATTGCGTACGAAGAAAGAAAACAAATAATTAAGAACACTCAATAAATCAAACGAACAGACGGAGAAAAGAAATCTAGTTGTGCAATATTCCTCATCCCACCTCATCAACTACACGACGGGGGAAGTTGCCACTCAAACGGATAACTATGAGCTAACCGTAATTGAATTCAGCGGCTTCACGATTCCACGGACAGTTTCTGGCTAATACATGGGTTTCAAATTATTCGACAAGTCCCTCAAATTCGTTTTAAAAAAACCACCGTACGGAGGAGCCGACGAGTTGGGCTGTACAACTTCCAGAAAAAAATTGTGAAGATAGTTACGTAGTAACTGACTCGTATTTTATCAAGTATCCGTGTGGTATGAAGTAAACTTACTGTTCACGAAGACTTTTTCAAGAGATGGCAACCAAAAACATGATACAAGCGGAGAGTCGACGACTACCATAAACAAATAGGAACTTCTATTCCCACATCGATTTCACGCAATCCACGTCCAAAGATCACATTTCCACCATTTCGAATAAAGCATATTGAATTATTCAAAAACAGTTTTCAGGCGAAAAAAAGACTGTATTCGGGAGAGGTCAAAATTATTTAGCAATTTGAAACTAAAACATTTTCAGGTCAACCGAACCTGCAAACAGAAAACAACAGACGAAATGGTGTCCGCCATTGCTGTAATATTAGGAGAGGGGGAGCGACACTAACGCTTACAACAAAAGTGGTGCGTGTGGGAACTACGATGTGACGGGCGGCAAAGTATTTCCCGCCCAGATGAAAGTTAGGTTGTTGAAGATGAATAATGGGTTAAAAATTATTAAATAATTCCCCTCTACAACAAAAAACACTACACATTAGTATTTTGAATCTCTTCAGTGACAGCATTCAAATCTCTACAAGGTCACCCATCCAAGTGTTTCCACAACCTCAACAAAACGTATACTTTGAACATTCAAAATATGAATATTTTTTCACATTATAATTTATAAAATCGATCAATTGAATTCTCACTGAAATCGCTCGACTGCAAAATACATGACATGTCGAATCAAGAACTCTCTGATAGAAATGAAGAAACATTGTTATATTTTTCTCGGATATTAGAATAACGCTAACGTTTGACTAGAACACCCAGCTTTTTTTGTTAGTATCTTCTACAAATTAACGATAAACTGAATTTTTCGTTGACTTTTTAAAATTACTCATGATACTAGTCTCTAGGTATGAAATTGTAGATTAATTTTGTGCTACATGGTGTATTTGACGCAGATTCAACATTAGTGTAGGTACTTCGAGGGTTACACTTAGCACCATGGATTTTTTGAAAGGTACGGCATTAGCTGTGATATTAATATATTATAGTGGAGTTCTACGCTTGAAAGCCATGGAGGAATGGAGTCGGTGTTCGGCTTCTCTATACCATAAACCCGTAGTGATTGAGGCTGCCAGGAGGCTAGACTAGGTGGAGTCCCAGTTTCTTGATACCTCAATTATAGGCAGATTTCCTCAGAACTACCTGCTGAACTCAGCATTACAACTGACTAATGCCTTTACCTATTTGATGCTGGTCTCTTCGTTGGACTGAGCACTGATACGGTTAATAGGTTCTTCCAGAGGGCACGTTTCAAAGCCGCAATGTGTGTTGTGGTGCCACATTAGGATGTGGAAGGGCATTACCATTGGCCATCCAGCTTCTTGTCTTGAAGTCGTTGCAACAGGATGCATGGTGTGGTCAGATCATGCAACACGGTTTTCATTTTGTAAACCAAATTATCTAAATTGCAGTAGAGCTTTCAGCTTCTTCCGTACTGAGCTCTTCAGGAATAGGCTAAAGTTAGCTACGACCCGCTCCTTTCCTCCATTCTGGGGATAGTACAGCTTTGTGGATCTCGATTGTTGGAGTGGGCTAATCCTTAACACAGTCAACCTTGTCTTTGTCAGTATATTTTCCATCAATTGAGGCAACATGGGAAACAACTGTCTCTTCTTGGCATCCAACTTGATGCCAGGCTCCCAGGGAGCTGCGAACCTGCAGCCAAGTCAGCTTAACACTACCACAATAAGACATCGGACAATCGTTAAGTACGTACATGCATATTTACCAATCCTACTTCTTGCAGCATCCGGTAGAATGATGTTAGGAGGCCAATTCCATCCTCTGAGAGCTATCGTCGGAGCCAGCTTCGCATCCCCCACCACCACCCACATCCAGTCAAGAGGCTACGCCGCTCGAAGGGGTACCAGAGCGAAAATGGCCAAGAAAAAAGTTAAAGTCGAATTGAAAAAAGTGGGCTTCATACCCCACAATCTCAGAGAGAAGAAATCTGGGTAAGCTGTTTTTTTCCGAAAATTATACATTCATAATTTATTAAATGTATTCATTTGCTCATGATTGGAGTAGCACAGCGTCCTATATTCATCATCCTTCATAGCCTGCATATTTTCTGTGCCATCTAGGGAAACAGGACCAGTTGGGTCTAGAAGGATGTCGGACAGTCACAAACCTCTGCCGCTCGACGACGTTTGGATTGAGAGATTTTTTCGTTGGAAAGTTTATGATGCTGAAGAAGCGATCGACTGCATCAGAGAAACCCACCACCCAGAATTGTACAACGTCCCATCAGCGCCGATTAGGGCTTTTATTGAGTTAGATATGACTGGCGTTAAGAAAGTAAGCAACAACGTAGTTTCTAGGTGAATGTAAGTATACATGTTTCCATCTCTGCGGCCTTCAATATTTTGTCTCTTCATGTTTAGACTAAATTCGTTGAGTCTTTCACGAAGATTGCCGCCATTAAACATCATTTTAAGCACGGTGAGGACCGATCTGTTTTGGTGTTTTGCAAAACTCCTGAGCTAAAGGATGAAGCTGAAGCCGCTGGAGCGACACTGGTCGGTGATGTCGATACCCTGAAAAAAGTCGAGGTAATGCATTTTTAAGTTGACAGAAATTGTCAGCATTTTCTGCATAAGATGTTGACTGATCAGGTTACTTTTAAACTTGAAAATACTATTATTTCTTTATCAGAGAGGAGACATAGTCCTTCCGGACTTCCAGTTCATCGTCGCCCACCCCAACATTCTACCAGAGTTGTCCAGCCTCAGAGGAATACTAAAGAAGAAGTTTCCAAATCCAAGAAATGGTACAAAAATTGCATTATATTTTCATACGCGTATATTTTTTTCCTAAATTTGATACTGATCATTATTGTGAAGGTACCCTGGGGGCTAACATTGGTGAAATCGTAAGCACCGTCAGAAATGGCATTCAATACACGGCTCTTAAAGACGAAAACGAGCAAGACTACGGATTCATCGACACTGTTTTTGGGAAGGTTCGCGTTCTTAATTTCTTTTTAATCGTGCTGATAAAGCAATGTGATTTATTTTAACACGCGATTAGCTATGAGAAATCAACAATGCCCTTTCCCTGTTTATCAGCTTGATATGGACAAGAAACATTTGGTCGACAATTTGAAATTACTTTTGGAAAGCGTGCTGACTGCAAGGCCGAGAAGAGATGGCCCGTTTATAACCAGGTAATTGAGTATTTTTCAGAATGGTGGTAAAATATTATTTCAAGTAAATTGGTGTAACTAGTAGAAAACTGTTACATTTCAGGGTCATGTTGCTCTCTCCACCGTCGAAAGAAAAGCTCATCATCAATCTAAGTCCTTTAATTGGCGAGGACGCCGCTGCGGAAGAAGACAGCGACAGCGACGACGATGTCCCTGTCGCAAAAGCTAAAACCAACTGATAGCTTTCTTGTAGAAATTTGTCGCTTGTAGTATTTTGTAAATTATTGAACACATTTTGTGAATATACGTTTTGGCTGATTATTTTGTACTCAATTGAAAAAATCCCTCTAAAATGTTCATCGATAGATTCTGTATTTTGCATTGAGCGAATATAAACAATCATTGTGTCCAACTAGGTCAGTAAGATTATTTAACTAGCCACTCCGTCATGTAACAAGATAAAAGGCGGTGGCTCGGGAAACTGGCCAACGTATTCAGAAGTCTCAAAAGACTGGTCCCTGAAAGCAACAGATCTTGATTGCCTCTCAATCTATTTTTCCAATAAAACGACTAAATCTGGAAGAAAAGAAGAGAAAACAACTTGCCCTGTGTGGACAACAATAGAAATGTACCTATTTCATCTTTTTTATTTAATTTTCAACCTCTATTGACCTCTTTACTTAGTGACCCTTTCATATTTTTCTGCTTTGAGGTCATTAGGGCGTCTTTGTCACGCCGTTGAAGTAGCAACTGGTTCATTTTCACTCCCCATTGAGAATAGTCGCGTGGAAAAGGGAGTAAGGCACTGGGTATTGATTTCAACCGACTTTCCCGTGACCTGGCAACCGCTCTAACTACGTATTTCTTTTCATCTTCCAACGAATGACGGATTTGCTGCGATGAGCTTGACGCCTTCAATTGATTTCGGATGAGTGTGCCAAATTTGAATTTGATCAATTTTGAACATCCGGCGTGCAAGAATTCCAATTACATCCTCACCAGCCCTAAATCCCTAAAGCTTGTCAAAAAGCTGGCATCAAGGTCAGATATTTTCACTGTTCCACATTGCACTAAAACGAACGGTTTTCTTCACTATCAGATGCGCCTATACAAATTGCAAGGTCCCGAGATTTTTAATATTTTACAGCCTGTTGATCTACTATACAAAAGTTTGGCCGATGTCAAGAAGGAATTTGGGCTCAGAGATGCGAAGGAAACATACGAGAACTTGGAAAAGGAGAGGCAACGTAATACAAACTAAAATAACACTATCACAAAGAATTCCTAATTTGTCAATATTATTTAGTAATTAACTAATTATTTAATATTGTCTCTGCCCCGAAGAAAAATTGGAGGCTTGTAGAAGAATCAGGAACGAACTGCTGATGCAAGGCTTCCCCTATTGTAAAGCGTCTTCCTCATCAAAAGAACAGCGGAGCAGCAGAAGTATAACCTGCACGCCAGCACGATTGCCCGATGCATTACAAAGTAACAACGAAAATCTTGTGTTATATTTCGTTTTATTCACTGTAACAACATAGACTGTCGAAAAATCAACTGATGTCGAAGATGAAAGAATAACTAGCCATCGCCTATAATCTACATTGGCCAATTGTACATCAATTTGCCCTGACAGCTAGCATTTTAGAACTCTCATGTAAGTTCTAAATGTGTGTACTACTTTGAAAAATAATTCTCACTTACAGGCGTTCGAAAGTCTGAAGGAGGGAGTCCTGACAGCGGCAAAACCAACTACAGAGTGAGAACGAAAATAACTTGATTTTTTTACCTAGAAGCTCAATATAAGTAAAAATTGCAATAATTTCCTAACGTAACTGATTCTGCTAAACTAGGACTTGCATCGCCATTCCCTTCAGTCAAAAGGCCTGATCTGCCGTCA
>CM034003.1:6066697-6290041 GCA_019603395.1 Cyrtorhinus lividipennis | reverse complement strand
TCTTCCAGAGAGACGTGGCCCAATTATTTCAACTTGCCGCTCCAAGACAAAGAAAACATCATTCGCACTCTGCTGACGTTATTGGAACATTCCAGGGATATGGAAATGCTTCAAGATGTAAGCATCATTCTTTCAACTAACTTTTTGACTACAAAACAAACTTCTTCAACTTCACCGAATTACTGAAATCCTCTCAACAACAGATTGGCGATTACGGACAGGCCAACCAAGATCTGGACGTGCAACACTACGCTCAAAAGGCCAAGGCGGATTGCGAACGGTGGAAATCGCACAATTATGTGTTATTTGTGGAAGAATGGCTCCACTTGTACATTACAAATTCCACTAGTTCTTCTTGAAGAGGAAGTCAGGACCAACCTTTCCACTCATAAACCGATAAATGAACATGCTAACGCTAAGGTGAATGGCGAATTTTTCGGGATTAAAGTATATTAAATTTGAAAGTAGTATCCGAAGATGGGGGAGAGTTAGATTATGGATTGTCGTCCACTCAGGAGCATTGCTTAACTATCTAACCTTGCAAGTGATCGAAAATGTTCCAGAATAGAGGCGATTTCAGCAAACTGACGCAGCAAACCATTATATCAATATTCAATTGTAATCATTATCAGTATCGTCTTATATCCTTCTAAGTACTTACCCATTCGACGAGACAGGAGCACCGCAGGATGGTTTAAGCTGTTTTAGTGAAACTACGAATACTATGACTCGGAAGAACATTTGCGTGTTGCTCATGAGTTTCTCAATGGCGACTAACATATGCTCAGGCTTACCAGACTTACCATTTCCTTTTATCCAAAAAGAGCCACTTTCATCGTCAAATTTAGGACTCATGTTATGCCATCATCTATTTATTAGCGGTTATTTTCGGCAGGGCCCAACAACTGCAGCCGTTTCAACTATTTGATTTCAGGGTGAATAAAAATCCGACTCCGCTTCACATTTTTATTTTCGTAATGAATAAAAATATATTGCTTCAATGTGCAGAATGGCTATGTACACAATATTATACACAACTTTATTATCAAAACGAGATTTCTCAAGGTTTTATAACATTGGGAGTACATTTTTGTGATCATTACATGGTTGATGTCGAATATTCGGATTATATACTAAGGAAATTTTCAAATCTTTATGAGCGTATTCATAATGGTCAAGTGGAGGTGCTTTTATTAGATACCGTCTCTGGAGGGAAGTTTTCCCCAACAATTTAGTTGTTCAGGCCCCGTCGCGTATGCAATAATATTATTACATTATCGCGGGCGTTCTAGTCGAACGTTTACAACTAATATAACTAATTATGCGGATTTATTATTTATAAACGAAGAATATCGATTTTATAGTTATTCGCTCTTTTCTTCTAAGTTCCGAGCCGTAAAAGGCATTTCGAGCGCACTAAATCCTAGGCCGACAAACTAACCCGGGTAAAAACTCGGAATTTTCAGTGCCGCAAAACGATTACCACGGCACAGTAAATTGCGATTTTTCGGGGGAAACAAGGGCAAATAGGATTGTAAAGCTCAGTCAGGCAATCGTTTGCGTCAGATTCCGATTAGAATTGAACCTAAATTAGCGATAGCACAGCGCGTTTTGATACCAGCGAGCGTCTAACAGCGATAAATTGTTCATCAGTAAGCCTTTCAAGCAATCAATTATCCGAGATTGCGGTCAATTCAGTTGAGGGTAAGTACCGTCCAAAAACTCGTGCCTTGAAGCCCTGATGAATTCGGGGTTGGGGAAGTAATGCACTGTTCTCACGCATAACTAACGACAATATTTTCTGTATTCAACTGAAATTCAAACTTTGAAAATTAAAACTAAAAATAAGATTTCTTCTCTTTCAGAGGAAATTCCATGATATGATTTGTTTGATACTCACCTGAATTGAGCATATTTAGATCGTATTGTATTCCTTGACGCTCTAGCTATTCAAATTTATTAATTGCTGCCAGTTTCTAGCCTCGTTTTTTGATAATTCAGAATGTTGAAGTGGAAGTAATTATTTGAGATTATCTTATATCGTTAGTTTCTTCATATTTTTATATTATTTTTGGCCAGATTTAACCGTAGGATACAAGGTCTTGGTTAAGAAGAACAGCAGAAACAGAATACGGGAGCAACGCCATCAATGGATAGGAATCAGTTGATGATTCTGAACTTTAATCAGAAATCTCGAAAACGCATTTGTATGCGCAGCATACCCCAAATACTGTAGAATGAAACACTTCCCCCTGCATGCGCAGGAGTAACACGGTACAGATTGTATACAAGGCCTCTTTAATTTTCACACCAATTTAGGCATTTTTTCGTGACAGTACTCGGAATATTCAATGGCCACCTCAGCCTGGGTAGCATAGTGAAAAGAGATAGAACTTGAATGGAACAAAATAAAAATTCTTGAATGGCAGAAACATTTTTTTCTTTGAAAATGAACTTTGAAAAAGTCTTCAGGTAAACATAAAAAGAAAAAAAAAATAATTAATTGTCATTGCTTCGACTAATGGAATCTTCAAGAAAAACCGGTAAGACCCCATAAACCCGTTCAAAATAACAGTGGCTTTCATAAACGACGGCCCCTTTCGTCTAATATAACCTTTAGTACAGATTCTCTAACGCAGCTCTCATTCCTAACATAACCTTAACGTCTTCGTTCAAAGAAAAACAAAAGTACGAACGAAATCACCACGAAAAAAAAGTCGCGATTTATTTCAAACGTATAAAAGAATCGGAACTTAACGATTGAATAAATAAATATATACATTATCAGTATTCTTGAACGGAGTGCTATCAATCTTCGGCCCGAAAAAAAACGACGGTAAAACTCGAAGGTAAAATGTCAAATCACGATCCGCGTTAAACTCTCCGCAAAGCGACGTTTGAGTTAAACACCTCAAGACTAGGCCTAATTTCAGCCTTGATTAGTATTAATAAGTAGATTTATAGTCGAAGATGCTTTTTTTTCATGTCTCAAAAGATGGAAGGAACGATGTCAGACCTGACGGAGGCGTTTGGAGGTTAGGACTTTTGAGGTGTTCCGCCGGAACTCCTCCGCAGATCGCCTGGTCGATATCCGTTAGTTGTTTGATGAGCCGTTCAGTCGCTTTGATCCCTCGGCTGCTTCCAGCACCGGCCTAACGACAAAATTGGACAAATGTGAAATAATGCAAGGGCAGGAGGAGTTAAAACCTTCATAGTCGAAAAGGTGTTGAAAACACATTATACAGTAGTAATCATTTGATTCTCTACCTCAAACCATTCGCCTCCTTCTGGTTACTACCTTAGGAGGCCCTAGGATTGGCTGAAAGGAAAGAACTTTTCACGGGAGGTCGTTGCAGTAGTGCGGTTGTATCTATAGATAACCCAGAACATTTGCGATCCAAAATATACGAAGTTCACTATCAAAACAAGCAAAAAACGGCCATAAACCGAAGAAACTGGACGACATTGAGTACATGACAGTGCTAACATTAAGGCAATCAAGAAGCAAGACAACGCCAATATCAGCGACCTTCCCTAGACAAGGTCACCCAAGCATCGTTGAAGGCAACTTGAGTTATGATGTTACCTAAAACGTAGTATAAAAGGTTTGAAGCTAGGTAAAATAGAGTAGCACGGAATTCTTTTTTAGTCAACTTGCCACACATAGAAACTCTCTAAAGCAGGAAGATTAAAAAAAGCGCCCGAAAATTTGCATTAAGTAGTTATTCAAGTGCAGTTACATTGCGAACCGATTTGTTCAAAATTTAAGATCAATGTACTGCCATCAAACCCTTTGTGCGTCCATCGGAGAGACTACAAAGCGGTCAGGGAGAGACTGGGGCAAATATAGAACCACAAACACGAGAACATCCCGAAAATTGGAAACTAAAACGATGAAAGAAAAGAAAAATCCCGAAAATTTCCGAAGAATTGGATATGTGAACAAAGATCACCCGAATATACAAATTTGATACCAATTTATTAGCGCGGGACGCGGATACTCTTCAGTTCTAGCTTCGTCTTGATACTTCGCCAAGACTTCTAACTTGAATTGAATTCTTTTTTCTTTAATTTGAGATGTCTCGCCGGTGAACACAAGCCGCATCAGTTCATTCAAAACGCGTTCGAAAGGCTCGAGGTTCGTGTTGGTCGGTACTTCGCCGTAGCAGAGAGGGTTTCAATCTGTAGATACATGACAAGACACGTTTATGGCTCTGAGGAATATTATTGAGAGGAAAATGAATGATTTAGGATGGGTTAGAGGAACAGATCTGGAGGAAAGTGGATAGGGCAAACCGCAAGATGTCTTATCCCAAATGCTATCGAGTTAAAAAATCATTACGTTGTAACCTAAATGTACATCCAATGAGTATCATGAGTGTGTTTGAGTATCATTAACCAATGATTTACCGCTCAATACCAAACCATCTTTTTTGGGAAATAATATATAAAGAAAACATCAGTAACTGATAGTGTAAAGTAAATATCGGTATTTCAATATATCGAGAGGGATCTACAGAGCAACATCAAATAAATAATACACTTCATTGCAGATATTTTCCGAGTTTTGAAGGAATAGCGAGTTTTCCCAAATTAGAGGTTAAACATACAACAGGAAAAATTACTCATATCAGTAGAATAATATTTTGGAGTACTAATTGGTTTCTATTCAGGACCTGTAAGCGAAAGATTCCTCATCTCGCTACGAGATGAGAGAAAAATGGTCAGGAAGAGGAAAAAGGAATGGGAAAGAGGTGGTTTCCTTCGGACAGAGCACACGCACGTCATCGACTCACTGGAGAGAAAATAAAACGCTATTTGGACGATAACACTATCCCTGTCGCTCTAATTTCAACGACGTCATCCTATTTCGATGAAAACATTAATAGTTCTAGTTTCAGGTAGGATGAGACTTCAAAGAGACTTACGGCAGCTGTTAAAGTCATAAAATTGTAAAATTTCTGCAGCACTGAAAGTAGCATCTGGTAGTTTTTGTTCGGCATGTGACCCCTGACGAATAACTCGTACTCCTGGGAAATAAAGCAAAAAGTTGTTGATAATCAATAGAATAGTTTCTACAGAGATGAATTTCGATGTCGAGCTTCATGCTTACATCGTTGTCTATGATGAGGTAACCCAGGAGTAAGGCGATGTAGGCTCCAACAAGGGTGTGTTCCATGTGACGACCTGCTTTCTGGAGCACTGGAATGCAAAAACACATCAAGTTCTATTGATAATTTTGTTCTCAAGACCCACAAAATTCTATATATGAAGGCCGATTAACTTTCGTCAACGAAGGTCTATCAACGTTTAACTGTGAACGTCAAAGAACTCCTCTATTTGATTGATTATCATCATATCTATGTTACCAAGCAGAACTTTGAAAAGCCACTCAACTGATTTGGTAAAAAACAGTTTACTCAAGAGAACATAAAACTTACAAAGCTGCACAGTTTCCTCCATATTGTCTTCATTTGACTTCTTCTGCTCTTGAGTACTAGGCGGTTTTTCCTCGCCATCCAGGATTGCATCTGTTTTGCGCTCTTCAGTCCTTGCAAGCTCTTCTTGTTGTAAGAACATCCCAACCAATGCGCTCACAGATGTTGCCTCTACATGAACAGAGCACACACAGTAGGATTCAACCGCTGTTTTCAAATTCATCCAGTTCCAGACGACATTTTGTGAATATAGTTGAACAAAGGAACTCACCAGCAAACATTGGATTACATCGGAAAGGGGCTTTTGAAGATATGAGAATCTGCCGATTGGACTCGCTGTGTTCAACGAGATTGATTAGAAGAATAAGCGCCTGAAACATAACAGCACAACTCCTATAACAATAGATTATTGACACAAAACATTGATCTCATATCTGTTATTTCTAAATAAGAAGTGTATGTCTGCCTTATAGACTCCTGAAAGGACTCAACGGATTTGAACAATTTGGTTTTCAATTGGTCCCCCAAATCACATTCTACCGTGAATAATAAGGGTGGCGCCAAACTTATAGCCCACCCAACATAACCCGACCTGCCCCCTCCTCTGACAAACAGAGCCAGAAGGGAGAAACAAATGGTCAACTCATCTGCCCCTACTTAGTTTCTGGTCGGCAACCTCCCCCAACAGGTGACGTAGGTTTCCTTACTAAGCAACCCTCCATCTTCGTCTACATGTGTACCATGAAGCAGTCATGCTAGTCACACTTAACATTCATTTTTGGATAAGCCGAAACTTTGATTCTGTCTCAAAACAAGATTAAGGAATAAAAAGACAGTTGTTATCAACCCCAAAAAGCAGGAGTTTGTCTCTGAAAGTTAAGGAGGCAGTAAGAATATTTTGAGGGTATCCTGTAAATTTAAACATTGATGATTAACTGAGTTTTGATAGAAATGTATACTTCACATTTTTTTCTGAGTGTCTTTATTTCTGCAAGCCTATTATTTTCAATATTTAATAATGGTTATAGGTTAGGAAAAGTTATATCAGTCAAAGATTCGTGCAGAGTATTCATCCAGCACGGAAACTCTTCCTAAAGATACCTACTTTACACAGAAGACAACTCACCAGAACAGTTACGTCAAACTTTTGTTCCTCAGGGACGAAATTAGGAATCTCTAACAAGATGTGCAGACTAGTTTCAATAACACCCTCCTTCTTTCCGGCCAACGTAGACCCAAACGCTGTAAAACAAACACAGCTCGTTAAAAATATGATTCCTTGACGCTACAAACACATCAAATGCGCTCCAACTTTGACCTACAATTCTTCCCGTAGTCGTGAGTGAGGTTGATAAGGACTTTGAGGTTAGCGATGAGGCACTCTCTGATGACGGCGCCCGTCGAGTCTTTGTCCTTGGAGTTGATTGTGGGATAGTAGATGAGCTGTTGATCGCACACTTGGAACACTTTGACTACTGTATCGACGAGTATACCGTCACCGTATGTTAGGAGATAGTTGTTGTTTTCTTCATTTTGAAGGGTCACCTGGAAGTAGAGCGTTGCTGTGTATTATAAGTTTGTTAAAAGGACCTATGGACGTCCTTACTCCCAGCCAGCCGCACTGAAGCATTAGACAGTACAGTGCAGGCACAGTAATGAGAGTAAGTAAGGAAGTAACAGATTTGTTCCGATTATTGCCATTCAAGTTAAAAGAAATGGGCAATTTCACGGCAAAACTTACTTCTCTACAAATTAATAAATTAATTGATCAACAATCAGAGGATGTCTTAGGAACAGGAATGATAGAAAGATGAGGTTGGTGGCATTTGACGAGACATTCTAGTTAACCTGATTTTTCGATGCACCACTTTGCAAACACCTCGCTCAGGTATTTATTTATTTGATTTAAGATTCATTCTTAGGAATTAGTAGCGGCCATGTGCAAACAAACTTACGTTTTCTAGGACTTTGAGACATCGGTCAGCCTTTTTTAGTCGATCAAGGAACTGCGGGGTCCATTCCATAACTGTGGAATCGACTGGCCTGCACGTCTCAACGACGGTTTTGATGATGTGCTCCAGTCCTCCAAGATCCCTCAATTCTTCCTTGAACCACTCGCCCGCCCTTTTACACGTGAGACTCAACAGCGTCTCCATAGCGAGCTGACCGACGGTGATGTTGTCCAAATTCAAATGCCTCGCGTGCCCTTGTTCTTGTATTTCCTGACACAGGGACCTGACTCGGTCTTTGGTTTTGGTCAATTCCGTGTCCGAGAGGCCGCAGCCTTCGAGGGCCGACGAATGGGACGCGTCGCTTTCGAGGAGGTTGAGCATCAGTTCTAGACTTTCGCGGTCGATGTCCATGTTGAGGCGGTCTTGACTGAGGACGAACATGACAGTCGCCGTACACATCCCCAATCGCTAAAATACGAACAGGAATCAATATCACCGTAACATTATATATTTTATACTCGTATTATTCAATACAAATATATATTGAGCCTACCTGGTCTTTAGTGGCGTCATGGAGAGCCTTAAAAAATTTGGTAACCGTTCCGTGCGCTCGGACGTGCATCCTAAACTCTGGAGACATACATTTCGAAGCGAGCGTGATAGCGGATAAACACCTGAAAAATTCCACCCCGAGCGTCATTAAAACTAAAAAAAAAAAAATTTTTTTGCGTTCAGGAAGAGCATAATAACTTATAAAATTGCATACCTAGTGCTGATAGGATTGTTATCCTTGAGAGCGTCAAGAATGTACTCAACGTCGTCGTTAAACTCTTGAAATTCACCGGATTCTTGGAGCTGGTGCACTTTTTTGACGTTTCTCACCACGGTGTAGTACTGAAAACGGATGGAGAAACAAGAAATTGTATCACTCGTAGCAGTAGCATTCGTTGCGGGAGACAGGGTGACATTTTACAGGTACCTAATGCTCGCCGGAGCTCAATTCTACATCTCATTTCTGACAAAAAGTGTCCATATCGTTCATTAATTGATTTGTTTTTGAGCCATTTTCCTGTTGAGATATTTTCAAATATCCCCCGTTCTCCCTTATTTACAATAATTAAGCAAAAATACCAAGTTCAATACACCGTGAAGAGTATTCCGCGCAAAATTTATTTAATTTAACCAACACAGTATGCATACATACAGTCTTCTTCTGGTTTGATCAAATCAACATTCAATCAGCTAAATTGAAATGTGATCAATTGAAACGTTAATTGCACTGAAAGGAAATTGAAAAAAATTGAAGCTTTCTCCAACAGTATGATACAACTTGAATCGCTGTAAGCAATTATGGAATATCTATGGGCATTCAAGTGAAGCAAGGTCGAAATCACTAAAGTAAAACAAGAAGAAAATGAATCCTCTACAAAAACTCCAAGAAAGCTTCTAAAGGTACTTTAATAATGAAAATTAGCCAACCACTCACCTCTTTAGCTTTCTTGCTGCAGGTGACACTGGTTACAGGATCATCTTCCGTCTCTTTTTGCGTATCTCTGAGCGTCACTCGGGTCAGAGTCTCATTGTCGAAATCAGTCTCGTCGAAAGCAGAGGTTTTGGTTGTCGCTGCTGGTTTGGATTTTTGAGCTGAAAACAATCAGGAGGAATGTTATAATAACGGTATTTTTGTAAATTGGCATTAACTTGCGACGGTAGTTCGGCTTACCTTCATCTTTCTGGTCACACCAGTTGTGGATGTACCGCGCATTCCTCTTTTCGCCTCCTCTCGACTTGAAAATGCTGCCTTTTTTCGGTGGCCGTGCTGTGCCTCCGGCCGACGGCCTTCGAAGGACTATTGGTTCAACTTTGGGAACTGCGGAAGCGCTTTCGTCTTTGACTTCTGGAGGCGGGACGTAGCTGGCGGCCACTCCCCATTCGTTGGACTCACCGAACGCTTCGTCGGCTCTGACCTCGTTAAGGGGTGGTTCTTCTTCATCTTTGACCCTCGGTTCTGACAGGTCTTCAGGTAGGTTGTCGTCGTCTTCCAACACTCGCAACAACTCGGCTCGATCGTCTTCAGTGACGACGCTTCGTTTGATAACACTTTCAGGTTCTATTTTGTCGTCTCGTAATATAGTGGCGTCAATGGGTAAGTCTTGTGGCAGGCCAGTGGCTACTTCAAGGTTTTCTTCAAGTTTTTCTTCCTTCATGATTTCTTCTTCAAAAGGCAGCTCATTTTGTTCAACTTCTCCATCCGCAGGAGGTGGAGTCGGTGGTCTAGGTTCAACGTCTTTGTGCTTGCTCTTGAGCCTCTTGGGAGACACACCATCACCAGAGTCACTGCCGTGAGAACGTCTTCGGCCCTCTTTCTTCGGGTGTTTATGATGTTTAGGCGTTGTCTCCTTCTCTTCACCTGACGCTTCCCCGTCAGCGCCGACGAGTTGAGCAGTACCCTTGAAAATCCTGAGCACTATAGGAGGATGAGGAGGGCTAGAAGGCTCTTCGTCCATCTCCTCCTCTTTTTCAGGCTCTGGAGGTGTGGGCGGATGAGCTGCAACAGGATTCATCACCACTGTCTCCCTGGTAAGATTCATTGCCTGTGCTGCGTAGATGTCCTCGTCATACTCCTCTTCGAATTCATTATCGGGGATATCCGCTAATTTCCTTGCCGCCGCCAGAGAAGCTTGCCTAATGAACAAAGTCATTCGATAATGGTAAACCAATTAATTTTATTTCATACCAATTAGAAGGTAAAAGAAATCCTTACCGACAGGGCGGTTGGTGACAGGTTTGATATCTTGTTTCGTGTAGGAGCGAGGAGGTGGCGGTGAAGAGGGCGACTGGTGCGTGCGAGGGCTTTTGGCCGAAGCATGGAATGACTTCGCTGGTTTCGAGGGAGTGGCGTCGGCCGTCACTCGACTTTTGAAGAATTTTTTCGGTTTTGGCGCAGCGGGCGACTCGGGAGGCGGTGTAATTGCGGCAGTGCCGTAGTTGTCTTTTTTCCCTTGAGATCGCTTCATTGAACCTGAACATATAAAGGAACATGAGTACCAGACAATTTGTATTACTCGAGCAGAATTTCATTGCGATAAAGGTCAAATGTCTCCTCGAGGACCACAACTCTTACCTATAGAGAATTTAGAGCTTCTTATCGACGTAAATGACGTCACTCCCCATTTCCCAACAGTTCCCGTAGACTTTGAAGCAGTCGGTTTGAGTGTGTTTTCAGAATACATTTTGTCAAATTGGATGCTCGTGTGGCCAGCGGGTCCGCTCAATTTGCGGCCGTAAGCCTTGTAGCAACCCCTGGACATCTGCAATCACACCAAACACACAAAATTTAAGTATAGGCACAACTCAAAGAAATAACACCAGCCATGAGGATACTTTTTGAACAAGTCTTGTCGTCAAATAGTAGAAGAAATGAGTCAACGGTCCCTTATAATAATTAAACAAGTGGCGCCAAGGAGAACACAAGCACTCAGAGAAAAATGAGTTCGACGAGCACAATTTGCAGCAAGATTTAAGGCCCACGTTCAGTACTTCACCCGAATCAACCACTCTTTTATGAACCCATCAGAATAGAAATAGAATATTTTACTTCGTTTAGTCTTCTATTGCCACCAATTACCCAAGTCAGTACAGTCAGCATTAGCCTCCTTTCATAGGATATACCCATATTCTTACTATTTATTTGAAAGTAATTTATAGAGACGACTCCGCCTAGTCAGATTTTGCTCAAAATTTAAGCTCAGGTAGAATTAAGTTGACAAAAAATAGATAAATAAGATAAATTTTGGTGACGTAGTGCTGGCAGCCTACTGTGATGGTTCCAACCTTTGAAGTTTTTTTTTTCAGCAATTTTTCGAAGAAATAGCGTACAAATTGAAGTTTAATTCATTATTTGATTATTCGAACAATTTTCCTCAAACATCTAATTTAGAGATGATTGTACGTACTACATCATTTTGGTTGATCACTCATTACGAATAGGATTGGCCCAAAAATTTTACAGTAGGAATACGTTTCATGATGTCTAGAACATATGTCTGTCATCCTTGTTTTGGTTGAATTTTTTTTTTAATTTGAAATTTCGGTCAGAGACCTCTTTCTGGCTCTAGTAGGTCCACTCAACGTTTCAGCCTGATCGAACCAAATTTGGGGAAGGTATGGGTAAAAATGTGTTTGTTGACCCTCAATTTTCGGGACTTTTTGGAAACTAGGCATATGGGGTATCATTTTCCACTAATTTTGGACGCAGGATCGATTGGAATAAGCCCAGGACTCTCTACACTCACTGTTTTCTCTATACTCTTTCTTCATGGAATAGTTTGCAGCGTTTTTTTGCAAAAAATCGTACGAGATTTACAATCATCTGAATATGAAATCATCTGAGGATAAAAATACGCCAAACTAAAATTCTAAACACTTTCAAATAACCACGTAATGATAATAATTGTTCAAGTACATTTCAATATCTTATTGACTATCAGTGCACTTTCCTACTATTTCCCATGACTCGAACGTATTTTTACGGCTGAGAAGAGCCAACGTTGGCTGATAAGGCGATGTCACGGCCGCCGTTACTTTGCGACAGATAACAGTAGGTTGAAAGATTCTCACGGCACAACTCACTGAGGGGAAAAATCAGGTTAAAAATATACGGCCAATAGTGTACGTGATTAACGAACGTACTCGTACATTGACACCGTAAAACAAACGACACATGTCCGAACCAGATCGTACTTCTTCACATTCTATTCCTTTCATCAATATTTCTTCAATAATTACTCACCTACGCATGTGAGTTCCTAAAATATGAAAAAACTGCATACTTATTTCTGCAATTGGTTTTGTTCTATCATTTACTCGTCCTCTGAATTGATGAATTTGCATTTTAGGTACGAATTTATCGTATGATATTCCATATTTAGTTGATATTATGGCTATTAGCCTATGCAATTTCCTGGAAAAGTCGTGATTAAAGATTTCTTCAACTTCCCTACTACCTGATGAATTGCAGTATATTGGATACGAATTCATCCTTGATAATAAAAATGGTTACCTTTCCACGTACCAACCTATTTATTGCAGCAAAATGTTTTTTGGCGTGGTGAGTAAGCACCTTCCAATCAACCTGAATCAAAAATCGTCTCGACAACGCTTAAAATCGCGACTTTTACAAGAAATTCAATAGTTTAATTTAATATTTTCACTTGTAGATCTTTGGTTCAGCTTAAAATCAAACATTTACGAAGGTCAACCGTATATTTTGAGTACTTCCCACCCTGCGTTTACAGCAACTGCTTGCCTCGAGCACTAGTTACTTTCGAATTGCAGAAGGCACGTACCAGACAATCGAAACATTCTAAGTTGTTTTACTTACGAAGAGAAACTATCACCACTTTGGAACACACCGAACTGAGAATTATTCAGCCGAGGCCGAGGACAGAAACGTGAGGAAAGATTGGAAGAAACGTGTAAATCATCGAGTTCAAGATCATAACATTAATCACCTACCGGAAATAGAGGACAGTGGGTAAGTACTGGAAATAGAGAGGGTGCTTGCGAGGCATCATTAGAGCTCGCTCAACGTATAAGTAGCTGGTGTATAAACGCAAACCTGTGAGTTATACGTGAACAAGAACACATAAGTGCCTGCCTACGATGTCAATTAATCTTCATATTCATCAAATTGTGGAGGAAGTGGTCCCTGTTGTTTACGGTTTCTCATACAATTTTCAATATGCCAGTTATGTTCGCAGGCTGAACATAATTTAGGTACATAAAATACACTCAGGGAAAAGCATGAGAATATTCTATAAGAGTCACTCTGTACCTAGGAGATTTCTCATTTCTTTGTGGTTTGTTAGCGCCGTTAGCCACGATGAGGAAGGATGTTAAGATAGTTTTCATCACATTTACTGCAGAACTTACGAGCGCATAAGGAAACGTTTTAGGTGTGGAACATCATCAATAAAACGATTGAAACGGAGTTGAATGCAATTAGAATATTCTTGACAGGCCTAGTAAGAGTTCATTAAATTATCACGGTCACCATTGTTAAACTCAAAAACGCATTACGCACGAAGAAAGAAAACAAATAATTAAGAATACTCAATAAATCAAACGAACAGACGGAGAAAAGAAATCTAGTTGTGCAATATTCCTCATCCCACCTCATCAACTACACGACGGGGGAAGTTGCCACTCAAACGGATAACTATGAGCTAACCGTAATTGAATTCAGCGGCTTCACGATTCCACGGACAGTTTCTGGCTAATACATGGGTTTCAAATTATTCGACAAGTCCCTCAAATTCGTTTTAAAAAAACCACCGTACGGAGGAGCCGACGAGTTGGGCCGTACAACTTCCAGAAAAAAAATTGGTGAAGATAGTTACGTAGTAACTGACTCGTATTTTATCAAGTATCCGTGTGGTATGAAGTAAACTTACTGTTCACGAAGACTTTTTCTCAAGAGATGGCAACTAAAAACATGATACAAGCGGAGAGTCGACGACTACCATAAACAAATAGGAACTTCTATTCCCACATCGATTTCACGCAATCCACGTCCAAAGATCACATTTCCACCATTTCGAATAAAGCATATTGAATTATTCAAAAACAGTTTTCAGGCGAAAAAAAGACTGTATTCGGGAGAGGTCAAAATTATTTAGCAATTTGAAACTAAAACATTTTCAGGTCAACCGAACCTGCAAACAGAAAACAACAGACGAAATGGTGTCCGCCATTGCTGTAATATTAGGAGAGGGGGAGCGACACTAACGCTTACAACAAAAGTGGTGCGTGTGGGAACTACGATGTGACGGGCGGCAAAGTATTTCCCGCCCAGATGAAAGTTAGGTTGTTGAAGATGAATAATGGGTTAAAAATTATTAAATAATTTCCCTCTACAACAAAAAAGCACTACACATTAGTATTTTGAATCTCTTCAGTGACAGCATTCAAATCTCTACAAGGTCACCCATCCAAGTGTTTCCACAACCTCAACAAAACGTATACTTTGAACATTCAAAATATGAATATTTTTTCACATTATAATTTATAAAATCGATCAATTGAATTCTCACTGAAATCGCTCGACTGCAAAATACATGACATGTCGAATCAAGAACTCTCTGACGTAGAAATGAAGGGAAACATTGTTATATTTTTCTCGGATATTAGAATAACGCTAACGTTTGACTAGGACACCCAGGTTTTTTTGTTTAGTATCTTCTACAAATTAACGATAAACTGATTTTTTCGTTGACTTTGTAAAATTACTCATGATACTAGTCTCTAGGTATGAAATTGTAGATTAATTTTGTGCTACATGGTGTATTTGACGCAGATTCAACATTAGTGTAGGTACTTCGAGGGTTACACTTAGCACCATGGATTTTTTGAAAGGTACGGCATTAGCTGTGATATTAATATATTATAGTGGAGTTCTACGCTTGAAAACCTTGGAGGAATGGAGTGGGCTTGTGCGGTGGTCGGCTTCTCTGTACCATAAAGACGTAGTGGTTGAGGCTGCCAGGAGCCTAGACTAGGTGGAGTCTCGGTCTGCCAGTTTCTTGATACCTCAGTAGGCTGGTGTTTTCAGAACTACCTGCTGAACTCAGCATTACAACTGACTAATGCCTTTACCTATTTGATGCTGGTCTCTTCGTTGGACTGAGCACTGATACGGTTAATAGGTTCTTCCAGAGGGCACGTTTCAAAGCCGCAATGTGTGTTGTGGTGCCACATTAGGATGTGGAAGGGCATAACCATTGGCCATCCAGCTTCTTGTCTTGAAGTCGTTGCAACAGGATGCATGGTGTGGTCAGATCATGCAACACGGTTTTCATTTTGTAAACCAAATTATCTAAATTGCAGTAGAGCTTTCAGCACCTTCTTCAGTACTGAGCTCTTCAGGAATAGGCTAAAGTTAGCTACGACCCGCTCCTTTCCTCCATTCTGGGGATAGTACAGCTTTGTGGATCTCGATTGTTGGAGTGGGCTAATCCTTAACACAGTCAACCTTGTCTTTGTCAGTATATTTTCCATCAATTGAGGCAACATGGGAAACAACTGTCTCTTCTTGGCATCCAACTTGATGCCAGGCTCCCAGGGAGCTGCGAACCTGCAGCCAAGTCAGCTTAACACTACCACAATAAGACATCGGACAATCGTTAAGTACTTACATGCATATTTACCACTCCTACTTCTTGCAGCATCCGGTAGAATGATGTTAGGAGGCCAATTCCATCCTCTGAGAGCTATCGTCGGAGCCAGCTTCGCATCCCCCACCACCACCCACATCCAGTCAAGAGGCTACGCCGCTCGAAGGGGTACCAGAGCGAAAATGGCCAAGAAAAAAGTTAAAGTCGAATTGAAAAAAGTGGGCTTCATACCCCACAATCTCAGAGAGAAGAAATCTGGGTAAGCTGTTTTTTTCCGAAAATTATACATTCATAATTTATTAAATGTATTCATTTGCTCATGATTGGAGTAGCACAGCGTCCTATATTCATCATCCTTCATAGCCTGCATATTTTCTGTGCCATCTAGGGAAACAGGACCAGTTGGGTCTAGAAGGATGTCGGACAGTCACAAACCTCTGCCGCTCGACGACGTTTGGATTGAGAGATTTTTTCGTTGGAAAGTTTATGATGCTGAAGAAGCGATCGACTGCATCAGAGAAACCCACCACCCAGAATTGTACAACGTCCCATCAGCGCCGATTAGGGCTTTTATTGAGTTAGATATGACTGGCGTTAAGAAAGTAAGCAACAACGTAGTTTCTAGGTGAATGTAAGTATACATGTTTCCATCTCTGCGGCCTTCAATATTTTGTCTCTTCATGTTTAGACTAAATTCGTTGAGTCTTTCACGAAGATTGCCGCCATTAAACATCATTTTAAGCACGGTGAGGACCGATCTGTTTTGGTGTTTTGCAAAACTCCTGAGCTAAAGGATGAAGCTGAAGCCGCTGGAGCGACACTGGTCGGTGATGTCGATACCCTGAAAAAAGTCGAGGTAATGCATTTTTAAGTTGACAGAAATTGTCAGCATTTTCTGCATAAGATGTTGACTGATCAGGTTACTTTTAAACTTGAAAATACTATTATTTCTTTATCAGAGAGGAGACATAGTCCTTCCGGACTTCCAGTTCATCGTCGCCCACCCCAACATTCTACCAGAGTTGTCCAGCCTCAGAGGAATACTAAAGAAGAAGTTTCCAAATCCAAGAAATGGTACAAAAATTGCATTATATTTTCATACGCGTATATTTTTTTCCTAAATTTTGATACTGATCATTATTGTGAAGGTACCCTGGGGGCTAACATTGGTGAAATCGTAAGCACCGTCAGAAATGGCATTCAATACACGGCTCTTAAAGACGAAAACGAGCAAGACTACGGATTCATCGACACTGTTTTTGGGAAGGTTCGCGTTCTTAATTTCTTTTTAATCGTGCTGATGTAGCAATGTGATTTATTTTAACACGCGATTAGCTATGAGAAATCAACAATGCCCTTTCCCTGTTTATCAGCTTGATATGGACAAGAAACATTTGGTCGACAATTTGAAATTACTTTTGGAAAGCGTGCTGACTGCAAGGCCGAGAAGAGATGGCCCGTTTATAACCAGGTAATTGAGTATTTTTCAGAATGGTGGTAAAATATTATTTCAAGTAAATTGGTGTAACTAGTAGAAAACTGTTACATTTCAGGGTCATGTTGCTCTCTCCACCGTCGAAAGAAAAGCTCATCATCAATCTAAGTCCTTTAATTGGCGAGGACGCCGCTGCGGAAGAAGACAGCGACAGCGACGACGATGTCCCTGTCGCAAAAGCTAAAACCAACTGATAGCTTTCTTGTAGAAATTTGTCGCGTGTAGTATTTTGTAAATTATTGAACACATTTTGTGAATATACGTTTTGGCTGATTATTTTGTACTCAATTGAATCATAAATCCCTCTAAAATGTTCATCGATAGATTCTGTATTTTGGCATTGAGCCAATATAAACACGAATAATTGTGTCCAACTAGGTCAGTAAGATTATTTAGCTAGCCACTCCGTCATGTAACAAGATAAAAGGCGGTGGCTCGGGAAACTGGCCAACGTATTCAGAAGTCTCAAAAGACTGGTCCCTGAAAGCAACAGATCTTGATTGCCTCTCAATCTATTTTTCCAATAAAAACGACTAAATCTGGAAGAAAAGAAGAGTAAACAAACTTGCCCTGTGTGGACAACAATAGAAATGTACCTATTTCATCTTTTTTTATTTAATTTTCAACCTCTATTGACCTCTTTACTTAGTGACCCTTTCATATTTTTCTGCTTTGAGGTCATTAGGGCGTCTTTGTCACGCCGTTGAAGTAGCAACTGGTTCATTTTCACTCCCCATTGAGAATAGTCGCGTGGAAAAGGGAGTAAGGCACTGGGTATTGATTTCAACCGACTTTCCCGTGACCTGGCAACCGCTCTAACTACGTATTTCTTTTCATCTTCCAACGAATGACGGATTTGCTGCGATGAGCTTGACGCCTTCAATTGATTTCGGATGAGTGTGCCAAATTTGAATTTGATTAATTTTGAACATCCGGCGTGCAAGAATTCCAATTACATCCTCACCAGCCCTAAATCCCTCAAAGCTTGTCAAAAAGCTGGCATCAAGGTCAGATATTTTCACTGTTCCACATTGCACTAAAACGAGACGGTTTTCTTCACTATCAGATGCGCCTATACAAATTGCAAGGTCCCGAGATTTTTAATATTTTACAGCCTGTTGATCTACTATACAAAAGTTTGGCCGATGTCAAGAAGGAATTTGGGCTCAGAGATGCGAAGGAAACATACGAGAACTTGGAAAAGGAGAGGCAACGTAATACAAACTAAAATAACACTATCACAAAGAATTCCTAATTTGTCAATATTATTTAGTAATTAACTAATTATTTAATATTGTCTCTGCCCCGAAGAAAAATTGGAGGCTTGTAGAAGAATCAGGAACGAACTGCTGATGCAAGGCTTCCCCTATTGTAAAGCGTCTTCCTCATCAAAAGAACAGCGGAGCAGCAGAAGTATAACCTGCACGCCAGCACGATTGCCCGATGCATTACAAAGTAACAACGAAAATCTTGTGTTATATTTCGTTTTATTCACTGTAACAACATAGACTGTCGAAAAATCAACTGATGTCGAAGATGAAAGAATAACTAGCCATCGCCTATAATCTACATTGGCCAATTGTACATCAATTTGCCCTGACAGCTAGCATTTTAGAACTCTCATGTAAGTTCTAAATGTGTGTACTACTTTGAAAAATAATTCTCACTTACAGGCGTTCGAAAGTCTGAAGGAGGGAGTCCTGACAGCGGCAAAACCAACTACAGAGTGAGAACGAAAATAACTTGATTTTTTACCTAGAAGCTCAATATAAGTAAAAATTGCAATAATTTCCTAACGTAACTGATTCTGCTAAACTAGGAACTTGCATCGCCATTCCCTTCAGTCAAAAGGCCTGATCTGCCGTCACCAACTGGGTCCACTAGATTGGTGGCGAAGCCTGTCGAGGTACCTTCAGTCACGGTATGTTGTTCAGTCATGTCCCTTGGCACGTGTTGCGTTTTGGCTACGTGGGCAAATTATAAGATATCAGGTCTCGAATGTGCTAATTAATCATCAATTAAGAACCATGGAATCAGAACGCTGAGCCGCCCATTCGACGCATAAAAAGCTTATTATCATCATTCGGATGTAGTTGTGTGGTCGAATAATCTCATATTTCGTTCCCAGCCTGTGACATCATCCCTTTCATCACCACCGCTGCCCTGTCTGAAGCATGACAGTCTGCCGAGAGACGAAAGGTGCACAACTACTGTTGAAAAGGTTTGATCACATCGAAGTTCAAGCATATGAAAAAAAAAGTCGATGCTTTCTTTGAGTCGATTTTGGCGTCAATGCTTTGTGCATTTTCACGATTTTATTATTTAAAAAAATAATAATAAAATATATCATTTATTTTCTGTTTTAGCCGCCAACCCCAAAACCAACTTCAAACTCTAAACACAAAAAGAAGTTCGTCCGTAGTCAATCTCTGCCTTCGAGGCCTGGGACGCCAAGACCATCATCCGTAAAGGTGGTTAATCGCTTCATAATAAGCATTCTACCAACAGTGCTTTTTTTTTACAGCTGCAGTAAAATACAAAATTTTTACCATACCAACTCAAATTGCAGGCTAAAGGCCCACCTAGGACTGCATCTTCGTTAGGAAATGACATCCAAGGAAGATATATTTCTTCTGACTCAACAGATTTGGCCAAAATTCTTAGAAAAACGTCGGTAAGCGGGTGGACCCCAAACCTCAAAACATTGTTAATTACTAGACTTTTTTTTTTTTAATTTTATTGGGTACTAAGTAGACGATTCCTCATTTGATGAGAGAAAAACAATAATTAAATTATAAATATAAAACCAGGACTTTCTTCTGTTCTATCAGGTGAGTCCGCCATCCAGCGATCTACCCTCATTGGATAACAAATTAGAACATCAAGTCTCATTTGAAGATATCAACAATAATAATTTCAAACCACCCATCATCATGGTAAGCTATTCCACGAATCGTGTATCTTCAGTCAACGGTGCCAAAATAACTTTTACAAGATATATCAAATGGAACCTACGATTTTAGAGACCACCAACAGCACGGAAAAAGAAACAAATGGAGAGGAGGTTCCTTGAATGTAAAAAAGTGTTTGATAAAATAAGGGCCCAGTACAAGGACCCTGATTACTGCTTGCTCAAATACAAACAAATTATTGAGAACAGGTTCGTTGCATCCGTTCTTCTTGTTACAAACAACTTTGATAACACGCCAATCAATCAAGAAAATATAAGAAATCATATTAAATTTTTTTTGAAAAATGCTAACACATATTTATTAAAGTTAAATTTTTGTAGTTTACTTTGAAAATGATGAAACAAAATCAATTTAAGGGGGCATTTTCATTGGCAAAATAATTGTTAACCGATCAATGGCAATTTCAGCATAGAGCGTGAACTAAGGGAACAAGAAGTTAAAAAGGTCCAAAGGAAAATGGAAGAAGGGTTTGAAATGTGGCAAGATCGCGTCCTGCTGCTCCAATGGCTCGATAGCGAAAGAGCTGAAGAGCAAGTGACAAAAAACTTGTCAAGTAAGATTGAAAAGATGAGGCAGAAGCAAAAGAACAAGGAAATCGTACACGCTATTAATATGAACAAGTAAGTGTAATAAAAGGTTGGTCCAATCACTAATTTCATAACGTATCCAATTTAGGTTAAGTATGTAGATTCAATCCTACGTCTGTATGTAGAATTAGTTCTGCTCGTACATCGACCACATTTTGTAGGGTTAAGGAAGAGGACGACATCAGGGCGGAAATTCTGCGGCGAGAACTTACGAAGAAAGAGAAGAAAATTCAAGAATTGCAAGAAGAGAAAGAAAGAGTCATCTACGAGTCGAAAAATAGGGCGCTGGCGGTGTCTGAATTGAAAGAACAAATAAGGTAACTATTTGAATTCTTCAAACCCCTATTTTACTCTGCTTTAGTATAACAGATGCGTACTAACGAAACATAAATCTTCAAATTGTGGGGCCTCCGATGTTTACCCTAGAAAATTATAACAGAAAATAATATTTATCCTATATTAAGGTCCTGGGAAGTGGATCTTGATTTAGGGTAAGCATTTGTCACTAAAAGAAAAAGGCAATTCTAAATTCATTGATTTTTTTTTCTTTCAGAAACATCATGACACCGGAAACGTTTGATCGAAAAGTGAACAAATGCGGGAGGGAGTCAAAAATGAAGGTGTTTCATCCTCCAGCCAAATGCCCCGCAATCATGCATACGTCACACATCAGCCTTGGTTAAAAAGTAACTTCTTTTGTATTCTTAAGATTCTTGGATCAATATTTCAAGCGACCAATTCAGAAATAAAAATGTAGGTTTTGTTAGGTGTTGTATTCACGGAGTTCAATACATCGGTTCCTGCCCTTGTCAGAGGCCATTTAGCCCCCCGGCTTGTGGAAAACACGGATTGATTTTTGTCCGCTAAACCTTAAACCGCATTCAAGAATCCCTTCTCATATGGAGTCACCGAGAACGTTAAAACCCTTTTGGAAATTGTTTCGTGTAATAAACCAACAAATTAATCAGGAGCGTAGCCGTCACATCGATCTTTATCCAATTAAGAAACAACCTATACCATTCTTCACCATTCATATGGATTTTTAAGGACTTTTTAGCGGTCCAAATTCGGTATTTTACAAAATCTGTTTTCTGGTGCGCGTCCTTCACTTCCAACAGCTGTAACAAATTTTGTGACGATACTAAATTGTACTACATCGGTGTTAGTTCGCCAATTCGCAATAAGAATGTGTGACGTCATTCATTACGAATACGGTCACCTAAAACATCGTCTTCCATGTTTAATCAGGTAACAACCGCGATTACAGTCAGCACCTACATCATTGTACAGAGGGGAAGAGATAGGTCGGAAGGAAACAGAGAGGGACTCCAGAAAAAACAATATATTATCACCGAGCATCAAATAGCGATTTTTTAAAAATTTTCATTACAACAAAATTCGAATTAACACCAGTTTTCGAGATCTAGTAGCTCCTAGCAAATCCTAAAAACCTCTTTCTAAATTTATTTACAGTTTTATGGACAAAGATTAATACAAAAAGCTCCAACGTATAACAAATAGGAAAATAAATTGAGTTATACCGTCTACTCAAGGAATTTCATAAAAAGTGGAATTCGCTAAACTGCAATATTTTTGTTACCCCCAGTTGATTAATTTCTTACTTATCATATACAATTAGCATCCAGTCTTCCGCGAAAGGTCAAACTGCTATATAGTAGGTAAATGGTATAAGGTGAAAATCCCTATCCACATGATATTCTCTTCTCAGAGCTGCATAAAGTTTAAGACGATTTTTGAAGAGCACTTAACGTGGAAGCGTGATGTACAAATAAAAGCACACATTGCGAACGTGCGGAGGACGAAAAATATAGATAACACGACAAAATATGAATGAAGAATAAAGAAACAACCGCAAGAAAACTTCTTGATCCCTTCCTTTAATAATGCACAGAAATCACATGGAACGTTCCAGCCACAAGGCGCTTCAAGCAAAACAATGGAATTTAGGTTGAGAGGAAACTACGTGGTAAGTGTAATAGAAAGATGGGTACAGCAGTACCCAGAAAGGACAATTTTTTTTATGGGGAGAGTGAAGGGGGGTAGAGGGGATTCAGAGGGAATAAGTGGGCTGGGGTGGTAGAAGAGATCGTCAGGTAACAGATGGGGTAGACGAAGGAAGATAGCAGGCATAAGTAGGAATTGTAGAATTACTACCATACAAAGAACGCACTGGCGGGAGTGGGTGGGGGGTACGGGGTCTCAGAGACGTCACTAAGCCAAGTTTCCCAGGCGTGCGAGGTTTGGTGTCATTGTGTCACTAGCCAGCCAGTCATCGAAGGTACTTCATTCGTCCTGCACTGGATATGTCTGGAATGACGTAGGTTACAACCAACCGATGTTAATAAGATCAAAGTAAAGTATAGATGAGAACCTATTACAGCCACAATCCCGTAACATTTCGTCTTTCGTATAAAATTGCTGTTTGTCCCCTCTCCCTCCACGCACTACAGCAAAAAATGATGGTCAAGAGCCCCAATTTCAAGTTCTCGAACTAAAAAACGTAGCAAATAGGAAATTACCAGATTTGATTACATCCTCAAGAGGCCATTCCTCGGACCATTATTTAGGAAAGAGTTCAGTTACATTCCATTCATGCTGGCCAGCGAATAAATACTGACATTACTTACAATAGGTGGAATGACGAGGAGCGCGCAGCAATAAAAAATCAAGTCATTTACTTCACGAGGTCGGCATATTGTTAATCCGATCTCATTTACAAGCTCAGTCGAGAGTTCTTGCCAGTTTAAAAAAGCACTGCGTACAAGTACAAGTCAAATTGCTGACCGCTGGGCTCAGCAAAAGACCACCCTGAACTCTTCACGTAAAAGAACACATGGGGCAGATAGCGTACGCAGTGTCTGGGAAGGAAAGTAGTCAAACCAAGAAAAAAAATCCAGTTGGGAACAGATATTAGGTAAACCTGGATAATTTTCCAGTAGTTAGACCTCAACACGTGACTTTCGAGGGCGAAATTTGTAGAAAATCTACAAATGCTCTGATAGCATGCCCAAAGCGGGCGACAGTTGAACCAGGTAGGATCTATGACTGCCTAACGTAACCAAGTACTGGGGTTTTATATACGCATAAGACAAATTTCGAAAAAGAGTACGACGAGGCAGGACCTGCCCTCTGTGAAGACCCCATCGCTCCAGGGCAAGATGGGCAGGAGTAGAATGGCCTTGGTTGCGAAGGCGAACATGCTAACGCATAAATACAGGCGAGATTGATCATAAAAGTCAAAGTGACCAATCTATGACCGTTAAATACTTGATTTTTATTGCCGCAAAAAATTAATAATTAAAAGTTAGGTAGGTACACAACTAACTAGAACCTACTATGGGGGTCCTGCGAGAAAAACCCAAGTTTTCCTTTTTTGCGGAGACATGTTAGCTCAATTCGCTTTGGCCTTAGCGTGATTTGTAGAATTGTTAGAGGCTTCGGATAATTCGTCGCTCGACGAACTTCTAATGTCACCTTCCATCTGAAAACGAGGGAAAACATATTGTTTACATTCTAAAGAAAATTTAATATTATCTTCAGTTTTCAAAAGAACTTGAAGATACAACGTACCTGGCCTGACATTAACGCGATATAGGCGATTTTTAGTATGAGATGAGTCCAAAACAGATGCAAACACAGGAGTAAAAGTAGTAAACCGTTGAATATGTAGTATGCAGGGAACATCGTGTTGACAATGCGAGGCGCACGGATTGTTGTGCTAAAAAATATACACAATTACAATTAAAAAAAATTTTTTTTTTTTTGTTATCCGCTAAATATATCGTAGTAAGAAATACGGGTTGGAGGACTAACCTGTACAGGATCCATACGGGATAAATGCCGATTCGCGTGAGGAGCCACAAGACTGTAAAGAGGCCGAAAATAGCGTCACATACCTTCTGGAACTTGGCGTATTTGGCCATCTTCGCAGCCTGAAAAAACGTCAAAATCGCATTTCAATATAAAATTCAGAGTAGTTGATACATTTTTGTGGCTGCATCCTTGGCCAATGACTGACTGAATCATTTTAAAAAAATTACCTCTAGGAAAATGTCAGCACAGTCGTGAACGAGTAGAACAAGAGTTCCAACTCTACACAGGTTGCACACCCAGGAGAACGCCATCAGAGCAATTGTAGCAATGTGATGAACGAACATCTGCCAGAAATCTTTCCTTTTGACGTCACTAAACTGCGAGACAGTGAGCGACCAGTAGAAAGATAACGATAACATGTAGTACCACCAAACATCGTTGTCGATACCCTGAAAGGTGAAAAAGTAAAAGGTGAATGAGACGAAATTTCGGCATACGCCAACAAGAAGGTTCTCAATGTTGACATTTGACAACGTCTAAACACGAATACAGTTATCGACCCTACTACCAAACCCAATCAATTTATCGAAGGTTTTATTTGCTGTTTTAGGTAGCAATAACAACCGACCTTTATAACAAGGAACTTCGCACTCCTAAATTCAATAAGAAAACCAATGATAACTTCTGAATATGAATTCTGGAAAACAATGCAACTTAGAGTATAATATTATCTTGATTCATAGTCCCACATCTATCAACATGTCCTTCAAAGACTTCCTTCTTCTGAGGTAAGCCAACAAGAGATCGTATGATTTAAACAATAGGTCCTCCGCCTATACAACAAACAACCCTGGATGTACTCTTTACTCAGGTGATCCAATTCGGTCCCCATTCAGCTGAAGGCATCTGCCAATATTATATGGAAGGTGGTTTCTGATACAATTTTTCATGATACCCCATGATTCAATTTCCACTCTATGTGAGAAACGTAGGGGAGGCTTCGCCACTCAGTCTGAGTTCACCTTCAAGGGAATTTCCCATGATAAATAGCCCTGTAAGCTAGAGCAGCCGTCGAAGGAGGAGTCCTGCTGTACGAGGAGCAAGTAATTCTTTCGTGATCCACGTATGTCGCCTTTGTTGTGTGTTTGCAGATGAAATTAACTCTGCCCTCAATCAGTTCGATGAAGTCGACAACTTCTCCTTGATTTTTCGACTTCTAAAAGAGGAATATCTTGGTTTTTTCAGAGTTGATAACTAATTCGAGCGATTTAGATTACTCCTTATCTTTCCCTCCATGTCGATCTTGCAATACCCAAACCCCATGATGCCTTCCGCAAATTTGAGGATCAGGTTGGAACAGTGGCTCATCTCAGACCATCGAGATCGTGCTCCTCATAAAGACCAAAATGTACATGAAAAACAGCAGCGGGCTTGACGAGACACCCTGAAGAATTCCCGCATCTGTATTGTGGAGCCTCGTTTTCGATTTTTGCACTCTTATAACCAGTTTTGACTTGGAATTTAGAACTTTGCTTCACTGTCACTGATTCACTAGGTACACATTTTAATTAACTAGGAGAAATTCTGTAGAATGACGACGTGACAGGAATAACAAGAGATATTTTCATTCATTATAGGCAAACTTCCTGAAGATAAGGTCGGTCAGCTAGTAGAGAATCCAAAATGAATGTTATTGATTTTGAATTAACAAGATCAATTAATTATTTCAAATTAAAATTGAAGAAAGTCCCATTAGCATGTCTTAGTATGAAACGAAATAACTAAGATTATTAGTGAAGGTCTCACGAGAAAGCTTTGATGTCGTAGAATTGTATTTTAAACAACGCGTAATTTACTTCGCTATTTGTATTCCACAGAGAAGGTATTGAGCATGAAGAAAAAAGGTTCATTATTAGTAACCAAGCGGGTTTAAGGAAAAAGAAGCAAAGAACCGTACGACATTAGGGCCTGTACGTGCCTACTGCATTCCTGAGTTATGGTTTAGTAGTGACTACCAACATTTCCTTATCAGAAGGTGTGAATTCTAACACCGTTTGACGTTAATTGTTTGCCGTTCTAAAGGCGTGTCTAAAAATATAAATATTACACTCTCTCTACACGCGTAGTGATCCTGATTTTGTTGGAAAACGATCGACATGCCTCAAGGTTATCAGAGAGAGAAACCAAGTGCTATCATGGGAGAAACCGCCTACAAATTACGCTTTCATGGGCCCGGAATCAGTTGCTTCAAAATGGTTTAATTGTGTAGAGATTTACCTAGTACATATTCGCAATGACTAGAGAATTCCTACACCACCGAAATAATAGCAATAAGCGGTAACATCGATGTTTCGGGCTTAAAATACCTGTAAGACTTAATGTGAGTGCGGTTGTGTCCAAAACCAAAAATGAACTCCCTCTCCCCTTCATGGTTTCCGGGAATTTTTAGGTTCTAGGTTTATGAGGTTTAGCGCCAGGCATCATACATTCAACATAGAATTTGTTTCAATGAAATTGAGAAAAGGCGTAATTTGTGGTTATGCCACTATCACCGATCAAACGTCGTCATTTCTGGGAATCACTAATCACGGAGTTCATTACGATCCATCAGGGTCAAAAAAGACTTTCCCCGCCGTCATTTCGGATCTCGAATAAAATCGTACATCTGCAGGACGTAGATAAAATCAAGCGCGAATATAAAAGGCGCACACATCCCGTTCGGTATCACGATCGTATCCCTTCATCAACTTCAGAGAACAATTTTCAAAAATGGAAGCTTGCTACGATGTCACAACGTACTTGGTGAGGGTAATTAGTCCAACATTCGTCGATGTTCCAAAGCCAAGGTTTGTCCCAAAGGCACCAGAGACCGTAAAAGGACGAAAACGTATAATAGGTACATCGCCAACTGAAAACAAAAATCAAATAAGTTAACCAGTTGATTTGAAAAGAAATACTTTGAGCGACCATTTGGGGATGACCGGTATATTACAAGTGTGTTTAATAGGGATGGGTATCGATAACATCGATATATCGATATTTCGGGAAAAATATCGATAAGTTCCTTCCGATATTTATCGGTTATCGATATTTTGCTCATCGATATATCGATAAATACTTTTGCTTTTGGGGCATCCATTTTGTTTTTTCTTTTTTGTTTTGATGAAGAAAGAACAAGACGCTATAGAATTGCAGTGAGTTACTGAGTTTAGATTATGTTAGTTTTATTTTGTGTTAGCTCATTTTAGTCTATTAGGCCTACTTATTAGTTTCTTCATTTTTCCAATATCTTGAAATGCCGCCCAAAAGTGACATTTGGCAACATTATGAAAAGTTGGGAAATGGCATGGCAAAATGTCGTTACTGTAAAATTACAGTGAAAACCTCCGGCAACACGTCGAATTTGCGGAGTCATATACAGTTCAAGCACTCAAAACTTTCAGGTGAGTAAATAGTTAATACTGTTAGCCTGTTACTGTAGTTGGATTTTATCTTAGGCTACATAATTCATAGACTACCATAACCATAAGAGCTCAGCCTTAGCATTTTACAACGTTTTATTTTCCTATTTTACTTGTTTGAATACCAGTCTACCTAACAAGGTAAACTACTCAAATATCGTATATCGACCACCCCCAAATAGGCAAATATCGGATAGCCTACATTCAACTTTGACCATAAGTTAAATAATAAGAGTACTTGGCTGTTTTCTTATTTACAGTAGGCTATTTATATAAATGATATACATTATATTTTCTAGTTGTTGATCGATATATCGATAGATTTCTACCAATATATCGATATATCGATAGTTCTCTACCGATATTTATCGGATATCGATAACTGAAGCAAAAATATATCGATAACCGATATATCGATAAGTCCTCGACCGATACCCATCCCTAGTGTTTAAGGGACCATTTTGGGTGGCATTATGGAGCCCATGCTTACAAAAACATCTTGTTTTTTTGCCTAAAAGCACCCCTGATTACTTCGTGTGCACAAACTTAGCTCTGCCTAAACTCGTCAAGATAATGATTGAAAAATGAAATTGTACAGGTTATCTACAGGTACCCGATGCTTTGCTGCCGCCGTCTTCTCGCTCTTCATGGGCTCCAGTAGGACCTTTGGTTCAACTGGGCCTCCCAAATGGCAGCTTTGGCGACAATCAGGTCTGGCTGACACATGACTATGTGAATTTTGTTATTTCTGTGTAAATTTGAGTCGTTCTGGAGACATTTGGATAGAGAGCGAGTGACGGCGTCGTCGCTTCAAATTTTACAGTCTAAAAGAGAATTCGGACTAGGGAATACCGATGGAAATTCCCGAGTGAATTACAAAGGTTTAGGAGACCACTTTTTGGAGGCATTACGGACAAAGCCAAAGTTCGCGATTACAAAAACATCATCCTGCCTAAAAACACTCCAAATTACTTCGTGCGCACCCAGTTAGCTAACTAGGAGCTGCCTCACCTCGAGGTTATGTTAATGAAACCGATGCTGAACTGAAAATGTGTTCAACATGAAAACTCACAGGTACCCGAAGTTTTGCATTCTCGCCTTTCATGGGCTCCAAATGGGAGATTGAGTCATTTTGGATGGAGAGCGAGCGACGCCGTCTTCAAGCCACAAATTTGACACCTCAAAAGTGAATGGGTCATCTTTCTACTTGAATTCGGACTGGGAATACTGTCGAAAGAACTGCTTTTGCCGGTTAGGTAATCAGGTATTCATTTTGGAAAGTCTCCATTCCGTCCATAGTGGGTTTAGTGGCCAAATTTATTAGTAATGCCCAATTTGCAATTGCTATAGCAAGGACACGGATTTCAACTTGATTTGTGAATGCCCTGTCCTGCGAAAGAAAATACATTTCTTTTTTCTGCATAATAATAGATAAGTTGTCCCTAAGTCATTTATCCTCCCTCCTAGCTCTCAGGAGTGTTATTAATTGTAAGAAAATGTACTTTTTTTAAATCCTGACAAGGACGTTCTTCCTCAATGAAGGTTTTCTGCATTATAACTGTGTTACGATCATGTGACTCTTACTACATGGTAAGATTATCTTGATTTTACCCATTCTAATCTCTACCTCGCAGATAATAATAATTTGATTTTGTTTCGTTTATTAAATTTATGATTTTGAATACACCAACCTTGTAACGCCGGATGGCCTTTAGAAACAAATTTTATGTTCATTCATTCACAAATGTTTAGGGGACCAATAAGATCGCGAAAAGCGTCATTTGAGAACAAAAATATGATTAAATAAATAATCATTTAATAATAATTGCAACTATACAGCAGGATAATCCTCGGTCATTCAAGTTCAACGTACAAGTACAACGACCTTTAGCTTATAAACAATTCTGAAGGGCTGCTGTCACGCAAGTGGAAGATAATGGGGTTTCCAGAGGAACGGTGAATTACCTAGATGAGACGCTTTGAGTCCTTGATGGCGATAAAAACTCCGATTAGGAGAATAAATTGGAATCATTACTAATGAGACAAGGCCGCACAGAGACAATTGAACATCATGAAAATACTTACGAATTTTCGCAAAATTTAGCTAGAGTCGACGGTTTTTCTTGAGCTTTTCGCAGTCGCAACCATCGTTCAACTTGCCTTTCAGACATATCGGTCTGTTTGGCGATGTGAATAACTTCTTTATATTTCATTTTGTTGTTCGCTTTGTACGCCTTCTCTAGAAGGTCGTTCGTCGCAGCTTTTTTCAGTTTTGTCGCTCGAATTCCCAACGCGATTCCGCACGGGCTGTAAAGGTACCTGGAAAGAACAAATTAACTTGTAGAATGTTATTAGGACACTTGGTAGGTATCTTCATAGTATAAATCCACCCTTCATCAAAAATATAGGGGATTTTTGAGTGTCTTACAAGAGAGTGGTCTCTCAACCAACGATAGGCTAGTCATTTTGTACTAAAGAATTACCTACGTGAGGGGATTAGTAGTATCTACACTATACAAGGTGGAGGGCAAAAGACGGATGAATTACAAAATGCAAAAAAAAAAATTATTCCACAATAGTTGATTATTACTCTGAGCAAGATTCGGGGGGAAACAGTGAGTGTGGATTGTACCAATCGATTCAGAGTCCAACATTTAGTGAAAAATGATACCCCACATGCCTAGGGCACCCAAAAATCTCGAAAACAATTCGATATAAAGGTAAATAGTTAGGTAGATTACCCCCGTCAGCCAAAATTCCGAAAATTGAGTTTTTTTAAAAACACATTTCTACCCACACCCGTTAAGTGGTCACTGACCAAAATGTCAAATTTGTAGGAACATTTCTACTACAAAAAAGGCGTGGACGTAGGTCCTCGAAAATTTTAGGACGGATCGGACCAAATTTGGTGATGGTATGTGCTTTTTGGTAAATGGATTTTCGAGATTTTTGAGGTCTAGGCGTGTGGAGTATCATTTCCCATTAAATGTTGGATGCTAAATCGATTGGTATAATCCAAACTTACTGTTTTTACCGTATTCTGTATCCAATTTTGATCTAGACATCATGAAACGTGTACTGTCAAATTTTGTGGTCAATCAGACAGGTTGATCTCTGGCGTGATTACATTTAGGTTGATTATCCAAGGAATAAGAAACCAAAAGTTCGTTGATTTTACATAGTTTATTTTTTCACTTTTTAATCCATCTGTCTTTCGCGCCCCACCCTGCATTTGACCAACGATCATTGCGGAGGTAGTAGAAAGTCGAAACTCAATGAAAGGAAACCCGTTTCTGATTCGCTACGGAGATTTCTGCAGAGATGCATTCAGAAGAAATGGAAAAACGGGACGCTACTCCGTTACCAAAGACCTCCTTAGATTTATCTCAGATTTTATCGGTTAGCTGAGTCATACCACAACAAGAATAGTTGAGATGAACGTTAGATGCAAGCGCTAGAAGTCGTGACGCATGAAATTAAACTTAACTTATTCAGTACACATATGGCGAGACAGGCTTGTTTTCGTCGATATTTTGTGGTTTTTGGATTTCCCGCATCGTTCGTTTGATAAACGTTGTACCACCTCAATGCAGAGACTATGAAACCCGCATATTCTCATGGAGGTTTTAGCCGCCGTCAATTGACGTTAATTGATAGGGGGATCTTCGGACACGGAATTAGTCGACTCCAGTAGAAATTGACTGTGCCCGTCAATCCCTTGACAATTAAGAAATGAAATGGAATCTGAACTCGAGAAACAGCTCGACAGAATAGGAATCAAGGTCAACAGTGCTCAAGGACCACGAGACACCGTAGATTACTATAGACCGACGAGGGAAAAATGATTTGGTTGGCAAATTTATTTGCTAAATACATACTAAAGAGTGTGTCAAGAACAATGTAAACTGAAGAATTAAATGAATCACGAGTTCAATTTTAATTGATAAAACGATATTTATAGATTAAACGACCATTTTGCTCATTTTATTTTTGTAGTGACTAATGTCACTTGAAACTTTTGCCAATTTTGACACCTACAGGAACAGTAAATTCCGTCTTGAGAGTCGAAGTTGCTCATCTACCTTGTTCAACGAATCTGAAGCCTAGATTGCGTAACACCTCTTTAGAAAAGAAGCCCCAGTTTAAGACCAGCCCAGTGAATAGATACAGTAATTGAGAACGTGTGACAATTTAAAAAACCGTTGTTCTCGTCAAGAAGTACTTCCATGTTGAAGGTTTTGACCTCATTGACGCATTTGCAGTCCATTTCATTACTCACAATGTTTTCTTTTTAACTCAGTTTAGATTATTGATATGTAGGATGGGAGGGGGATCTTTAAACTGTTCGGACTTTCATCTAAAATGAAGAAATTTCGGGCATTATATGCTTTACCCAGAAACCGTGTGGATACAATATCAAAGCCAGATCGTATTCTATCGTGTTAGTGAAATAGCACGCACACTTTCAAGGGACCTTGGCTTGATACGACAGCAAGTCGGCTGATTTGAATTACGCATCAGGTTTCTTATGCGGTTTGCTGAGGTTGTCTTGGAGGTTTTGAACGTGAATTGACACCTGATCGCCCGACTCACTGATACCAACAAAACATAAATTTGATTGTTAACTGCACGCTGTTCCTCAGCCTCAGCACATTTGTATTCGTACGGACGAATAACAGATGAGCCGAGATAAAAATAGGCCACTTAAACAATTGAGCAGCCTAACCATTTTCGAGCTTGGTGCGAGAAGGCTTCAACTTCCCAGTTTGAGTCATATAATAGTACGTACATGTCGGTTCTCCCTATTCATATATCATTTTTCATCAATTGCAGCACCTAACCGGCTGCCAGAAAACACAGGGCGCTCGCTAAATCCCTGTGACATACAGTTCAACTTTTCTGATGCCTCCAGCAAACAGATGCGGCTGCAGTGGTTGTCTAGCTATCTGGGTGTTTTTGGCAAAACGATGAGGTTGTACTGTCACCTTTCTGCCTCTTCTACAGACTTGGGCTTTTTGGATATCTGGAGTACGGGGCATCTCTCCTGGCTGCTTGGGGTGGTCTTGCCTTCAAGGTCCCTCAGTCAAATTGATCCGGTCATACTGTATCTCTGTGGATTGCTGTTTAGCTTTTTGGATGTCTTCTGCACCGGCGCTGCTTCATCGGTAGCTTAGCTTTTCTGATGTCACCGGCACACAGATGCGGTTACTCTGGTTGTCTAGCTATCTGGGCGCTTATGGCAAACCGATGTGGCTGCTGGGGATGTCTACCTGCCAATCGTGATTTCAGGGGTTACCCTGTAATGCTCCTCTTGCTGCGTTTTGGGTGACCTGTCAGACCCTAATGCTTCGGCATGCCTGGCCTAACCAGAACATAATCATACCTTTTGACGTGCTGTTGGGTCTGGGTGCATTTCCCGTGATACTGTTTGCAGGTGGGTACTGATTGCGTCGTTCTCCCGTGTTTCTGTTTGTTTGCAATGCGCCCGTCTTGGCTGCTTGCCCTGTTTTTTGTCTTACTAGGCTGGAGCAGGTGGTTCCTGCTTTTTGAGGACTGATACTCGTCCTTCTGCTTGTTACAGGGTTAAGCTTGGGGGTGAAACCTTTGTCAGAATGGGCGCGACGATGGTTCCCCGAATTCATATAATTTTAAGCCTACTTGCAGTTCTTGTCCAGTTAGGTAAACACATTAGGCGTCATCTACAGGCGTTTGCCTTATCATTTGATGCAGACTGATGGTGACTCAGCCTGACCCTTGTGAGTCCTGCTTCAAGATTCTGCACCATACACTTCCTACCCTCCTAAGAGGCTAGTAAATTTCCTACCAACCGTGGAATGAGCACTGTCATCGCAATGAAGTGTTTTTAAATATTGTCTTCACCGGTTCTGGGTTCTTCGTGTACTTATCACGCGGGAGTGACCCAGCCCTGGCAATCTGGAGTATTCAACTGTGTTCCAATATATCGTAAAAGTACTTATAAGATTGTGATTTTACTCGTCCACAATATCATCGGATGTGGAGGAGGATTCCTCATTGATCTAAATGAGGTTTCTACACGCAAAAAATGAGGGAGCCAGGGAATCATTAACGTCCGAAATTACCATCAAATAGTATCAGGTACTATCGATAATATCGTGTTATTAAACTAAAAACCAAAAGGCTCACTGATTTACTTCGCAAAATATAGTGTCGAATAATTAGAATCGTTTTTCAGAAAGCCCTGAAGATAATTTAGTTCGGCTCGTCCCAAGGACGTCAGTAGGCGCAGTGTTCGTGTCAAATACCTTTCATCATCATAAAAAAAAGTATTGACGTTTCTAACCACCAGGGAGCCAGCACAATAGGTATGAGAATAGCAGGAGATCGTTATCGTGCACGCTTCGTCGACCCATCGACTCCCCAAATCAGTCCATATCTCGTGAAGCTCTGCCAGGGCTTCAAAAGTACTTGATTGCCACCTTCGATAATGTTTGTCCATGAGATCTCTAATTACATCACCGCAACAGAAATCGTATGGCACCGCCAAAGTACTCCCCACCAGAGTATATCGTATGTATCGTCGGTTTGAAGGGAGTAACATGAAGACTACCTATTATCCCACACAATTATAGGTACGGTGGAAATATGGTAGCATCATGAAACAGTAATTGGTCCCTACTGGAATTTATACGTGGTCAGCCAATCTTTTCCTACATTCCTATGTCCCCAATCCGATTTGTAGCAAAGAACGCAATGTCGCTTTCATGGGAAAGTACGTATCGCGGATCACAACAGGTACAACGTTTTGGAGTACATTGTAGTAGAGAGCAGTAAGAGAAGAAAAGTGCGCCCAGTTGATTACGAAATATGACATAGATACAATGTATTGATTCATGTTGACCCGTCACTCAAGTGAGTCAACGAAACCGGAAGTTGGCGAATATTACGTGCCAACACATCCAACAAGGAATAAGTAGGAACGCGTGTGGAGGTAGCTTTCATATTAGACGAATGATTTGAGCGATAATGACCATTCTGAACCTTTAACGAGCCAACGAAGGAGTGGTAGGTATATTCGAGTTGAACGACACGCGGTGAATGAGAGGAAGCCGCTTATCGCAGATGAAGAAAAGTGACGAGAGATTGACTTACGACTCGAGCAAATATCGAAGAGCCAACATTCCGAGAGCCATCGGTAGAGGGTAATACAGATGTGTGTGATCAGTGTAGCGAATTTTCTCGTTCGGCACCAAGTCCGCCCAAGTAACATTGGGAGGCAACCAAATTTTTGGACTCCAAAAGCAGTCCAGTAAGTACCGAACGGCAGCCATTGCGTGGAAGCGGCGACGTACAACCCAAATTACCGACTTATCGGCGAGCAAATCAATACAAAATTAAAGGACAGGTCTGTTGGATACTAAACGGGATCATAACCGACACATTCGCGCACGGTTCACAACACGCCGTAAAATATCAAAACCCGATTAAACCGTACGAACACGAACAACGAAGCACACCGAGGCAGCCTCGTTAACAAAATAACAGAAACTAGACTGGAATCTTTCCTCGGTTCCCTCGAGAGGGCGTTTGCGCGCAGTTCCTCATATCAGTGTTGCCTCATACCACTACTAACCATCTTGGGACAAAAGAAGCGACCGTAATCTATGCGTAATTTTGGACCGGAGATATACCTCTGTGCGCTATAGGTAGATATGTTCCTGTCTTTTAGCACGATTTCTAAATTTATTTTGTGTATTTTTGAACTTGTGCTAGGAAATTATGTTAGATTAGTACATAGTAAGATGTATTCTGTGCTTAGGGTCGCTTGTTGTAGGCGGAACTTCAATGCTTTGTCCAAAGTTTGAAGACGCATTGGACGAAGTTGTTGTTATCAGTTCATGGAGAGATTTTGGTGTCGCGTTTAGGGCAGTTGTTTGTTTTTGATTTATTTCTACTTTAAATCGTTCCGTTCAATCAAACACTCATGTAATTTAGACTAAGCCGATTTCAAGAATATCTTTGAGTCTTCTTCAGTGGTATGGCTGCCCAAGATACTAGCGCGCTGCCTCCGCCAGACCTCGATGAAGTCATTAAAATTATGTGGGGCAACGAGGTGAAGGAGGAGGTATTTCAACGTTGGAAACAAGGTGCTGCTTTTTGAGGATTGTGCACTTTTATTGTAGGAAAAAAATGTTAATTTGTGACATTGACCGGAAAATTCATTATATATGCAAAGCGCTCTCGAATTCAAAGGCGCAGCGGATGCGGCTCTGGTCGTGACAGGAGGTGTATATTTGTTAAAGCATGTAGTCAGAAACCACCCCATGAAGACTGCATAGTGAGTCGTTCGGTGTCAGACGTACTTAGTCGTCTTCTGTTGATATAGCGCTTCAGCACATGGCAGAATAGTGGGCTGTCGTACACCACGTTATAGTAGAATGTGATGCCCGCGAATAGGTCTAGGTGATATCTCGGTCGAGGAATGATTATAACAGAATTCTTCCTAGGCCGTGAATTTTTGAAGACTACCTATTCAACACGGAAGGTGCCTGATGTCCTAAGCTAGTAACCAAGCATTTTCATCTTTCAGGTTTCAAATTTAGCAGTGACGAGCCCACGGCGTTAATCCAACACGAAGGAGGCCCTTGTGCTGTTATAGCACCCGTTCAGGCTCACATTCTGAAATCCCTCGTCAAAGATAGATCCCCTAAGCCGAGTAATTGGACTGAAATCAGGCAGGTGAGTGTCTTAAGTTAACTCCAAGGAAGCTTGTTTGGCCATCTTTAGCACTTCTACCTCACGAACTCTGCTGTTTAGATGGAAAGCGATTCTGTGAGTAAGCTGCTGATACGTGCCTTGTGTGAAATACTAAGTCAAGCGTACGCCGGTAACAAATACATAGTCGTGCACATGAGCGACTCTGAACCGGTCGAGAAAAACAGCCCTGTGTCACCTAGTGAAACTGACGTTGCCCCAGCATCTCCCAAGGAATCGCCTGAGCAGCAAGCGGCTCGAAAAGAAGCAGCCGATCATTCCTATTTTCACTCCCGATTGAGGTTGGAAACCGTTGAACAGAGAACGAAAGTCAAGCTCATTTAATGTCGACTTCAATAACTATTTTTATCAATTGTTTCCTTCTTATTTTTAGAGCTCTTAGTTTTGACTGTACCGAAGACGTGGAAGCGTACTACTTGGAAAGGATACACACTTTAGGAGAAACTTTCGGTGTACTATTGTTTTTGTATTCCGTTCTTTGTACCAAGGTGAGAATTGTATAGACTATTTGATCAACCGTTAATAATTTTGAATAATATTTGCGTAATAAAGGGTTGAATAAAATTTAAAATTATAAATCAATTAATGTAAATTTCAGGGTATTGAAATTCTCCATAGCGAAGTTACCGACCCCTCTGAGCCATTTGTGGACTCTGAATTCGGCTACGGCAGCCAAAGCCTGATAAACCTCATGATCTCTGGTAGAGCCGTAGCGCACGTATGGAACTACGATCAAAATATCTGTGGTTTAAGTAAGAAACTCGGCTCAATATCAGAACTGCTTTAGATAAATTGTCTCTATTTTCGCCCTCCACTTTGAGCGATAGTAATTTGAAGTTTGAATGTTACAGAACTGAAAGGTATCGACAAGCAGTGTCAAGTCGGGTTTCTGACGCTGTTAGAGCACCTGCGGTACTGCGAAGTTGGCTCTTTCCTGAAGAATCCCATATTTCCCGTGTGGGTCCTAGGGAGCGAGACTCATCTTACTGGTAATTTTCGACTCATTCGTCTTTCCATTTAGTATATTTAACTTTTCCAAGTCAACAAGCTTAGCGTTTTCTATCATGTTTCAGTGTTGTTTTCGTTTGAAAGGCGATTAGTCAGCGCGGAAACTCCAAGTGAGGTTGCTCGGCGTGTATTTAAGAGTTACGACCCCGAAGGAAATAATTTTATCTCCTCTGAACTACTTCAGGATGTGATGAGCAGTTTGGATCTCGTTTCAGATCCTGAGTAGTGAGTTTTGTTAGGGCTGCACCCCAGGGAGGCTTTCTAGTCGGTCAACTTGGAAAATTTTTCTCTTGATTATGGTTCTCTTAAATTAAATTTATAAAATTCTGTTCCAGCGTCGATATCATGAAGAAGAAATTGGATTCAGAAAATTTGGGTATTATACTGTTGTCCGCGTTTATGGACGAGTTTTTCCCCGAAGAAACCTCTACTATTCCCGACACTTTTCCTGTATACCACTACAACGGCCTCATTCGATCGTGTCCCAACAACAAAGTGAGTTGGATTTAGCATTTTAGGGAAAATATTCGTTTAATATGCGCTTATTTTCAACCATATCTATCTGTCAGGTCGTCTACCAAGAAGGCAACGCTGTCTTATTGGAAACCCACATGGCCTCAGTACTAGAGAGCAACAGTATGCTGACTTGCTTACAAACGAAATGGCCGAGCATAGAACTGCAATGGACATCAGGCGTAACGCCATCTCTCAATTGACTACTTCCTTTCGCCGCCAGTGGTATTCTCAGCTCGTAGTAGGTTAGAAAATGTTCAAAATAAACATGCTAAAATAACTCGATTACAAAAGTCAGTCTTACTAGGTCACTAAATTTGTAGTTCGAATCGAGTATGCGACGGTTCGTTCAAGGCTTCAAGCAATTTGATTCATTCAAATTATGCAATTTTCTGAGGACGATAATGATTAGCGTTAGGGAATTTTCGTTGTTCACGAAACAATGTTCTCTCAGATTTACTGAGTCATAGCGTCTCATTTTCAATCAAGCAGACCAAAAATAGTTTTATAGATACCCACTTTCACTCCAAGGTTTTTCTCTAGATAAATTTGTCATTCCTCGTTCCACGATAGATGAATATTGATTGAGGTTAAAAGCAAAATGGAACTACGTATTATATAGGAAATAGATTTCTGGAATTTCTAACAGCGGAGTCGGGTTTTTCCCTTTTTTTAATGATAACGGTTATTTATTGACTCTTTTTAAACGTCCTCTAAAAAGTTAAATAAGAAGATTGAAGTAAGATGTCCTTCGAGTCTCCTTTGCTGGCACTAGTACAGATTGTATCTCAAAGTAGTAGAATTTTTTTTTAACAAATGTTCTATACATCTTGTTTTATTGATTAAATTCTCTTCAAAATAACGCTAATAGGCCGAAAACCTGTTCTCGAGGCTCCTCCTATTGGATGCTTTCTTTGAAGGACAAAATCACCACTACTTCTGGACGCAACCCTGTTTCCGAATCAACTCTTCACAAATTCAGAACTTACTCAGAGAATGTCTGTTGTCCTTCATTTCGTTTCGGGGCTGATGTCTATTTTTTGTGCCTCAGTTCTTGTCTGGGGATTCCTTGTGCAATTTATTATCATGAAATTTTGCTCGTTCTATCAAGACTTGACTCGACCATTCTACTCAATCTGATTTCATCGACTTTCTCCCTCTCCCCATCTAACAGCTTTTGTATGTTGTCATTTTGATAGCATCACATTTCATTCTTGCCTTCTTCTTTATTATTGTACTAAGCCAGTTTATTTGATTGTCAAATCGTTTAATAGTTTTAAGCACTTCCCATACCGAGGGTAGTACCCTAGTATTATTTTTATCCCAGCGATTGACATTTAAACTACTTGTAGACGTCAACGTTGACTTTTTTTTCCTTAATTCAGATAGCTACAATACATTACGTTTTTATAGTGTTTCGTTGGATAGTAAAATCGCCTGAGCACGGGTATTTTGAAAGGGAAAATTGCAAATCAAGCGCAACGATTATTAAGCGTCCAGAGAAAATATAATTCATACTCACTGTCAACCGAGAGTAGTAATTTCGATACTATAAAGATAGTCGTTAGAAAACCAACATAACACAGCGTAATGACTTACAATCCTCGAGGAAGGAAAATTGTAATATTACAACATTCAACTCCTAATAAAAACGAATTAATAAATTTGTTTTTGAAGTTAACGAATTTTATCAAACCAAAAAGGTAGGTAGGTACTTAAAATGTCTTACGTTTAATAAATAATTTGAAAATGAATTATTACATTATGATAATTCTGGCCTCAAGTTCTGGTTTAATATTGACGACCTCATCTATATCAACGTATTACCTCAAGTACCAATATCGGGACTGGTCAGAGATGTTGGTTGGAACGGGGTGTACCATAGTTCGGAAACTGACAGATTTTGGCGGTTTCTTTTCATCAATATGGTTACTTATGGGGAATGACTAATTTGAAAAATACCTGCCTGGCCACTTCACTTTTACAGAAGAATAGAGATGATTTTTGAGCGTCGAGAGGAGTTCATCTTTAGTTGAGAGAACCTTGGAGCTAAATGATAAAATTTTTGATTGCCTCCTAGGCGCCGTTACTCTTCTGAGAATCACAGAAATGTTGAATCAAGGTTGGGCTTTGCTAAGGTTGGAACTATTGCCAGAGGCTCTCACAAAAACATAATAACTTTATGAAAATGGAGGCTGATATATTGAGTAATATCTGAATAGGTAGTTAGGTATTCTCAAAATAACGAACTTGTAAATTTTGAAAAAATGCAGGTAAGGTGCTTACGGGTTAAATAATTTTTTTTTCACAATATTTGGCAATCTGTACCTATACTAGAAGTTCTTATTAAAAAAAAGTTTTGGTGGCGCAGTGGTAGAAAATGTCTCTCGTTAGCACAAATATTGCAGGTTTCAAACCCTAACCTCCAATGCAGAGAATTTTTCAGGTTGGTGGGACGAAATCTTCTCAATTTGAGTCTGTTGTGTCTTTTGACCAACCTGAGGGCATTTATATGGAAAAAGAACACAGACACCTGCTGCCCAGTTGCTTCAATATTAAACAAGACAATGGCATAGTGTTATCACCAGGCTCTTGCTTGGCACTGAGGTGTTGCTGGTGCAGTCGGAAATTAGAATACATCATTGATGGCAAATTTAATTTAGTAAATGTCAGCCTCATTACCTATTGCTGTGACCAAAGTAGCCATATTGATCCCTCTTTCCCCCGATTTAATTGAATTGCAATGTAAAAGAATAATGAAAATTCGACCAATTAAAAAAGTATTCTTCGTATTTTTAACGAATATTCAATTTTTTTAGACAAAATTATTCCACGATTATCTTTCAGCACCTCGCAGAACGTCCATCAAAATCGACCTCGAACGAATTCGCAAAACCTGGGTATTTTGAGCATAAGGTCATCAATATTTAGGGATAGAACAGTGGTAGTGGTATTATAAATCATATTAGTTTGGTGGTAACCACATAAAGAATTCTTTGCAATGATAAAAATCGATCCGTCATTACAATGTAAAAATAATCAAGCGGTCAAAATATTAAGTACAGACAAGGGTAATATACTCTTCGGTGATTCAAATAATTAAAAGTGTTTCCTAAAAAATAATACGATAAAATTAATAAATACAATAAATTAATACACTGAAACAATTAACACGTTTTGGAGCTATGTATATCATGAATGTGCGGAGAGCTCATGCGTTAGGTACATGGTAAAATAGGAGTTTTCTTTGTTTCTCAACATTTCGAGAATCGTTTACTTAAAAAAATTTGAAGAAAAAAAAACACTACCTTGGAGAGCTATTCTGTGTTTACTGTAGAACGATTTAAATAAAGTTTAGGTAAAGTGGGGAGCGTGCTACTTTATAGCTTCAGAGGAAACCGTTCATCATTCAACGCTCTGCAACAGTGAAGAATCGTGTTTCCAACATATTAAATACGATTTATTGATGTAAATAATATACTTCAAACACGAATCAACAATTCTCGAAATACCAATGAAAAATAAATAAAATGGCAGGAGCTCTCGCCTCATTATTCGAAAATGACTTGAGTACGTAAACACTTAGCGTATAAAACAATCCGAACGAGAAAAAACATTTTACAACAAAACCGAGAAAATGGTAGTACGATGATCTTGTTCTATTAGCATAATATGAGTACATTTATAGTTGCGTTGCCCAACGTAGTCAAATCTTGACAGTCAAGCAGATTAGGCATTTATCCATAAATTGGCGGTTACATTGTTGGAAAACGGGTACAATTCATTTTTTTAATTGAAAACAGAATACTATGGCTAACATCGAATAATGTTGTAGAGGGTAACATTCAGATAAAAGTAAAAACGAATTGAACACTCGTTACTGAGTCCGTCTAATTGAAGATCGCACTGCCTCGAATCCCAAGAGTCGCTCGTACAATTTTTTTTTTTTTTCAAAATGTCACCACCCCCTCACCTCCTCTCTCTCTGCAGTGTCGGCCCAGCGAGGAAGTTCATCTTCTTTTCCCCAATTTCGAAAAAAATACTTTTTATGGGAAAGAACAAAAATGAACGTAAACGGGAGAAAAGAGAGGTATCGATTTCAAAATAGAATATCGCTCATTTTTGAGAGGGTGGTGTTGAATCAATCGTCGTAATCCGATAATGTAATGGAGTTGAAAGCTTGGCCTTTCCATCCGACGCATATACAGTAGTGCTGGAATAGTTGAGTGAGAAGTTCTTGTTCGTCGAGGAGCTCGATTTTTTCGATGCGGTGTCTCTCATTTGGGTCGATAGCGTTGTAGATGTCAACCATCGTCCATGCTTTGGCTCCGTCCCAGTTCGTCGAGAGAAATCTGTTTGAAGGTACAAAAGGCACCCGTTCCAATAAAGTAATAAGCTGTATTCTGATTAGAGACCAAGGACAGATGATTTTCCCAACCACATTTGAGAAAATTAGTATTCAAAACCTTTAAATTCAAGATTATTTTGGCTCTCCATAACGGCTCATAGTTAAGGCAAGACTAAATCCAGAACTCTGCTAATTCTTCCACAATGTTCGATTATTCCTTGGAGCCACAGTATGAGGACCGAGTGGAGTACCCCGAACTCATTCTAAACGATTCAGCGTCCAAATTTAGTGAAGAATGACTTCAAACACGCCTAGGTACCCGAAAATCTCGAAAACCCACTTTTGAAGTAAGTAGGAAGGTACATCGGTGGGCACCATTCGGTCCGGGGCCCATCTCAATGAACTCAGCGTCCCAAATTTAGTAGAAAATAATACCCCACATGTCTAGGTACCCAAAGAGTCCAGAAAATCCTGTTTCAACCAATACATTTTTACCCACATTCTCCCCAAATTTGGGCCGATCGGGCTGGAAAGATTTGAGGACCAACTAGGGCTGGTGTGAGGTCCCCGAACAAAATTAAAGAAAATTTTCTGGTCTGGATATCACGTAAATTAACAAATTTTGGCGCCGATCAGAGCGGCTGACTTCTGGCATTATTACGCCAGTAGACTATTTTTATTATTACTTGATTAATAAAAAAAGAGAATAATTATCCGAGTCATCATTTTCCATAACATTTTGGACACATCTCTTTGTTTATTTGTCGTTACTATTCATTCAAGGGGGTGTTTACCCCTATGCAAAACAAAAGCAGCGGTTTTTGTTTGTTAAAATTTATTATGCACAATATTTACAAAATTGATGGAGCAATAAAATAATCAACAAAAGAGTGAAGAACATCTAGTAGCTAATCGTCCTCGTCCTTAATTTTGTTTCCGCTCAATATGTCCAGGAACGAATTCTTGTCGACGCTCTTGAACTCCTTCTTGACGGAATTAGTCGAGTCGCCAGGAGACTGATGTTTCCTCACAGCGTTGAATAGTTGAACGACACCTTTCGACGCCACTTTGGACAACATGCGTTCTCTCGGTCCGTCAAGAACGTTGGGTTTTTGACGGCCTCGGGAAAATTTGTCGAGTTTTCGAACGGAAGTTTCTGTCGAGTCGTCACTACTTGAACCGTCGGAGTCTTCTTTCTTGATATCTTCCTCTTTGATTTCTTCTTTGCGTTTTTTGGAGGCGACGTAGTCTCCAAGAACGGGTAGTTCAGCGTTTCGTTTACTGCGGGCGATTTTCAACATGGAATCTGCCCATCCGGATCTCGGTTCCGTTCCCACCTTCGGAGGATGCGGATCAGAACACTCTTCTTGAGTCATTGGTACGAATATTTAGAGAATTGGGAACACAAGAATCGTACGATGAACAATAAGTTACAATTATACCAAAGAGCTCAAACGCGAACCACGCACGACCAAGAAAAATAGTAGTATTAGTCACACTAGCGTCCGCAGGTCCTATAACCTGAATACAACCTCCCGATTTTTTTTTACTTTCGTTATCTCTTTTCCCGTCACGGCGGACACATCGATTATTGCAACGCTGGCTCCTCCGAGTGCACAAGAACACAATTATTGTAAATACCAGCACGAATAGGGACTACTAGGTAATAATAGGTTTCGGCACCAATTTCTTGATACTAGTCGTGTTCTCCCCAAAACCCGAACGAAAACGTTGGCTTGAAACCCTCATATAACACAATCCAGCTAACTGAAGAATCAACTGGAAGAATAAGACAAATTCGTCCACTCACCTCTCCATCTGAGTATCGAGGGATCTGCAGGCATCCACACCCGATAGAGGACATCCCCGTGCTCGCAGATTTTCCAACATAATTTCCCCAAATCTATCGCACATGTTTACCTTAAACGAAAGCATAGGTTAGTCCCTACGAAATAAAACATACAAGATAACTTACATACATCTTAAGAGAGCCTCCCTCCTCTTCCTACCTGCTCATAGTTGACGAACATGGCTGACGGGAAATTAGAGATAATCCACATGAGGAGATTGGACACGCTGGTCGATTCTATGTAAACCAGTACGCACTCGGCTAAGAATAACGTGGGGAGTTGAAAATTCACTTCGGATTCTCGAAGTTTTGCAGCAACTTCGTTGAGGTTCCTCAAGTCCGCTCCGACCAAGTGGTAGTTACCTCCATGCAGTTCGGTCGAACTAAGCCTCACTTCTCCGTCTAAAAAATAAGTATTTTTAAACTGACACACATCAAATTCCATATCCTTGGTAGGAATCTAGTATCTACCAGGGCAAGATCCCTAGGATTGGCACAGCCCAGCTGTGAGGCTAATGGTTATAATAACAATTTTGAACAAAATCAACTTTCCTCGTTGATCTTTTGGTTGGTGGGTTCCCAAAATATGTTATCAACAACGCTCAACTTGAGGCTATTATGGAAAAACTAATAAACAATGAGGTTTTGCAGTTAAAAAATAAATAAATTAATTAAATATGATTTACTGAGAGACAACTTCCACAACTGAAAGTCCCCGAAAAGCTTTCTAAAAATGTACAGAATTTTCCGAAGCCAGGCGTTTTGAATTTGAGACAAAAAATTTTGTCACCTGGTTTGCGAAACAACTGCCTGAGCCTCAAAATATGTTCTAATAATTACCATACTATTTATTTTCTATTTTAATCGTTATCCTCCTCTTCTTCCCCCATCCTTTCTTAAATTGTCTCAAATCAATGCGCTCTATCTAAAGATCATACAAGAGAGGCCCATTCTCCCGACGATTTTCTATTTTTGTAAGTTACTCATTGCTACGAAAAGCATTTTCTTTGAGGCTCAAAGGATTAGATATCACTCATAGGGTCTTTATTTTTCAAAACAATCGGGACACCCCATAATCCACCTTTTCAGAGTTTCACAGATGATGAGATCGGGCGAATTCCATGGTTTTAATACTTATTTAGGTATGAAAAATTCTTCACCTGTTCCGAGCCCTTCGAGGAGGACCTTGCTCCGTTTGATGGTGTAGCATTTTCTTGAAGTGACCGAAGGAAAGTCAATTTCAGTATAATTGTCAAATTTACACTGCCCTTCCCTCAGTCTCCAATATAACGTGTCGAATCCTGCACCGAAGCTGATTATTTGACATTTATCGCCAGCAGTCTGAAGAGAAAATAATAATAAGTACAAATCACAGACGTGTAATTTATTGAGATTTTTTTGTCGAACTAGGGATTTTATCAGGTATGTACATTATGTGATCTGTGATGCTCAAGCTCAAGGAATAAATCTATGGCCGGGTACACACGTTGAGGATTCCGGAGAGGATTCCCCGTTGAGGCCAACCTCTCCGGCCGACGGACCGTGTGGACAGGTCGAGGCAAACTGTACAGGCCGCCAGGCCTTTCCAATTTCTGGAAAGGCCGCCTGAGGCCGGGGTTCCGGCCACTACAACTACACAGTTTCCTCAAAAGGCCTTGCGCGTCGTGTAGATGCTCCGGCCGCCTCTGAGGTTTTCCTCACAGGAATTCCTCTCCGGAAATCCTCAACGTGTGTACCCGGCCTATGACACAAGCCAGATAATGAGGGGGGATGTTGGAAGGTACCTTAATAGTGTAATGAATGGTCATTAACTAGTATCGTTATACATCTTCGTAATCTAGGTACTTTACCTATGAATAGGAATCACATAAATAAATAAAAAATGTCCACCCTGTTCCCTGAATGGCAGCTTTTCTGGTACATTGACCATGCAAAAGTCATACAGTCAAGCCAATACCAACCTTGAGAAACTTCCTTATGAATAAATTGACGCCCTCCGTGCGAGCAAAATATCCTCTGTTGATTTCCGGTGGTTTTCTTTCCGAACCTCGAACCAAAATTTGGATATACTCATCCTGCCAATAGCCCAAACGTACGGCGGATCTTTTACATTCACTTGCGTCGTCGTTGGTCGATTGGACCGCTTCGTCCGACGACATGCTCTTCACGGAGAATATCGCTGTATAAAAGTCACAACAATTCAACAGTGTTCGAAGGAAAGTTCGCCGACACAAAACAGTTTTTTCAAGAGTATTCAACCGGAGAATAGATGATTTTCATAGGGGAAGGGCTCAGTCAGTACACAGATATCTGAAGATGAGTAGACTACAAAAGAACAGGTTTTTGATACCAGTCAGCTGATGGATTTGCAGGATTTTCGAGGTGTGTTCTTCATAACGTGTAAACGAAACAACAGCACCGTTAACAGAACCTGTGTAAATAAGCCGTGCCGTGTAGATAAGCTGAACTCAATTTTTCAAAAAAGAACTCATTTTATCAAGTCATTTCTCAAAATTTGCTTCTTGTCGCATCTCACAGTTGGTATGTTGAAGAAGGAACTCGCAAATGTTTTGAAGTATCCAGTCTTACACTATGTTGCAAGGAGGAATAAAAGTACAAAGCTTCACTGGGTAAGAAGCTCCACACGGAGATTTTTTACAGGCTTTGTTTTAGTTATTTAATTTTTATATCGGTATATCTATCCAAAAAGCGTTTTAAAAGAGAGACCGTATGGTTTGTAACGATGGCCCGGCAAACGTTTTGCCATATAAATTATTTCCTAGATCAGAAGTGACACCTGTAGACATCTCCTAAGACTATGATTTTCCCATAATATCTGTGCTCGGGCTGTAAAAACATGTAGTCAACACTATAGCGAATAGTAGACGAATGTGTATTGCTGTACAGTCCAATGCAGATTCAGCAAGCATGCATTCCCACTGGTTGTCGTCTTCCAGCAAGCCGTGTGCAAGGCATGCATCTTTACACGTTAGATATTGTTGCCCATTAATTTTACGTATATCTTGAAATGATAATGGGCCAGTAACATTAACCAACAACGGTCGAAGATAAAAGCACTCCGTGTGTCTTGGATTGACTGTAAATAATCGCCCCAAGGCGTTTGATTTAAATAAATTGAGACATGCAGCAACTGGTGAGCCTTGCTTGCGAGGCGTCCATGTTTTTTGTTTGAGTTCATATGAAATAGCGTGGTACTTGTGAATAGAGTAATGTTCGTGCAAAGGCACCAAAATCATCCGCACGATTACACAATTCAAAAAATGCAGTGAGTGTAGTTTTAGGTGGATTTATTGCAAGATCAATCGCACCATCCAATTGGGACCCAACAAATTTGCCTCCCTTCATTGTCACCTCCAATTTAGGATGTACACTTAGGATAGACACCAAATTGGAACAAAAGTTTGAAAATAAACAAAAAAAATTTAGGGGTAGACTACCCCTAACATTTAGGGAGATGAAAAATAGATTTTGGCCGATTCTCATAGATACCGGATAAGCACAGCAAATTTCATCAAAATCGGTCAAGCCTTTTCGGAGGAGTATGGCATCGAAAACTGTGACACAAGAATTTTATATATTAGATATCTATCCAAGAAGCGTTTTAAAAGAGAGGACGTATGGTTTGTATCGATTTCGTGATTGAGATTTGAAAACGGGTTCTACTACGGTATGGGTACACCGAAAAATACACTTAGCAACGAATACCACCAAAACGATCTTTGTAGAAGGAAGGAAATGCACATCAATGCATTACCATTTAAAGCACAATCCCAATAATGGATTGTACTATCAAAGAAGCTTCATATTATCCAGGCTGTGGCTCTTCTAGACATCTTTTGGGATTTATATCTCACATTACTATGACTATGCTGCCTGTAACTCCCAAATGTTTTGATGAAAACGCAAATGAGACTTTACTTGATCCCGATTGATGCTATGCGCTATGGTCAAAATGTGAAATTTACATTTTACTTTAAATCATTTTGTAGTAAAGTATATCTACTATATTCACTGCATTCTGACCGATTGTGATCGTTCATTATCATGATTGTGTGTCTATTCTTTTAATGGTTTCGCCAGGATAGTAGAGCCTCCGCTCTTCTGAATAATTTAAAAGAAGAAGTATATTCTGTAGGCCAAACAGAATATTTCATAAGGAATAACTTCTACTGTATTACTGATTTTCTGTTTTCAGTCGAAGGAAGCGAAGAAGAAAACGTCGACCTCCGTCGCTCTAGATTATTTCGATGATTTGTACGGAAATGTATTCGGAAAATATTGGCCCTCGATGAGGGTGGCGATGCTGACCCAGTCAAAATATATCGCACTTGTCAACAACTACAGTGATACAGACAGAATTATTTCTCAATTAGAGGTTAGAAAAAATACTTACGTTCTTCAAAAGTCTAGATTTTATTTTGTTAACCATTTTTGTGCATACTTGGCCAGAATTTAGGTGCTGTGGATGTTCGACGTGTGTTGGATTATCAAGTTGAGCGGAGTGTTGAGAATGAGAACGAGTCAAGAAAATTACCGAGAAAGAAAGCCAAATCTAATAGAATTTCTGAAAAGAGGGCAAGTGAAGCGTTGGAAGCAGTAGCTGCACGGGTTTCTGACGAAGAGCAGGTGAATATTTACCCTGAAAGCTCCGGAGTTCTTGATACAACCAGAACGACATCTACGTTCGAGTAAGTTTTAGGTTTTGCTTCTTGTGTCAATAACCTTAGGAGGTGCCATAAATATTCTGTACTAATTAATCTTCATCTTGGTTCAAATGTCGTCACGTAGTCAGTTCAAATCTGAAATACAACCAGCCGGGGGCAACAACAAGAAATTAGTCTCAGAGTTTTCTTCAGGTTTTCGTTCAAGCAGGGAATGGGTGCTTGTCAGCAGCATTGTAGCCTTGTACGATGGCAGAGTAAACCAGATTTGTTATCCTAAGTTCAGCAGCATTGGACGTGGTTGAAACTTGGGTTGGTGGCTATTTCTAAATTACCTTCCTGGTTCATTTTTTGGCTGTACCTGCCCGTTAAAGCGTTCTTGCCTCAAGTGGGTGATGCCAACGAGTAGAGGCCAATCATCGTTCATGAGGTGTCATTACAAACTACAGAAGTTTGAAAATCCAGAAACTAATAGTGGGGCCATACTTTTGTTTCTCGTCTTCAGCGTCGGTATGGTAAAACTACAACTTCTCATGCTAATTGTCCCTAAGTTATGGTTTTACTTACTTTAGCTCTACAAATTGGTAACGCTATTTTTGGGTTCCTTGTTATGAAGTACGGTTACGTCTCTTGGAAGAGTCGACAAAATTGTTTAAAAAACGACTAAAAGACTCCAATCACATGCTTGTCATTTGGTGACTTTGCTGTAAGGCAAATCATGATTTTATTGTTTGTTTGCATCTTACAACAACAACGAATTATTCTAATTTAAGGATTTCCTTTTCGCAGCTCTACTAATCGACTGATCGATCCGACATTAAGTAACAATGCTGGAGCGCTCTACGATTTTGTCCCAACAACAAAACTAAAAGGGAAGGAAGACTGGGTGCCTGAGTCGCAGCATTTCGGTTACTATAACACAGGAGAAGACAATCTTGGCGTTCTCAAAGAGGAACAGAGTGTTTTGGAATACCCGAGTGAACTAAAAGTGTACTCATTTATTACGGGTTGTTGCGATTCGTTCCCTCCACCAAAAAGATCACCTCTTCTTGGAGTCTCAGGCTAGTTGATCTTTTTCCATTTTGTAAACATAGCGATCAGTTGGTATTTTTGAAATTACAGTAACAATGATTCAGATTTTTCTAGTCACGCTAAAAATACATTTTTATTGCAGACTATTACCTTATGGACGGTGGTTCCCTCCTGCCTATCCTCGCATTAGACCTCAAACCCGGAGATAATTTTTTGGACATGTGTGCTGCACCGGGAGGGAAGAGCTTGATTGCATTGCAAACACTTTACGCCAGTGAGATTGTTTTCCAACCAGCTCATTACGCCAGCCCACTACAAACCCGTTATTTCAATGAGATCATCAGGCGTTTATTTTTCAGATTTGGTAACAATGAACGACTCAAGCCTCTCAAGGTGTAATCGAATACGCAGAGTGATGAATGAATTCATTTTCAACTTCAGCGATAAAGAAACTGAAGGAACCATGAGGATCACAAATCTTGACGGACGTTCTATAGAAGACGGGAATATTTATAACAAAGTAAAACATTTTGGAGTTAATCTGTAATCTGGATGGTTTATACAGAATGTAACCTACTGGAGCTGAAGAAGACTTAAATTTACCTCACCTGTAAACCATTTGAAGAAGAACCGTAGGTTTTTATTGCTCGGTTAGTTCTTCCATCGTAAAGACATAAATATTGGTGATGTTGTTCATCGTTAATCTATATTTACCCTAAAAAAAGTCACCGATCTAGACAAAAATTAATTTATTTCTTCTGGCCAAAATGGCCATGAGCGGCCATTACAACTAGACTGCGGTGGTAATTGAAGGCTGATCGATTTTCAAGGGTCTGATGAGACGGTAACCACTGTCCTAAAAACACCATTTTTGAAGGGGGTGCCCTCCCACTGCACTGTTCTAAAAGCCTGCCCTTGAAATAGCTAGGTTGACAGCTAAGTGATTACTCAGAATCAGGATTTTTGCTTAATACACAAATATTCCGCAAGGTTTAATTCTCATCATTTTTTTCTAGATTCTTGTAGACGTACCATGCACTACCGATAGGCATTCCGTAATGGTGAATGACAATAATATTTTCAAAAGTAATCGGATTCACGAGAGAATAAAAATTCCTGAAATCCAATCCAGTCTCCTCGCGTAAGTTGTGATTATAAATTCAATAAGTGTTTGAAACGAATAAATTGAGGAAAATTGCTTTTTTGAACGTACTGACTGATTGGTAATCTATGCCTCCCAATAACTGAAGTTTCCTGAATACTACTTTCCTTTTTTTCAGCTCAGCATTCAAGCTCGTCAAAGTGGGCGGTACTGTTGTGTATTCGACATGTTCGCTCTCACCCATCCAAAATGATGGTGTTGTCCATATGGCACTGAAAATTGTAAACGAACAATCCGACGTCAGAATGACCATAATGTGAGTCACTGAATTTCAGTGTGTTTCTGACTTATTAACATTCGACACATTAAGTATATAGAATACTGTTTACTCTCATGAGTTGTTTGTGAATTCCATCAATTTATTGCAGTGACATGACGAAAGCATTGAAACCAACAAAAGTTATGTACAAGTATCGTTCAAACTTTCTACGACATGGCCATCTTGTTGTTCCCTACTTGCCTGACAATTATGGACCAACGTATTTCTGCAAGTTCGTTAGACTCGAATGATGCGGGTCATTAAATACCTAATGGACTACAGCCTGTCTTCAGTTCTCCATCTACAGATGGACTGTTATGTATTAGATGTAAATAAAAATAGCGCCGCCCGTTCAAGATATCTATAGCTTTTAATTGATATGGATGAAAATATACCATTTTGTACGTGCAACATAATATTTTCCTTAAACTCAGTATGTAGTGAATTGATATGAACGTGTGTGACGTTTGGACGAGGATTCTACGGTTCAGTAAACGGCTGACCATCATGATAGTAGTTATCAGATGTCAAGAATGAGAGTACGTTTCACAGATTTGTGGGGGTATTAGATTTCCAAGGTATCTCTAATTAGGTAATACCTTACGGTATGTACCTATATGGAACTTATGAACCCTCTGCTTGAAGCCATGGCGTACACATGAGCCAACAAGTTAAAGCAACGTCAACGTGCAATTGAATTTCAAGAGAGGATCATAGCAGTTCATGTTTCAATTACATGGAAAAAAGATTTCCTTTTTTGGTTGGTTATTCCTTGAATAATCAACCTATGTTTTCATTCAAATGGTCAACCTCTCCGATTCGGCTAAAAAATTTTTTCTGGACGTTTCATGATGTCTAGATCAAAAAAGGTCAATGTCCGTCCGCCGTCCACGCCGTTTTTGGTAATAGAAAATTTTCTAAAAATCTGAAATTTGGGTCGGGGGTCTGTTCCCGGCCTAGGACGGTCCTCCACGCTTTTCAGCCCGATCGGACCAAATTTGGGCGGGGTAGGGGTCAAAATGTGTTTTTTGAAAAATGGATTTTCGAGATTTTGGGCGATCTAGGCGAGTGGGGTATCATTTTCCACTAAATTTTGGACGCTGAATCAAATGAAATGGATCCCAGAACGATCGGCACCCACTAGAAGAAGTTATGGGTCAAATTGGGTATATATTACCCATTTTAAATATGTGTTTATGAGATTTCTGGTACCTGGGCGTTTAGGGTATCATTTTTTCACTAAATCATGGACACTGAATCGATTGGAATGGGTCTGGGACCCGCCGCACCCACCGTTATTCCCATTTTCCCCATGTTTTAAATAAGTTTCCATGCGCCTTCTTCTTCTTCTTCTCCACGGCGCTACAGCCCATTGAGGGCCTAGGCCTGGTCTGACGAATAACCAACCCCTGTGTAAGAATTCGCAGCGTTTTTAAATAAATTTTAAATTAAAAAAAAAACTCTCGTGTTTCAATTAGTACTGGTGTTACTCTGGGTACATGTAAATACGTACCTAAGGCAGAGAAGATAAAGAAGAAAAACAACAACATTCCAGAAGTACGTTCACAACAGCAACAAGTGTTCTGCTTGTTTATTACTTCAGCTGGGGCTTGTCGAGCTCATCTCCTGTTTCTGTGCGGCGTTTTCGCAAAAAAACTTCAGTTCAGATTAGGTAGGAGTAATATATTATTCATAAAAGTGGGTTTTCTCACTTCAGCACCCCCCGGAATTGCTGCATCCAGGAGGTAATATCGCAATCTTGTCTATTTCTTCCGTTCTCTCGCCTCTTCGAAGATTCTTCAAATTACGTATTACTGCGCGTATCCGTCTCATTAAGGTTTTGAAAACAGCTTCTTTGAGTACTATTTAATCATTATCGTACGCTTAAACAGCCTTGACATTTTCATTAACTTTCATGACTCCCAACCCAAAGCCTTGGAACCGCACCGGATCTGCTGTTGTCTGTTTGTTGTTGTTTACGTATAGTAAAGGGCAAAGTTCAGTCATACCAAGATCCGAGTCGTGATACTACACATGCAACCGTTCTTGTAATAACAATATTGTGGTCCTTCTTTGCCCTTTTAGGTTAGTCAAGTCTCGTTTTGGTTGGTGTAGAGCGTGAATACTCTCAAGTAAACGTGAAAGATTATACACAGCGTTGATTCTTCACACTTAACGAAACTACTTAGGACAGTTCCTATAATTTTTATTCTAATTTCGCCCTCTTTTTATTTTTTTAAGGTGGCAGGGACCTCTAAGACGCGATGAAACGCCGAGAGAAACCTGCGTATGATTATATGAGATGCTGTATCTGCTATGAGGGATTGGTCAGTCATAAGACAGGTAGCTACTCAAAGGAAATTATTTTCTTGTCGAGCTCATATACAATGTCGTAAAAACACATGTCATGAATAGCTTTTTCCTTACAGGCGGACATGGAATGAAACGTTTGACGCCGCTCATTCTAAAATGCACTCATTCAGCGTGTAATGTCTGCATCTTTGTCAAAACGAGGGATGCAGAGCCCATCATTTGCGACGTGTGCAAAGTTGTGTCGCCTCTGCCTAATGGGTTCGTTGTTAATTCATTTTACATTGGGTGCACCCCCTTTTTTTCGGGCATATATTTTTACTCTGTGATTGAACAGCCCTTCTGAGAATCATGATTTATTGAAATTCAGTTTCAGGGAACGCGACATTCGTGCTGCATTTCCCCCAAACGCTTATTTGATTGGTTTGTCGGCATGCATCCAAGATAACCGGGCAATAAATGAATCTGTAATAGGGACTTTTGCCAAGGAAACTACTATTCCTTGTGAGCTCCATTTCGTTTTTAAATGGCCGTACTTTCTGTACACTAAGAGAATAATTGTCGTGTTATGAACCGGTCTTTTAAGAATATCTGTTGTTTTTAGCCTACCGATGCAGTGAGTGTGCTAAAAGCGCAACTTCCTTATGCGAAATTTGCCGTGCACATTTTTGCCAAACGTGCTTCTTAAAGGTAAGTTTTCCGTGCACTGACTACCATCAGGCGTTCCATAAATACTATATTATATACTTATTCTCATCTTCCGCGTTCTCAAAAAACCCTCTCTTCATTTTCTGTTAAAGGTACACTCAGCTGCTAAAATTCTAAAACACCATAAGAGCGTTGCTATAGTTCATGATTCTGCTCCCAAGTTGAACAATTCGTGCTCGATTCATCCTGCTAACAAATTGCAGTTCTTCTGCGAACAATGTGATACAGCAGTTTGTTCGAGTTGCTTGGTACCGGATCATAATGAACACAAGCTACAAAAAATCTCTGACGTGGTAAGTTGTACTCATGTACATATAGAAGCATTTGGCCTGGTGCAATGTTAGGAATAGGAATGAACGAAACAAGTTCCCCATGAATCAAATCAAGTTCCTGAGAAACATTTAAGAGTCTGGCGATCTATTTTTTAGCGTTTAGCATGTAGGTTAATACCTTAACAATCGTAAATACAACTTTTATTCTCTAAAATCACCGAGACCCACTCAGATGGACGTTGAGAACCCACAAATACATCAAGTTTATAAAGACTCGTTAAGGTGGGCACTTGAGCATTTACTTATAAGTTAGGTACGTCCTTAGTCTCAAGTTAGAATTTCACCGTTTTTCCTTCTCGTTTTCAGAATCGAGCGTGTCGCTCGAAGATTTTGGAAGCCTACGCCGATTTGGAGCACTCAAGGCACCTGTTGAAAGCTTCGATTCAGGTAAGTGATTAACTTTGAATTGACGCTTTTACTTATATTTGAACGATCCAAAAAGATCAAGCCTCACAATAAATAGTAATGTTGTATTATTTACAAACTTATAAAACAACCTTGAGAATGAGGTACCACAGTACACTTTACTCGTTGAACATAGTTATCTACAGAAAAATGCTGTTGAACCATCCTAGCTTACGTGAACAGCAGTCAGATCATTGATGTTTCTATTTACACGATCATTTCTCTTAACTTTAAGTAAGATTGGCTTCTATTGGCACGTTAAATTAAATTATACATGTATAATGGGTAGAATGGTCACGATTTCGCCTTAATTGTGTGGTCTTGACCAATATCTAACTGAGCGTTATTGAAAAGTCTGAATTATGGCAAAAATACTGGAATGTCCAGGCAGGAAATCATTGGCTAGTGTTCGTTGGAACTTTTTCTTAACGCCTCTTCCTGTTGTATCAGTCTTGACTCCGCTTCTCTAAGGCGTACGCCTCCGTTTAACTGAGTGCCATCTCGATTTTACATTTACTTTGCTCATAAATTATAGTATAAACTGTGGATCACAGCACTGGAGTTCTAGGCGGTACTTTTAGCATATTCGTGGCACGCGTTCATGTGTCGAGTCCGAGTATCGATCTGATAACTTTATTTTCCGATTCAACGTCGTCCAAGGAGTACTGATGGTCTTTGTCGTTGATTAAAGGATCCAAATCTTTATCGTCCATACTGGCATCTTCCGTTTTGTTATTCTTGGCCTGCACACACAAGTTGATAGCGTGTCAAGTAATTAATGCAAAATTAAAGAAATACAAATGAAATAAATGTGCCAGCGACAATGCTAAGCTATCATGAGAGATAAGGCTTGAGATCTTGGTTTGCTCATTCACCTGGTTGTAGGCTTTTTCCAGAAAAAATGTCGTCTTAGATTAAAAAAAAAAATCTTCTTGGATCTCTCAACCAAGTGATTCTTACCTGTTCCAATTCCTTGAATTTGTTCGTTAGGTAGGTGTCCACTAAAGGCCCTGCGTAGTCCTCGGGAAACGACGGCTTCTTGGGCAGAATGTATTTGTAGAGCCTCTCGTTCAAAACGTACAGCTGCGCTGTGGAGGCACATTTGACGTTGAACCACCAGTCGCAAGTGAGTGCGACTTGTGAGAAAATTGTCCCATTAGGACACAGGAAGGAAGCTTGCCCACCGTTCAGGTCACAGTAGTGCCACACCTGAGAAAAAGTTGTTAGTTTGTGAATGGTTATGTTCTTGAATGAAGGGATATTCACTCAATGTTGCCCAAATTCTGTGAAGAATTGAGATTTATAGTTTAGAAACATGTTGACCCTGGTAGGCCAATCATACATCAGCAACGCTCCGTTTCCTACTCAAATAACCAGAAGTGGAATATGATTTGTCAATTTTTTTTTAAAGGAATTTTCTCAGGAATATAAGAGACTAAGTACATGTGTGTAACCAAATTCCCAGAAAATCAAGTTGTTGGGATCAAGCGTTTTAATTTTTTTTTAAGGAACAGCCATAGTAACTAGTAGGATCAGGAGAAGCGGCTCATAACATTGAGCAGATCATCCACCCTTGAAAATCGCTAATCTCAATACACCCTGTCGAAAGAATGCAATGCGTGTCGTCATAGGAGTAGAGGTGAACTTCCCGCTCTACTTTAATAGTGTTTTGCCATTCTGAGGCATTTACTAATACTAATGCGTTATTACGGACAATAACGGGTTCGTCATACATCGTATACGGAACATTTGTGGTCTAAATTATCGGAAATAACAATAGAACCGAGATTTCCCGATACACAAACACCTAATTTTCCTTCGTTGACTCCCTAACGGCTTTGTTTTTCATAAAATCGTAGTATTCGTTACCTTGAGTACGTGTGGTACGTTGGTATTTGGTACCTATCTATTGTTCTTCATTCGTAGAGTTCGTTTCCCTTATTTTCAGTCGTTTCAGTCAGACCTGCGTCGTTTTTCACATGAAGTTATCAACCGTTTCACTTTCCTTTACTTGAACTTCTCACACGGATGAAGTAGTTAGTGCTGATTTAAATTTACGGGACTATACAAAACCTCGATATTACCTGACACCTTGTCTCGGGGTCACCGAAGAATCCCTTGTATCGTTGGGTTTTACAACTGAATCTCGTTTGTGGGATCGCATCGTAGACAGGATAGTCGATTCCAGCTTGTCCAGGAGTGGCTCCTCCCTCATCGTTGTCAGACGGTTTCTTATGCGGGATTCTTTGTATCTGGGGAAATTTTCAAATGGTGTACTGTAATTTGAAGTGTCTCATCAAGTTATGTGACAGTGCTAGTTGATGACTTACATTTGGGGAGTAGCCTGGCTGGACAGGCCTGGGAAAAGTCCGTACGATTTCTTTCGCCGTTTGGGGAAGAGCGTTGGCCCTCTGAAGTATTTTCAACAGTTTGGAAAGAGATTTGATGCTCGAATCCAAATTTTCCGGGGTGATCCTGTCTGGGAGTGTTTTGGAGAGTGATACCCCTTGTAAGATGTTGTTCAAGTTTCGATCACCCACCTCGTCGTATTCGTAGTGCTCCTTATATCCTTGGAGTGCTGAAACTAACAATGAGTAAAGTGGGTGCTGAGAATGTATAGAGCAGATGAGCTGGTGTGATCTCCCTGGCAATTCCACTAGCAGCGGATATTTCCGCTACTTTGGTGGGTTTTTACCCACCCAAGGATTTGCCAATATTTGAACAAAATGATGTTGTTCTAAATTAAGGGGGAAAATGCTATGGATTTAACGTAGTTTTTTGGCTGTAAATTGAAACCAAGCATTTAAGCAGCAACACCACGCAATCATAAATTAAATTGGGCTCAATTTCCCACAAAACGAGTTAATTAGACTTAGTTGTTTGCTTCAATCTATCCACTTATCCTGAATCAGTTAAGCGTATCTGGCGTTGTATCCTGTACGGCTGAAGGGATCTATCGATGGATAAAATACAAAGTTCTCGAAAGTACGATGCGTTTCAGTTTGGCTAGATTTTCGGTTTGATGGACGGGGGTGTGTTATTTATCGAGAAAAAGATGGCAAGATATTCCCTGATTTCGGAGCATCTGTCATGATTAGTAGAGGTATCTTCCCAAACTAGTCGTAAATTCATTTTGTTTACCTGGGCTTGGCGTTGTGGTCGTTTGAGCGACATAAACTGCGTGGTATTTTGGCGCCGAGCTCACCGTCACTCGATACTTCGGCGCCACAGTGGCAATGGGTGTCTGCACTTGGGGTGGTTCCGTCATCACTTCTAGCTCTTGGCTTTGCATAATAGACACAGACGGTTCTGTAGCTCCCACTGTCGTCGTAGGTATGTAACTCTGTTCGTTGTAACCTCCAGAATAGCCACTTTCGTCGACTTTTGTACTCGTAGCTGGGCTGCTTCTGCTCAACCGTGTATCCACTCAAATCTTCTTTTTGCGGAACGTACGCTACCGGTCGACTTACCGGTCGAGTTATTTCAGTCAAATGTTGTTTAATCGTCTGCTGTTCGTGTTGTTTCTGAGTTTTGAACGTTGGCCTTTTATACTGGAAGTTCAACGGCCTCGGAGCCGGTGTTTGGTACTGTAGTATTACCTCCGGCCTGTACTGGGTGTCGTATGAAGCTTTGTACTGATTCGGTGTCAATTGCGTCGCTACCACATTTGGCCTGTACTGCAGGTGTTGTTGTAGTTGCGGTTGCACGTTGTATTGCAATGGTTCCTCGACTTCTTGCAGCAGCTGATCTCCTTGATTGTTCTGTTTGAACGGAGCCAGAGCTATGGAGTAACTTTCCGGATGCGGAGCATCTTGAGAGTAGACGTTGGGCCTTGGCTGTTGCACTTTCTTGTATTGTTTAGGTATTGCCAAATAATTTTGTGCGAATTTATTCAACTGTGGCTGCTGTAAATACCTGCAACAAAAACCAATAAATTTCAATATTTTGAAAAAAAAAAATTATAAATGCTCTGAATTAATTTTTAGAGTTTAAAAAGAAACACTCTTTTTGCACTTTGTCCTTCATTCGTGAGCAAATCCGAGTTTCAGAGCTATTTTGGTCTCTTCTCGAGACAGTTTTTTTTCCTCATGCCAATAAATTAGTGCTCTTACGAGCTCACGTAACTCAAAAGGTGCCTGCTGGTACCGGTTTTGTCAAAATCTTTTCAGTAGCGAGGCAACTGCCGCATTGCTCACGGGATGCCACTAATAGGCGGGGTCGTATCCTTCGCTCGCTTATGCGGTCCCATTTAATGATCCCCTAATGATACAAGTTTTTTTGAAAATGTAGTATTTTTTAAATTTCTCAACTTGACCAGCCTTTTGTGAATTTTTTCTTGGAGATCTGGCAGTTAGGTAGGGTTACAAAAAATGTTTAAATTCTAAAGATAAATGAGAAATGGTTGTATGATATTGTATCGTATTTAGAAGCACTTAATTCAGGCTTGTAGGGCAACACATTTGACACAACTGGAGTTTTCTATAGGATAAAGCTCTCCCAAGCGTGGCTGGCTCTGTTTATTGACTCCTAAACAACTATGGATATGGCCGTATCAAATTTTAAGCTCTATGGCGATTCAACCCCCTCTGGATGAATCAGAAGGTTGCTCAAGGATGTCATTTTCTATTCTAGCGGGAGGTTCTTCCCTTACCTACCAAGAGCCAGGGGAAAGAAGGCAAAAAATGGGAGGGATGTTGAAGCTAAGTTGGGCCTGTAGAGAGGTCCAAGAGGTTCAATCTAGAGCATACGATCATGCTAGTTTGGAATAATAAATTGGCCAATTTTCTTAGCAGGTTTATCTTGAAGAAGGTGTAATCTGGTCAAAAGGTGAAAAGATCTACTGTTTGCTTACCGATTATCGTAAGTCTGATACTGCTGCGGAGCAACTAAGTACTGCGGTTGCTCGATGGGTGGTGGCTGTGCTGGTGGATAAGGCCATCCTCGGTCCTTTTCCGGTGGCGGAGAGTATTGCACGTACGATGGATCAACTTGAGATAACGACTGGTCGACCGGCTGAGCCAAGTAGAAAGTCATATAGGGGATTAACCTTCTGTTTCTTTCTCTCGTTCCCAACTTTGATGATGTCGTTCCGTTATAAACTCTTATGGCCCACGAAGATGTGCTGAGGCCTGAAACAAAAGCAAACATCAGTTCTTATGACGCCTTGGAGACGCTTGAAAGTCAGGTCGCATCGTACGAAGATGCCCAAGTCCCTCTCAACTTCTGGAGCAATTAGGTCAGGAAATCCTGCTCAGTGGTCATGAATAAGTGCATACGTCTGTGAGTGGGAACTTTACTCGTAAACGGAAGCTATCTCTTGGTCACTCGTACTAGAATGAACTCCCCGTTTGTGGTTACGATGTTGATTTGTGTTGATCTTACTCTTTTAATTGATCTTGGTCGCTCTGAAGATTTCGTAATAGGTCAGGGAAGTTGTAAAAACTGTTGACATAGTTTTTAGTCGCTTGTCTAGTGCCCTACTGCTTCCGGTTGTTGAACAATTCTGTGTACCAGGCGTCACTAGTATCTTATTCATGCTCCGGCCTTTCTTTTTTTTGCATCTTTCGAAATCGTCTATACTTCCTGTTGGGTAGGTACGTTTAGTGGCCGTTTCCAACAACCGGATCAGTCTCGAGACTCGAAGGCTGGGCGTGGTAGGGTCACTAACACTTTCGCCTTGATCTTGGCTGTTGCGGGACTGGCGGCCTCAGATCCGCTCATCCAAGGCCGTGAAACACTGTTTCGTGGGACGCGCGCCAGTGGGAACCCGTACATGGGCCGTGAGCTGCTGTGCAACTGTCCGTCCCTAGAATATTGTTTGAAGTGCAGAAATCCTCGGTGTTCCATTCAACTTGGTTTGAATAAAAACCAATGACACAACTTATAAACGATGAATAAAAATCCTAAACAATATGGTGTTAAGAAAAGTGAAATTTCTCAAATTTGACAGACAATTTGTTGGGGTGTGACTGCTCAATCAATATTTATAATTTCAATATTGATTATTTAAGCGTCAGGAACGAACATAGCAGTCAATAATGATGGGCAGGGTGTTGCCGAGGGTGTTTTTCACCTCACTAGGCGGAGTTTGAGGGTCGGGCGGTAGGAACCTTAGTGACCAAAGCCATAGCATAATCACGGTGTAATTTGAAAATCAAATGTGTAGATACCAGAATGCTTGTTTTACCCGTGGAAAGGGAGTGATAGAATAAATTATAATCAATTTTAACGCCTTAAAAAAGAAGAAAAACGACAATATTTGCCGGTGACTTGAAACTCGATTATCCTGATCCATGTTTCAATTACGGACTCACGATGAATAAATAGCGAAAAATATCAGATGACGTCCGAAGAAAAGCGGAGGACCCCTGAGGCCGTAGGACGTGGGAACTGGCTATCATTGCGAAATGAAGCCACCGAAGGGGCCTCAGGGTCTCCCAAGGACTCGATATCTCCTTCCAACGACGGAAAATAGATTCCCAGGCTTACACAACCCACTCGGAGCTGAGGAACAATTACTTTTTCTTAAAAAGTCTTTACTTCAGGAGTAGTTAGATAAAACATTATTGTCGGCAAGGTCTGGGATAATCCGAAGGGCAGAGTTCTTCAATCGTTCGGTTGGTGAATAGATAGAGGTCATGCTCTCTTACTAGCGGAATATAATGCACTTCTGACCGGGGAAAGACACAAAGAAGTACGAAATCACTTATTGCTTGCGTACGTAGGTACCACTGGAAAACACTATGAATTTTCTGCTACCCATTTAGGTTGGGTAAGCAAACTCTATGTTGCAACTCTATGCAACTCGGATGGTTCGGAAAGCTGTGGCGTCATTTGTGAATTTTGTAACAAGGTTGAGAGAATTTGCTGTATATGGGAAGTATGACAAGAACATGGAAGAAAGCAGGAGGCTATTGCAACTTGATCTATTTGCAGGAGGCGTTAATTTCTCAAATTCAAAATTAAGATCAGGCAAAGGTGGCCGGATGAAGCCAATTCGGATAAAACCCCTCTAAAGCTTGACCAGTTGTTGTTGGAGATAGCTCAATGTCGACAGCGCCAAATGTATCAAGTGCCCAAAAAAGTTGGAATTTGTTCGAGGATTTGCGAGAACAGGAGGATGAATCAGGTCAGATTGTTTGGAAGAGGGGAGAAGGAGGCCAACAAAAGAAACATGGAGAGGAAGACGAAATCCAAAATATTTACCATGTTTAGGGACGGTTGATGGAAAACCATCTGGTACAATCCATTTATGTATATTGTATTTTGCCAATCAATTTTGTATTTTCCAAATTTTCATTTTCGAATGCTTATTAAGTTTTAAAAACTCGAAAAAGATTGGATGAGGTCAATTCGGTTACCTTCCATTCAACTATTCAATATACTTATGTTGATTTGTCTTGAAAAGATAATTATCGCTGAAAGACAATGATAATGACAAATGAAGCAATATGTATCAAATGAACATCTTCTTGAAATGTTATCCCGTATTACCACTTCAAGGCCAATAACGTTGGGGATTAGATTACTTAATTAATTCAGCCTCTTGGATGTAAACGGATTGCTGCCACCAGTCGGACCATTATGAAACATGAAGCTCCGTTGATTAAGCCGGATTGCGATCCTCTGCGGATTTGATAGAAACATTTCATTTCATTTAGTTCTCAAATACGACTAGTACGAAGTGAAGGTATTATGTAGGTCTCTTTTGAAACACCAGGACTTTCCACATTCATTAGACGTTCAATATATGAAGGTAATTTCCTTCTAGTGTATTGAATAAAGGGATTATTCATCTGAAGTGATTCCGCCTCACCCTATGAGACGGCAAGTCAAATGAACTTGCATCTTTCACGCCTACCGATCGAGCCAACATGGATTCATTGGGCCATATGGAATAAACTATAGGTAGCTAGCTGTACAAGTTGTAAAATGGCTAATGTACCCCCTACCATGGAACTGACCCCAGTCGCAGTCGCATCAATTAATAAGGTTCGAAATTATTCAAGCCGTAATTAGCGAAAACCGGCGCTGAAATGACAAGTTGCTCCAAGCGTCACTTTTTCGACAACACATTGACAAAGAAAAGCTGCCCTGTCCTGGTTAATACAGGAAGGAGTCGGACATCCCCCAAACTCGTGAGAGAAAGCGTTTCCGACTCCTGATTAACACACGGGGAACAATTTATCTGCATTTTCCACTTTTTATTCCGGTCGTCTTTATTGCCGCTTCAGTGGGTGTTATTTCATCACTATTATGGGTTAGTTTGCAAAAATATTTGTCTCATGTGGTTGACGAAGTTTATTATTTAATAATCATCTCTTCAATAGTAAACAAACGATGACTCGCGAATGATGGCTGTTCTTTCCAAGTTTATTAAGTTGTTTCAACAGTCAAGTAGGCTGAACCTGGAGTGACAAGTTCGAAATGATTAAGCTGCGGCCATAAATTTTCGTGATACGCAAGTTAAAAGGATATTGCGCTATCTTGGTGATGAACTACCCACTCGGGAGACGCGTTCAACTCACCCCATTCTAAAAGATGTGAATGATGCTGTGAGTATATTCTCGTAATCTAGGTTTTTGGTCGCGAGGATCACCTCATTTGCAACTGTAAATCACAACCAATCATTTCGTTTTGTATAATTCTCACCCCTGCCCATGCTTGGGCACCGGCTATCCTCAAGGGGGATCCTGCTCGTTTTGAGAACTAGTCGTGTGGGGTACCATTTTCCACTAAATTTTGGACGCTGAGTCCAATGAGATGGGTCTCGGACCGATTGGTGCCTGCTGAAATTGGGTATGGGTCAAAACGGGTACCTACCTACCTATTTAGAAAGTGGGGTTTTGATTGTTATTAGTATCTAGGCGTGTGGGGTATCATTTTCCTCAAAATTTTGGACGCTGAATTGATTGAGATGGTCCCAGACCAATTGGTGCCCACTAGAATTATGTATGGGTTAAAATGGGTATATATCTACCTTTTTGAATGAGTGATTAACACACTACACTCATTGTTTTCCCCATATTCTTGTTCTAAGGAATAATAAACCATTGTGGAAGAATTTGCAGCGGTTTGGTTGTATGTTCTCTCCCAATCCTAACCGACAGAAAGGTTTGTTTTTAGTTGCGTAGTTCTCTTTAAAATTGGAGCGTCAGTTTATCTTGGAGAAATTTTAAACGGCGTGCCCTGTATCCTTCCGTTTTGTATTCCTTTAATGAACGAATCTGCTCATGTCGCGCATAACTTGAGCGTGGCGAAGGCCTACCGTCGCTGTCTTGAGGGCAATCGGGGAATGTCATGTAGCGTTCTAGTGATTGTCAGAATGAAGTGGTTATCGTTGCACCAGATCTCATCGACTCCAGGGAACAGTCACGATTTATCGGTGTCAAGGGCCGGACCGTGAAAAAGCTCCGAGTGGTTCTCAACTTCTTCCTTGATTCCGCGATCGTGTGACAGCAGAAACTTGCGCAAGTCCTTTACGTACCCACGAGGAATCGAGTTTCGAATTTCGATACGTCGAAAACTTTTGACGCGTTATTCGTTGATAGTTTTATGGAGTGTAGCAGTGGTGAGTGTATGTGAACTGGATATTACTAAACGAATGCCATCTGTGAATCTTTTCTCAAGGACTTCTCCTTTCACGTTATTGATGGACCATTTTCGCCCTTCGCTCCGCTGCCGTTGTTCAATCACCTCGCTTTGTGGTACCTGCTATATTTTCGCCCGTTTTGGAATGACGCGCTGCAGTGCACGTAAGAGGTGATGATTTTCCCTTTTGATGACCGTTTCCAGTCCTCTGGACCGGAACTCTCTTGTATTTTGGCTCTAAGCGGTACACATTCTTCACCATTTCGAGGTTGCTCGATGCAATACTTGTCCGCAGAGTAACACTAGAATCGAGAGTTACCCATACGTCTCAAAATATTGTCAAGGTTACGTGACTAGCGGTGTACCCAACACCACCACCTTATACACCACACCGCACCATATTATTCCTGTGTAAATCTTGATTTAGTTGCAAATTTCTGCTAACGTTAAGAACCTCCATTGTAACTTTTGCTCTTGAGAATATTTTTATCCGTGAACCTTATTATCGGATTGAGCGGTAATCGGTCTGAAACTATGCCGTAAATAATGCCTCTTGACTACTCTTATTGGACAAATCGATTCTTAGACGCATAATTCGATGAAAAATTCGGTTTCGAGAGCGGCATCTTGGCTCTTTCATTGCAGTCAAATGTCTCGCAGCTGAGTTGTTATGAAAGAAAATTATCTTGATTGTTTCACACCTGTTTGGATCCCGCTTTATACTCGAATTTCGAATGGGCCTCCTCATTGGTGATTCGAGATGATTAGAAGGGGCACGAAGGTAAAAAAATTGTTCTCTGGAGGATGCGTTGTTGAGCAACTCCTCTCAAAATTAGATGTGTGGATCGAAACTGGATTTGGAATTCTTGCCGAAGCCTTCCTGTCCAATTTTAGGCGATTATACAGTCATCAGCTCATCACCAATCCATTAACTGTTCGTTGTCTCGCGTTCGTTCCTCGTTGGAAAAGCTGTATTTATTTTATGTTTCGAGCTCAAATTTGTTGAGTTACTATCGGGTTTCGAATTTCTTCTATTTGCTCTTGTCAAATGCAATAGTCTCGCCTGTCCAACAACTCAGAACTTCATGTTCGCTAAAGCACGTAACTGATCAACGGGCTAGCCATGCTAAAGTTGCAACATGATTGCGGTTGCGTAGTGACAAGCCTCCCTTGTTGTACGCATCGATCAAATCTACGAAATCTGCTCGTGCTGATCGAGATGCAGGACATGGTTTTTAACGCTCAACGAATCACTTCAAGCGTAACAACGTAATCTTTGTGCCTCCCATATTAAGCGAAATATCGTCCTCGCTTGAAGCTCAAATGTGGAACGATGCGTGTAGTCATTGCCCGTCATCGCCCAACGCGGAAGAAGGAAGCGATTGTAAAGAAACATCTTCGTATAATCTCCGTGAATGGAACAAACGCTATAAGATCGAATCTCTAATCGCGTATAAACTGTTAACATTGGTCTGCTTTCACTGGTTGAAGGCTTTACTCATCTCGTCGACCCTTGTTCGAGCTCACGTGCCTTCTATTAGACCGGTGGGAACGTGGTGAACAAGATCACAAGTTGTTGCAACTCGCTGGCTCGGTCAATTCTGTTATATAATACAAAACATGGGAGGCAATTCGCGTGAATTTTCATTTCGTGTTCACTGTAAGTTGATTGTTGTCCTCATAAGCGCCAGAGTCCCCACTTACTTTTCTCATTTACGCTTCATTTCAAATTATCTCGACACTCGTGGCTCTGCACGTATTTTCTTGTACATCAATAGTTGTCTCAACAAACCTTCAAGACCGTAGGGCAGCTTGGTTGGACCAGAATAGGCTGCAAATTTGGTTTCGGGAGGTGCATTGATTGTGAACACCCCTCATTGCCGCTCACAGTTTCCCGTGTGAACTCAGAGATAAAATCGCCTTCAAGATTGAGATCTATAAAGAAATAATTCATTTCGTGGGGAGGATTTTCAACATTCGGTTGGTTGTTTTTTGAGTAACTTTTTGGTCTGTTTTCATGCAAAAGGTCAACCTCACCGATTCGGCCCAAAAATTTTTTCTGGGCGTTTCAAGGTGTCTAGATCAATAATTTTTCGAGATTTTTGGCGATCTAGGCGTGTGGGGTATAATTCTCCACTAAATGTTGGACGCTGAATCCAAGGAAATGGGCCCCAGAACGATTGTCACCCTCTGGATGAGGTTATGGGTCGAAATGGGTCCTATTTACTATGTGTGTTTTCGTGATTTCTGGTACCTAGGCGTGTCCACTAAATTTTGGACGCTGAATCGATTGAAATGGGTCCGGGACCCGCCACACCCACTGTTTCCCCTCATTTTCCCCATGTTGAAGAAATTAGTCTCCATGCGCCTGGTCCGAGGAATAACCAACCTGTGTGAAAGAATTTGCAGCATTTTTTTCCTCTCGATTGTTAAAAAGAGACAATGACGATGACTACAGAACATACTACCATAGAAAGATAGAATATTCTTCTTGATGTTGCTGAGTGTGCACTTCAGTGCCCTCTTTACTGTTGATTGAATTTCTTGTTTATGAGTTAAGTTGTTTACTTCAAAACCCCACATTTTTGTGATAATTTCGAAGCGTATTCCGAATTGTACTTCCTCGATTTTAAAATGGTGAAATTGAACCTTTTTTTCCAGTGCGAGGAATCATAGATGAGCTCATAGTATGTAAACTTGAAAACTAATATCTTCGTCCTGTCTATTAGGGTCACGGACTTGTAGCTCGAGGCAATGCGAACGGGCGACACGCAATTAGATTTTGGCCTGCACCTCACGTTGAAGTCGTTAGCTACGCTACCAAATAGTTGCAACTACGCGTTTCAAGTTCTATCATTTCTCAATTCCATCCCTAGTTCTATGTCCCAAACGATTCAACGCATTCTCAAAATGGTTTTCAAAGCCTCGATTAGATTGAGCGGGAACAATTCAGTTCGGAGCAGACGTGAACGTTATAAAAGGCGACCCTGTTGAAATGTACTTTTGTAAAAAAGGATTCCAAATTCATTTATACGATTAGCCTTATGCAAGCGGCTTCCGCCCGGAGTGCCTCGTATATGCGAATGCACTAAGACTTATGATGTCTTAGGCCGCTTTCTCTGGGTCAACCGAATGTTATATTATGTAAGTCCATTAGTTGGTCTCGAGGCGTACAGCAGGTGTTCTAAATTTATGGGAACCATCCCATACCATCCTCTCATGCTCAACGAACCTCGCAAACCGCCTGCAATAACTATAATTTTTGTAGATTTGAAAAGTGTTTTGTCAAACAGACGGAGTTAATCGAAAGAGTCTCAACTCGCTATAAGTATGATGATTAAGTTATAATTTTTGTTTCGAAACTTCATTCCCTCGGTCCACGACGAGTGATTACTGTAATTACTATAGAAAAATTGATTAAAATTGTTTACAACAGTTCTTCTTGAACATAAGAGCGAAAATCGTGGGTTCATGGTCTTTTTTGGCCCCTGTTATCAGATTGACCCCCCCCCCCCCCCTTCAGATTCAGACTATTTCAATGCTGAGGCAAATGGCGATAACTATCATCGGCCAGTGTTACTCATGGACATGCTAGTGACTCTCCGAAATAACATAAGATCGATCAGAAACACAATCGTTAAATATTCATTTCTATGACCAATTCGCCAAAGGCTCGTATTATGTTCAGTGACCGAGCACGTCAAATAGTATTTCAAACTAGGAAGACAAGTCGCTTGAGTGACACCACTTTACATTCAACTCGCTCGTATCAAAAACACCACTTTCCCTTTTACGAACCATTCTCGCTCTCTGACGGCGCAGATCATGTTCGAGCTTCATTTACCGCGAGGGAATAGGCAGCACGTTACCGTAGGTTACGTTACTCGGCTGAAACAAGGCCGCTCCGTCTGAAAGATTAGTTGACCAGTCCTCAAACAAAAGATGTTATTAACTCTCTTGTCGGCTAACTGACCTCAGCAAACAGAGCGTGGTAAGCGTTGGTAAACTCAAATGTGAGTCAATACTGAGTATTGTGCGCTCTGCCGAGGTTCGTCCTTTTATAACTCGTTAATTGATTAGCTTGAACGACTGTTTTTGCTGCTCTTTGGTGCTCTCTGAACCCTGGAGAACTAAGTGAGAGGCGCTAACACCGGTTTTCTTCTTTGCCTCCGCTCCTCTGGCTCTCTGTCGGTATGGAAAGGGACTACCTGGTTTCAGCTACCATTTTGATCCTTGAATAGACCACAAATTAGGTATTTCTAGAGGACAGGACAGATTGAGGTGAGCTCAAAGACTTGATTATTTCTTCCTTACAAAAAATCACCGTCCATCTTTTCATTTTTCAGCGTTAAGTCGCTGCTGTTTCTTTCGGGTTTATGGATTCCTGTGACGTTTCGAGGACGCTTATTCGCTGGATAGCTCGTACTGAATCGGATATGTGACCGGATATTCTATTAGTCGAGTTAAACCCAAGATTGAACCCATCTGTTGATGGATCGCTTTAAAGTTCCCCCCAACGTGATCATTACGATCGGTGGAAATTACAGGTCTTGGACAAGCGAGAACCCTGGCAGTCAAAGACGTTAACCCGTGACCCCGTCGATATAACTCTTCAAAGGTACGGAAGGCACATGATCGCTATCCCGTTCATCATCAATTCTTCGGCCGAGTCGACAGAAGCCCACAGGCGTTTTGAACTTCCCCGCGTTCGCAGCTGAGGTTCTGCGATATATCGTAATGAGAAGATGGTACTCATCGACCTCGCCTTAATTATGCAACGATAACGATGCCTTTCTAAGTTGATAACAGAGAGCGCTAATCTTCTCGACGCTAGAAGATGCTTAAAGATGATATGCGGGTTGTGATTAACTTTATGTAATCACATGCGAGGGGAACTCGCCGGGGCCGAATTTACTCTGCACAAAGGACCTGCCTGGTCATATATCAGTGCAAATGAGACTCGCTGGAATCTGTTAAGACAACTCCGTCTTTATTACGAGGTGATTTAACTATGGAAAACCCGCCTTTGTTGCGTTCTCAGTGAAACTAGTGCGATTAATGGGTAATTCAAGTATGTTTTTCGTGCTGCACATCTCTCCATTCTTCAAAATTTTCCGAGCTCATTTACTGCCCCTTAACACCCCTTCCGCTATAACCTTATTGCATAAAAGTGTACGAGCACATGTTGAATTATCCTAGATGAGAGATCGCTACTACATTTGGAGGTTGGTTGCATGATAAAGCAGCAGTTGCTGGAATCTTAATTGCAGCAAGACGAGAGGAGTTGAAATCCACAATGCTATCAAGTACGGCTTCCTCTATGACTCTTCAGGTAATAGGCTAACAACAGTCACTCAACGAACTTCATGCCTTCTTTCCCCTCTGAGAAAGCTCCCCCATGAGACAATTTATGTTTTTGCGCTCCTGGTGAGGGATGGCACTTTTCTTGATTACTCCTACAGTCTACACTTCGAGGTCGCCGTGAATTCTGTCGTTGCTAACGTACCAGCAGTTCCAAGAACAGGGTGTTCATGAATCGTTGCAGGATTTCTCTATTGCTGCGAGTCGTACAGACCCACAACTGCGTCCACACTTTGTTCAGGACTTGGTTGTAGAGTTAGAACATTTTTTTTTTAGTTTAGCGTGATGATGGCTTTCCTGTTCGTGGTTCCACCAGATAGAACTGCGGTGTCATCTGCAAAGGTAGCGATGTAGAAGAAGAACACGAGTGTGCTGAATACGCGGCTCTGTGTAAAATATACTTTAATCAGTTTAAGCTGAGAGCAGCGTTCTGCTTGAATCGAAAGTAGCTCTCAGTGAGGACCAGCACGTAATGTGCTGGTAGGTATTTTCCAAGTATATGCTCGAGGCCTTTGTGTCAATTTCGATTAAATGCTTGAACTACGTCGAGAGGAATAGCTGAGTGGGAATAAATACAGCTCTCCCCAATATCTCAACAAATTTCAAAAATCCATATTCTAGAGATTGGGTTGACGTACGCATTTGTGCGAATGTGTTCGAAGGTCGGACGAACCCGTCTTATTTGTAATCTCCTGCTTCTTGGTTAGCAGCCAATTCAACTCTTGTTGCTCTCCAGTCCACTCACTATACAACCTGAGGACAACTCCTGCGTGTTCATCACAGAAATTATCAGAAATTTCATGTATTTTAGGAAACTAATTTGAACATATTTGTGTTTATAATTGCTGGTATTAAAATTTGATTATTATTTTTCGATTGTATACGCAGTCTGAAAAAAAATTTCTGAATTGATAACTGCGATCTTCAAGCTTATATTGCTAGTGAAACCGATATCAGCACTTTTGAAGACGGCAATATACATTATTATCTCTCAGTACGTGTTGATGACGAGCCGACTAACTTTCGATCCTATGTGCAAGTTGCACTCTACTCGATTGGCGCACCTTCTGAACAAAAAAGGATGTGGTGATTGTCTACGCCAACTGGCTCGCTGAGAGGGCAATGTGTGAGGCAGGTCGTGTCCTGCCTGTATCCTCAGGCAGGCAGGCTGGTGTCCCAACTTCTTCACGTCCGCCTGCAGGCAACCATGTCCGTAGTCGTCAATCGTTATTCGCGCGAGGTTTATGCCACTCTTAATCGCACTGAAAGCACGTGCAATACGCGAGCATCGGCTCTTCTTTTGGCCATAGCACCGCACATGAGCAGCTGGCTATCTATCCTGTAGATATTTCATTTATTACGTTTCCTCTGACTTTATTAAATTTATTATATCGTTTGCTAACCCGTTAATTTGATTAAATTGTATCAAAATTTACTGCCTAACCTATTGACCACCACGAAATCATTTAAGTTTTATGAAAGGCGCAATTAAGTACATGCACTTGGACATGGCACATTTTCTTTTTCTCAAGCCTGTACAAGTCTATAGAATGATCGAACCTCTCTGATCGAACCTTCCAATGAAAGTTTTCGAAATTCTACCGTTTAGCGTCAGGAAACAATACCGGTCACACGGTTTTCGAGGCCGTGTCGCAAAGACGTTTTACACCCTCTGCAGGTTTGGTGGGAATGTCGGAGGCCTTTCTAACTCCCGCCTCGGCACTGCTCAATGATTCTACGAATGAAGGCAGAAGAGGGAATGAAGATCTCGCGCCTTCCCTTAATACGCATCAGATTGTGAAATTTCGCTGCTCCAGTTTCGCAGGCGGCAACGCGAAGGTTTCATTTGTTCTCGTACATGAGTTCAATTCGGTAATTTTTCTTGTCGGTGCTGGTTTGAATTGGTCGGCAATGAGGCCACCTGGGTCGGTGCGAAATTAGTCCGGTCTTATAGGGATGGTATGTGCAATCTGGTAGTCTGTTGTTCGTCGTTGGCCGGAAAAAAGAACGCGGCGGAACTTTTTCTGAATCTTCTTCGATATGAATCTGTGATACTTCGATTGTGAACAGTGTTTTTTTTTTTGGCAGAACGTGGGCCCAAGTGGAAAAACTAAGTGAATTCAACAAAAATTATTGTACCGGGACAACTTCTAGGAGTCTTCCAAACCTTCCTTACTACTTGGATATTTAGGGAATATGAAATGAAATGGAAAATGAACATTTAAACTTCCAAATTTTCATCATATTAAAAAAAAGCGTCGGTTTGCGTACAATTTCATTTTACACAACGTAGTTTTAATTGGGATTGCGTGCCAAATATGGCAGCTTGGAATCCTAGCGTCACCCCTATTTCCACTGCCGACTTATTGGCTGTTTACGCGCGCACCGAAGACCGTCGGCCATAAATGGGCCTCCGCTCGCTGTTGGAAGGATCTCAAATATGTGGTCAGTTTTTCATAACTGGTGATTGCCTGCGTTTTCTAATAACAGCAGCGTCATGTAATTATAGCGCATGACACTGGCCAAAGAGCCGTTTAGTTTGAGTGAAGCTGACTTTACTTGGGCTGTTTCTACTAAATAAGGGCTTCACCGGCTGTGGATGTTCAGGATTCAGCGATAAAATCGGGTCACATGTGAACCAAAAGCAAGAAAGCGAGTTGGAAAAAACAGAAACTTCATCTTGTAAGGGCTCTGGGTTTGCTTGGGTACACTTTGAAGTGACAGTGTGCATGTTGAATCGTCTTGTACGATTTACCAGTATTGTCTCCCCAAATATCTCTGTTGAGGAGCTAATTGCATGGATGATGCGATCTCCTAACACCATTCTATCTACACCCCGTATCGCAGTTGTCCAGGAGGTGTTTTCCTCAGTCGTATCCACTCAGATTTGAAGGCCCCCAATTACTAGACGAGAGATGGAAGCGAAGAGATGAATATTTCTTTGTCAAGAGATGGAGATGCGGATATCACAGATGCCTGATAAGGTGGAGTCAAGGGAAGTAAATATAATTTGACATTAAACGTCAAAGATTGGCGTTTTCGGAAGTGATGCGGCGAATATATGAGTAGTCGAACTATCTGAGGACCTCATCAGGGGATTGCCCGTATTGACCATCAATTAAGGCGACCAGGCTACAGCCTGTGATGACTCGACACAAGTTGATTGAGGAAGCGAATGAGATGGCCGCTCATCTTCTGGACACTTTCTATTCTCTAATGTCCCCTTCAACAAAACAACCGTAGTCCGTCCTCCGATTCAACTCTACAATTCGAGATTGAAATCGAGGCTTCAAATATTTTTGTGCGGGAGTTGGGCTACCTCGACAGACCCATCCCTAATATTCATAATCGGAAAAACCGTTAGTCCTGATAGAAATGGTGCGAATTCTTCCACAAATGGTTTATTATTCCTTGGAGCAAGAGTAAGGGAATACCCAAAACGGTACCAAAAATATGGGGAAAACAGTAAGTGTCGAGTGTCTGAGACTCATTTCAACCGATTCAGCGACCAATACTTACTGGAAAATGTAACCCCACACGCCTAGGTATCCAAAAAAACTTAAAATCCACCTCCGAAATAGGTTGGTAGGTACCCGATTAGTCCGAACCCACCTTAGACTCAGCTTCCAAAATTTTGTGTAAAATTTAATCCTAAATGCCTAATTCCTACATAGTCAAAAATCAACTTTAAATAAACACATTTTCTCACATACTCTTCCCAAATTTGGGCTAAACAGTTTCGAGGATCAATCGGAGCCGGAATGAGGTCACTCTCAGATTTGTAGAAACTTCTTCACCTCCAAAAACGTGGAAGAGAAGAAACTGGGTTTTACGATCTAGACCTCGTAAAATGTGAACTGTCAAATCTTGGTGCCGATCGGAGAGGTTCATTATTCCTTGAAGAATCAACCAAAACCTGAAAATTTTGGAACTTTTTCCTGTTTTGTGCTCAAACTCGTTTCATCCACAAACCCTACATTTTCAAATTTTTTATTATTATTTTTTATATTTATATTTATATTTTTATTATTATTATTTTTTTATATAACAACAGTAGGTATTAATGAGCCCCTGTGAATTATTTTGGTTTTAAACTTAAGCCCGACGATTGCCTAAAATTGTATTTCTAATGACATCATCGCAGAATGGCATTTCACTTCGTTATTCTCCTCAAAGCAGGCCGGAATCTAAAGTTTCAATTTTAACAAAAACAATATTCGGTATTTCTATTTCCGCAGAATACCTACTGGGTCTACTAAATCGGTTTTGGATTCGGATTGTTGTGAATATTGTTCCATGTTCTAAGCGATTCTGATAACGTTTAACATGAAAAGTCACCGTTCAGGAGTTATATGCCAAAAATTAATTTGAAAAATCAAGGAATTTTGAGATTTTTCAATGTTTTGAGGGTTGGCGTTGTTTTTTGAAGGTGTAAAATGTGATTCTTACTATTCAGGGGAACCTGAGAAACATGAAATAGAAAAACCTTAAACACGGAATTACTTTGATCATTGATGCCTGTGAGCTAACAAATAATTTGCAGTAAACAGATGAAGCACTTCGAAATGAGAGCATGGCATTTCAAGGCGGTTGGATTCAATAAATGGGACTTTCATGTAGAGCGTTGGCCTCCTTTAGGCATTACAACAGTCCGGCGCATCATTATTTAAAATTTACTATCCCGGCAACGCCCGAAGGTGGTGGTTCAATTAGGTTTTAGAGTCTCCAAACTGGTCCAAAAACCACCAGAGTCAAGTGCTTCTTATCGCTTCCTTGTCCCTGCATTTTAATTGATTCTCAACGAGATCACCAACCTGTTTTTTCCTCACCTTTCTGCTATGCCTCTCTTAAATGATCACAACATCGCAACATCGCGGCCTGGGGCGACTGAGTCGAGGTGCCTCGAATGTCCTTTCGCGAGCCTAGTGACCTCTTGAGCGAATGATCAATCTTGCTCGACTGGAAGCTCAAATTAGGTGTACGGTGCTAATGATCCTCAGCATCTTCAGCTGTAAAAACTGCAGTTATCCGACTGTTCGTGCCCGTTTGAAATCGCCTCATCTTGACAGACTGATGGAATTTTCAACAACGAAGACGGAAACATCACAAAATGGTGGCAATTGATCTAGTCGGTGTTTCTAGAACCGTTTATTTCTTCAAGGAAGTCTCAGAGGATCGTTAATATAGCGATTTGATCTGTCACGGTGGTTGAGGCCGGTTTTTTCGGGTGAAAGTGTCAGTTTCATTTTGTATCTCAACGGATTCCGGATTCTCCGTTGTTAAACTGTTCAAAACAGTTCAACCCGTAATACCCGGTACAAAAGATTGTCCATCCGGAAAGGAACTTTGAACTCCTTTGGAGCATGAGCGTTATCCTGGTTATACGTTTAGTTATTCCAGTTAGACTATCTGCTGGCAATTTGTCATTATTTTTTTCTTTGACTTTCGTCGAATTTCGGGATTAGTTTCCTTTCGCCGCTAAACTCCGTTTCAAGGTCTATAATAGATATCATCTATATCCTTGGTCTTATGAGAAGTGATATTTCACTGTTTTAATTCAATTGAGAATCTTTTTAGAAAGTCCGGTTAATTTTTGCTCGACTTGTAAGCGCTGAATTGTAAACATTTTGACGGTTGTTAGCAACATACTATGTGTCTTTAAAAACCCTTTTCCAACCATTATCGGGGACCCCCTCTCATGTCTAGAAAATGATATCCACACGCCTAGGTTCCCGACAATCTCGAAGAACCATTTTCAAAATACAATTTGTAGCCATTCTCAGCTTTTGGCTATCACGAAAGACGGACGGTTTTCGATTTCGGATTCAAAATTTCGAAGTAAGAGGTGAACGTTTGGGGCGTTTGAAATGTTCTACTATTCCAATAATGATAATACGTGCACGGGAGCTCATAGACGTAAATATAAAATTCTAATGAGCACAGTCGTTCTCTTAAAACTAAACGATCCTCTTGCTAGGAGTACTAGTTATTTTGTTTGTTGATTGTCACTTGTGTGCTCATATATTGTGATGGGTTGGCGATTATTCCCTTCAAAAGTATCAGGTTGTAGGACGTGAAGAGTGAGACGAATCTAAAATGTGAGTCTCAAACGTTGCAGACGAATTGGTTCGAAATCAAACGAACTCTAGGACACTTATGTGCTCACCAGTGCGAGCGACCGTCGAATTTGGAAACTCTAACGAAGTGACACGTAGCTACCATTCGGTTAATTTCATTTTCCCAACTTATCCACGGTCTTATTACATCATGACGACAAGAAGTTCTATCTTAGCCTACGCACCACCGTCCAGTGTCCCTTCACCCCTTTGATTACATCATTTCTGCGCTTCGGCCGCTCGATTTTACAAATTCCTTTCTCCTATAAGGAAGAGCCTCATTCCTACTTAATAACGTCGCGCTGTGGCAATCACATCTTGACAAAATATAGATTCTTCAACGATTTCGGTTCGTCGCCATCGCCCCTGCGCAAACCGTAGGTTTTGAACTGTTGTTGGACTTTTCTTGTTTTCTTCAAACCAACTTTCTCATTTCTCCAAAAAACTTGATCCTACGTTGTCCCAGAAGCGCTCTCCGTGCTGAAGAACTCTTATAGCGCCTTTCGGGAGAACTAAGTCACTTTACATTTCTAGGCGAGGAGTTTCCGAATCCGAAACATACCTTCGCCTCCAAAAATCTTTGAGCTCTTAATTTTGAAGACAATGCGCATAGAGCAACAACAATACAGTTGCACAGTCTTCAACATCAAGGAAAATAGCAGTTGATTCGACATTAATTTGTACCTAGAACGCAATTTCTTTATTTAATTCAGCTAGAATCGAGGAAGTTAGTGTGTTGCCTTGATAAATCTTAGCTCAAAATACATCAAACCTCTCAAATAAAATACTAGATGTTTCAAAAAAAAAAAAAAAAAAAAATTGCATGCAGGTTGCTTTAGGGAGTACAGAAATCAAGATACTTAATTTGTTAAGAAATTGAAGAAAATTCCTCAACCCAAGTGGGGTCCATCTTGTTCTGAGTTATCACTATTGGTCTCACATTGGTTTCAAAAATGCTCGCTTTGGTCAGTATTTCATCTGTATTCCTGTGTTAGCCTATCTTCTTTGCTTCTTGTTTACAGTTGTTTGCTTGAGCGCAGTTGGGCTGCTGTTGTAGTTCTTCACGTTTTTGTCTCAGATGCACCCGTCATTCCACTTTTGCACGCGGGTTGTGACGTCTCCATCCAGTGGGTAGCTTTTTTGAAAGATCCATCATCTACTTTGTTTCTGATGTATCTGACTCATTTTGAAAACATCATTGAAAAACAAAATTGACCAATTTCAGGCCCATGGCACACCCCATCAAATTCTGGCGAATGTGCATGTAGATTTATCAAGTTTATTTTTTAATTTTTCGTTCTGCACACGCCTCACCAGATCCCACTCTGCTAGCCGATACCAGCACTACCTAGCGGGTCCTTATCTCACGATCATACTTTTTTGGGTGCCCCTATGGCACTATAAAATCACTTTCCCCAAACTGCATCTCATTTTTGGATGTTTTTGCAGGCTTTTAACCACCTCGCTGTCTTCCTTTTAACAAAACCTCACGTTAAACTTCCGGAATGCAGCACAAAATATGTTTCAAAATTTAAACGTTGATAAAAAATAGAATGGGCCTGAATCTTGCCCTCATGAAGTCTCCATACATGGTATATTTCAAAGGTTTGGTTGCCTTCACAATGAAGTTCCACAATGAAATAGGAATCCTTTTGGAATAATTCGCAGCTTGTCACTTACGTTTCTTATACTTGCAGGACTTATAAACGAATTCAGGTCAAGTGGGCTTCAATGGTGAAATGAGTCCCTCCATACTCGTCGTGGGAGAAGAATTACTTTTTTAATCGATGAGCTCGATATGGATTTCTCGTCAATTACGACCGCCTATTCACCTTAAATTCATTATTTGATCACACTTTTGTGCCCTTGTTTCGCCGAAAGGTGCTCTCGATTGGAGGAAATGACTCGGGGTTTAATTAGGCCGTGAAAACCGGCTGATAAAAAGCGCCCAATGACCTTGGTACTTGGAGGCTCCGCTGCTAATTGAAGTGCTCAGTTGTGAAATTTGGAAGGACGACGTTCCTGTTACGTTGTCCGGATGTTACGGAACGGTCTGTCGCCCTCATGTGGTTGGAGGATTAGAATCATCTATCAGAAAGCTGAATGCATCTGTTGCAGTGAACACGTACGAGATCCTTCCTTGAGATATATATTGTTTTAGTGACTGTCCTGTGGACATTCTAGCTACTCCTTCATGCTGTATTCCGATTTTCATTGTGTTTTTGAACTGGCATTTTGTCAGAGGTCTCCCCAGAGATGAATTTCCGGTTGTGCGTAGAGTTGTTAGTGATTTATATATTTTGAGAGCTGAAGATGTACTCAATTGTACCTTCGCCACCCTTCAACAAGTTAGGACATCAATGACTAATATAAAATCTGGTTTCTGTTATACCCTGCTAAATGGGTCAACGTATTTGAGCGATTTTCTGATAAATTATCCGTGGCTTTTCGTTAATTTTATATATTTCACCGTGATCTCATTTGCTGGTACAACCGTGCGGTATTGCCATAAGTGCGTTTAAGCCCCAAAAGTACCCAATGCATGGTGAACCAAGGAACGGCTCCATGCAGTAGTGAGGGAACTCTATAAGTCTTTTTATCCCGATATGGTCAAGTTCCTGTAACAATGGCACCAACATGGACGCTGTTGGGTTCTTAGCGCGTTAACACATTCGTATTTGCCTAGACCTCAGGACATGCTGCCTCTGTTACACGGCTCCTGCTAGTCGGCTGCCATTCCTGGTCTTTCATCACAGTTGCTCAGCGATTTAATCTCATTACACTGTCCGTTTACGTTACGTGTTTCAATTTTCGTTCTACAATAGACACGAGCTCCGGCCTTTTAACCGAATATTTATTACTATGCGTCGCCCACTCGCTCAGACATAATCTTGATTTCGTGACAACATCGTAGCCTTTTCTCGGGGAATTTTTTAATGGGTAAACGTGGTCGCAAGTTTATCGCTCAATTACCTACGATACTCGCACTCGACGAAAAACGCTGCTAGAAGAAACGTTGAGCTAGTGGCTAGCCCTTATGTCATATCGCTGAGTTGACGAAAACTGTTCAGTCAAAACGGGTTTACTGCCGAAACATGCGTAAGTTTCTGAACTTTTGACAATGACAAGATGTTTCGTGGAGGTGAATGTACCCTTGATTTTCATGGGTCATGAAGTTAACTATAACGGCAGTTGTCGAAAATAGGTTGACCTGTTTTTAGTATAATTTTATTAATTGTTCATGTTTTGAGAACCGTAGGTAGCCTTGTTTGTTCCTTCACACATAATTTTGATTTACAAACTTTTCTTTATTCACAAAACCACGTTTGTCGCCCCTACTTTGGCCCTAACTACTACAGGATGCGTTCTACGCAATACTCCGTGGTACAAACCTCTGACTGTCCGAGATTCCCACATGTATCTCTCCCACTAAATTTTGGACACTAAATCCAATGAAATGGGTGTTGGAACGAATTGCACCCTCTGGATGAGGTTATGGGTAAAAACGGGTACTTCTACCCATTTTGAATGTGTGTTTTCGATATTTCTGGTACCTAGGCGTGTGGGGTATCATTTTCCACTAAATTTTGGACCCTGAATCGATTGGAATGGGCCCGTGACCCGCCACACCCACTGTTGCCCCCATTTTCGGGATTTTTGACGAGTTAGGCGTGTGGGTTGTCGTTTTACACTCATTTTTGGACGCTGAATCGATTAAAATGAGTCTCCATGCCCCTGATCCGAGGAATAACCAACCCCTGTGAAAGAATTTGCAGCGTTTTGTTTGATGCCGCTAGTCATTCATGATTACAAATTGATAGGATCATCATGAAAATGAGAGAGAAAACGATGAGCGTTACAATTCATGATTCCGTAATTTTGGGCAGCTTGACTTCACTCATTGAATTTCATTGAGCTTTCAGTGAATGAAATCGCAACACTCACAACTCAAACGTTATGCGGGTCGTTGCCTATTCGGTAAACCTCGTTTTGTTACGACCGGTGAAGTGAGAGGCGATCCCGGCGATTTCGCGTTCCAAAACAGGCTGATCTGCATTTGAAGCAGCACAGACCCCTAGTAATTATCAGAGTGGTTACCCCCATTAAAAAACTTGGTTTAATTTACGAATTAAATCACATTCAACATTCTAGCGACCAGGTTTGAGATACTATTTACATCCAAAGGCCGGTGCTTCGTTATCCACAAGGCGCTGATATATCAATATCACTACTCAAATTGAAACATGATATTACAGCTTACTTTCCTACATGTTTGACCTATTGGGGAATACTTGCAAATAAGAACTTCGCAAGAATATCGTAAAAGAATCTTGCTGACAGTTATGATCCGGTATTGGGCTGTTAGCTGACCTTTTTCAGGATTATGTACAAAGATGCGTTCTCCTGTGATTTATTTGGTAACTAGGTGGTTCCCTATCTAGCTGAAATGTCCTGGCATAGCACTACAAACCAAATGAAGCTGCATTTTACGGCCTCAATCTATCCCGTGAAGAAAGATTAGACGTTTTCGTTGGTGTACAGATAGATAGAGTAGATAGAGTACAGCGACCCAGGTAGGCTGTAATGGGCCCCTGAAAAATTGTTTCAAATTTCTTTTGAACCAAAATGTACATCAGCTGCTACGAATATTCCTCTTCCCTTTTTTGTGGACTGAGGCCTGTCTATCGCCATACAACGTAGGTAAGTTATAAATATTTGTGCCACATTTGCCTACTGTGTTGAAACCTGGCTCGGGCAATTGGCGACGTTTGTTTTATAGGCTCCATGCGCATATACGTCAGAGTACCTTCATTATACAAATTTATCAATTGCTGTAATTCTTTCATGAGTCTTCTTATTACGAGGCCTTTTGTTGTCGAAGATAAACAGTAATGTGGGACCGATTTTGGTCGCCCCCTAGGGCCGGTGAAGATCGTTCGGCCCAATTTAACCATGCGCACAGTCACACCGAAATGTTGGGGCCTATTTACAAAACTCCTTTAGGACACAATTAATGAGCTTATCAATTTACCCATATATTCGGTGGGTATCATGTAAAAAAAAAAAAAGTTAAACCCTTTTCGAACGCGTTAAAAAATGCGAGAGCAGGATTTTGGCAGTATTTGGGAAAATGGTCAAAAATCACCCAAATGTTGGCAGTATTTGGAAAAATGGTCAAAAATCACTTAAATTTTGACAGTATTTGGAAAAATTGCCAAAAATCGCCTTAATTAAAAAAATAAATATTGATGAGTGATAGTCCCAGGAAAATTTAGTAAATGAAGAACGTTCGTTACGTACATAATATGATGAGTAGTATCCGAGCCATGGTAGTAACCGCGATTAGCACAAACACACCACTGATACTGTAAGGAGCCGAAGAGCGCCCCTTCTTCACAGCCCCCGGTCGGCGGCGTCCGTGGCGGGGGTGCCGTTCCAACCCCCCTCCGTTCCGTGCTACTGTTGGACGTCTCGGAGCGTCCTGGCGCTTTCACGGGTTTCCGGGGCGACCTTGCCCGTCGACGGGCCTTGACGTTGCCGAGTGCGTCAACACTTGGGGCGAATGGGCCGCCACCTAACCGGACCTCACTCGGGGTCCACCTTTGTTGTTGTTTTTGTTTCACGTCTTCAATTTTCCCTATCGAGTTCTGAGAAAGACTGGAGCTACCCAATAAACTTCCTAATACCTTATTCAAAATAATTTAATTTAAATTTGTCACACAACTTGTTGAAGCCGATTCTGAGTAGCAATGGAATTTTTTCGCTCCGAAATCTAATTATTGTCCTTGTGTTTAGCTTTCAAAACCTCCTGAACAAATTTGTGTGTGAAAAGGCCCTCAAGTTGCTTTAAGTTTATGACCATCTCAGACGCCTCATGTTCTGCGGCAGAGAACTTTTTCATCAAGATATACTTCTTTTTCAAGTCAGTGATTCTAAGATAGGTCAAGCATGTACCTAGTTTTACAAACGATCAAGCAATGGAGACCTTCATGGTCTCGGCTACTTATCATGATGCGTCTGAGAAGGCCGTAAACTTCAAGCAAGTGATTGCATATGCATGATTGCTTCATGATGACTTTATTGTTGGATAGGGTAAAATGTTTTCAAGTTATCTTTAAAAATTGGAAAAAAAAATAATAATAATAATTTTTATTGGACGGGTGGACATGAAAAAATTGGTTCGGCGTCTCGCTGAGTGTTGTTAGTCGTGAGGCACTCGTCCGCTGAACAGACGAGAACCGGTAGTGCGTCCAGGACTCGGGGGACGGGGACGCCGACGGGTCGGTATGTGGTGGCGAGCTCCTGCCCCGTTCTGCTCTCCTAATCCACGGACGGCGAGAAAAATCTGAGCCACATGCCAGAGCCGCGCTCCCTTCCCACGCCGCGTTCCGCCCGGCGCACGTTCCCTTCCGCCTTCGCCCCCCTCCGTCAATCGCCACCGGGGAGCCTTCCCGCCTTCACGTGGCCCGCCCGAACGGACCTGTTGTGCGGTGAATGGACTCGTAGGCCGTACCCCCGCCCCCTTTCTCATTCCGGGGCTGGTTCATCAATAAACCAGCTTTCTGTTCACGTCATCCCATATTCCGTCATCGTGGATGCCTTGTGAGGGTTAAAGATTCAGTAGAACCCGACCAATGACGATTCAAACTAACCCTGCTTTAACAGGTTTTCTAGAAACCCAGTTTACAATTTATTGCTGATGGAATACACTTGCTCAAGATCGCATCAAGACCACATTCTTTCTATCTTACTCTTCGGATTTTAATAATAAAATTATTTACAAATGAAGCATTTTTTTAAATGAACTTAGATTCATTTATTTGATTATTTTGTCGGGCGGAATTTATTCGGGGGCTTACAGGCTATGGATGATGCGAATTGTTGACGTATGTTAGTTAGATATTGGCAAAACACCTGCCAAAGCAAAAGCCTAGATGTTGAAATAGGAAGCCTGCTTACCTCGCTATTTTTCTCAAATCGTCCGTTCGATTGAAATAAAATATCCATCAAAGTAGCTGATTTGGGAAATAACTGTTCCAATGCTGATTCTGGACCAAATGTTGGAAACTTGCAAAACTTAGTCCTCTATAGATTAAACAATCAACTACTTACGACTAAGAGGAGTTAAGGTCGCGGTTTCCTATCACACATATGAATGGATCACTGCAAGAGCATTATTGAGTGATTGTTTCCCTTCCTAATTCTTCAAATCGGCATGCGGCAATTTTTTTTTTTCTTTTTTTTTTTTTTTTTTTTTTTTTTTTTTTTTTTTTTCTTTAAAGTCACTAGGTACTACTTTTCTGATATTTGTCAGGAATTCGTTCAGCCTTTTAAATGACTATGCTCTCCTGTTGGAGGTCAATCTCTTCAATTCGCTAAAAAATTTGATATTTATGACGTCTATATTTGAAAAAACCGATTACCATCTACGTCGTTTAGGGCACAGGGATCTTTCTTTCAAAATTTGACGTTGTGGTCACTGAGTTCTTCAAGGCTTGAGTTGATCCCCAAAAATTGCCCCAATCACCTAAAGAAATTTTGTTGAGTGTTGAAAAGAAAGATATATTTTTCTCATAATGATAGGTAAAAGAAAAATAAAACCTAATGACCTTTTATCTCTCCGCAGAAAAATCCTTTCCTTTGCACGTGGGATGTGGCCTCATTGAAATTCAAATTATTGACGAAGGAAAAAGAAAACTTTCTTGCGAAGGCGATAAAATCTTCGCCTGTATGAAGTCCTTACCCAGTAAAAGTGAGGAAGTAAAACTGATTGAGCTTTCTCGAGGAGTATCATCACCGAGTAACCAGCGAGTACATAGACTCAAGGCCCCTCGATTAGGCTCGCGATGGTCACTTTAGCTATCCAGTCATCTTTCGCAGCTTGCGAGCCACCCCACGATCAACTTTGATCTCCAATAACCGGAGAAAGTTAAGTTCGCCGCTGCTTGTGCCCTGTCGTGCCTTCCTGGATAGAGAAAAGAAACGAGGCGTGAGTCGATTGCTTCAATATGTTTTTTTTTTTCTGCCCAAGAACAAAAAGGCCGCAATGAATTATATATTTAGTTCGCATCCAATAAACTGGCAACTTCCGGTGAGCGGAAGAAAATGTCAATAAAGTGATTTTAGTTATGGAAGCAACAAGAGTGCGTTAGATAGGAACTTTCTTCGGCAATAAAAAAAACTGGAGTATTCAATTCAATCTTCCGCCGCAACTTTCAAATTAGCAAAAATGAAGATTTACGAATCCGATGTCACTGTCTTTTGAGTGTTTGAAAAACACTCATGTGGTGTTGGTAAATCTCCTCAATCTGATGGATTTTTTTTTCTTTTTTTTTTTCTCTCCATGTCAGCTTATTACCGTCTTCTCTCATTTACAATTTTTTTTTCTTAATTTTGCGATTTTACCGACTGCGTATTGTAGTAGGCGTTAACGCAGGGTTGAATTTTAGTGAAAATTCATGGAGTTGTAGGCGTTTAGTTTATTCAAGAAGAAGGGAACAACCTGGCTAATGTTTTGGGGTTTAAGTAAATCGAAAATTCGCTGTATGATCGCCAGAAATGATGAACGAAATAAGCCAGCTAATCGTCACTTGTCACATTAATCATCGTGGAAACGAGGAATCACACTGCTTGTGGTTATGCCGATATTGCTAACTTGACTCGTTCCTTTATAAGTTCCATTTTGATCTCGGGTGGTCAAAATACCAACGCTACTGTGTGGCACTACGAAGATTTCTCAATAGAGAGTGGAACTCTGGAAACACGACCGTCTGTGAGCCCTGAACCAACTCTTAGGCTCTGATTTCGACGAGATTAGCGTCATTTATCCGTCCTGCGGTCAGCCGCAGACGTGAAATTGATGAGAAGGTTTGTTTTGAGAAAGGTGGATTGTTAAGTGAAGGCGATTCCAACGATCCAGCCTGTGCCATATAAATCAACACCTTCGGCCGCTGTTGGCGCTTTCCCAACAGGCCTCAAGTCTACGTGGTCATGGGGTTTCTTTGAAGTCGATGTGCCTCTGTTGTAAAACGAGACCCTGAATGGAGTCTACATACATGGAAATTTCGAATTATATGGACCTGTCCAAAAACGGCGAAGTTGGTGAACATTGGAATAAACCCACAGCTGTCACCCCTATATTACCCTTTTTCTTAGCCTTCTTCTTCCTCAGCCTAGTTCTTTTTTATTTTCTCAAATCCACCCACTTCTTGATTTCCATATGACGCAACATACAAAGCATCACAAAAGCTCCGAGGGTTTCGCACGCCTTGATATGGACAGGGACCACCGTAGTTGTTTTTATGTAAGATTTCCTCAACAAAATCCTCCTCTAGTCAAAATGTCAGTACGACGGTCCGCAGGAGCCACCTTGGGCATCGTAGAGTTAATATACTGAGAGAAACGGAACGAAAGTCGCCTCTAGGGGTCAAATAACCAACCGCTTGGCCAGAGAAAGCTTGAATTCTATACGTGATTTTTGAATCAACTTGCATCTTCTCCCGTGTCTGTTTTCACTTCGTTGACCCTGACGACTTTTCCGGAGCCAGGGAATAGGGATGGTTAAGATGAGCTTCATGATGAGAAAGGCGTAGGACCAGCGCATTTAAATTCCAAGTGAAAACAACTGTTGCGTATGAAATGATTAATTGCACGGAATGGTGAAGGTGAAGGTGATTTTTGATCACCCCTCTTATTTACTGCAAGTAGTTGCATCGATGATGATCTCGTGGTTTCGCTTCAACATCAGTTCTTATCACCCCTATGATGTTCAACTCGTTCTCGATCTAGAAACAAACTTTGTGTGCCGATGTACTAAGTCTGTTTGTGAGGTATCATAACTCATATTATTTGTGCTTCACGCAGCATTTTTAATTTGGCCCGTTCACGGTGCTGGCAGTATCAAAATATGAATAATGAAAACGCTGCGAATTCTCCCTACTTGGTTATTATTCCTTAGAGCAAGAATATGGGGAAGACAGTGAGTGTGGAGTGTCCCGGACTTATTCCAATTGGTTCAGCCTCAAACATTTAGTGAGAAATGGTGCCACACACTCCTAAGCACCCAAAAATCTCAAAAATCCTGTTTTGAAATAGGCAGGAAGGAGAATCCAACGGATTCAGCGTCCAAAATTTAGTGGGAAATGATGCCCCACATGCCTAGTTCCAAAAAATAATTCCGAAAATCGAGTTTTAAAACACCAATTTTTACCCACCGATCAGGCTGAAAATTTTCGAGGACCAGCTAGAGAGCCGGAAAGGGATCAAAATCGCCTTTCCCTGACCAAAATTTCGGATTTTAAGAAAATTTTCGACATGGTATGCGTACGGCAGACGGATATTTTGGCGATTTAAACAAAAATCGTTTAAGAAGTTTTTCAGAGATGGAATTAAGAAAAATGTAAAACAAGTTGGTTGAAAAAAAGAGAATATTATGGCAACGGAAGCTGGCAAGCTGTCCTAATAGTTGCCAGAATCTAAGGATCTGTTTTTTGAAACTAGAACGTGCGCTATGACCGTGGCCATAGAAGCACAAGATGAAGGTTTTCAAAAGATTTGATATCCATCAGGACCAATTATTAAGTAATACATGACCGATCATGGAGATCACGGAACGGAACGATGGCCAACTAGCGATAAATCAACGAGGGATAAAATATTCACCATCCACATCTCCCATCTGTGCCGGCGGAAATTCTGTTCAGCCTCGCATCTTTTCCTGCGAATTGATCGCTACGAGACAATGAGCGTTTAGCGGAAATGTTCAATGATGAATCGACGATGTAGCTCAGTAATGCGTGAGCAGAATAACGTTTTCAATCGATGATTCTATCGAATATTACGAAAGATGAGCTGCCCCCAAAACTATTACGTCGCGTCTTTTCGTACGCCACACCGGACACCTGTGTGGGATCGCGGTGGAGATCTCCACTAACATTTCTGACCTTTCAGAAAAATACAAAAAGAACCGAGTAGAGTCTGCGACCCGAAACTCAAGATTCCTAAATTGACCGTAGTAAAGTAAATAAAATGGTACGCCTCCATTTACTAATCGAGACCTGTAATCTGACGCCTAAACTATGTGGTAACAACGATTGGCGATTCTATAGGCCGTGACTTCTCTTTCGGAAAGTGCATAGGACCTGAAAATGGCGAGTTGAGTGGATGTTTCGAAGGGGAATGGCTTCTGAAATCGCCATTAACTCCCCTTACATATTTCGTCAAGATTATATCATTGGATTGCTCGGCTCATGCGTTTACGTAAAGTTTCTAAAAACTTTTGCTGTTTCATCAAATTTTTGTTCAAATGATAAGGGGCGGTGTGAGTCCGATAGTCGGAGGTCATAATTTAGAATGACATAATTTAGCAACGGGATTAATTAACTATTTACTTTGTCAAGTGAAATTCCTGGAGACGGTCAATGGGAAGGAGAAACACAAAATCATGTAATAATCCAAGTTTATCAAACATCGTCAAAAAATTACCTACATGAATTACCTAAATGAAGAACCGAGAATGTGGTCAGAGGTATAGCTTATTTTCTAAGCTCGTGATATAGGATGATCTTATCGCTGCTTGCGACTATAATAGTCATTGCCAGACGGTACAATCTTTTTGAGAAGTAGGTATTTAAAGGGGGTGTGTATTTCCTTTAAATTTTGAACGCTGAATCCATTGAGATGGGTCCCAGACCGATCGGTCACCATTGGAGGTGTGTATAGGTCAAAATGGGTTCCTACCTACCTATGTGAGGTATCATTTCCCATTAAATGTTTGAAGTTAAATTTCCCATTAAAAATTTGACGTTAAATCGATCGGAATGAGTCGGGAACACTCCACACTCACTGTTTTCCCATAATCTTGTTCCAAGGAATAATCAATCGTTGTCTATTTCCATATCCGTACAGGTCTTGTTATTTACTTATTTCTTACTGTCACTCGATTCGGTGGTTTTATGTATACATTTTTCTGTTGCAGGTAAGTGGAGCTACGTTATTGTGGCATGCCTACTTCAAGTGAGTCATAATGTTTCAATATATTATTCTATAATTGTCTTGGTTGACGCTGGGTGCACTTGTTTCTCCTATTTTGAGACCACGAAGACGTGAATTATATGCAAAGTCAGTTCACGCGCTGTATTGAACAAAGGAGAGCTTTTGCTGGAACAAGTTGCTCAAGAGGATTTCGATTCTCTGATAAATATAGCAGAAGGGGATGAAAATGGGAAAGGTGACCGGCTTCTAAGTTGAGAGAATCGGTCGTTTTGAGGCTAATGACGCAATCATATTGGAAGGTCGTAACAACGAGGACGGAATGAAACTGTAGCAGAGAACGTTACCAGTCGTAACATTGCTAATGGTAGAGCGCAGGCCACTACGATGGCGAATATTAGCAATCGAAGAACCGTTCAAAATGCCTGCCAGTTTCTTGCTTGTAATATTAACCTTGTAAATTTGAACCTATTTGGCTCCATTTTGTTGATATTTTAAGATACCTAACTTCGTCTCATGTCTCTACGAACTTCGTCACATTCACTGCCTACACTAGTTCATATAGTCTCCGGCTCTTTAGGCGCTAAGTTAGTTCCTATTCGTCAAGCAGCTTCTTTGTTTACGTGATATCTGAGTCTTGCAGGATGGACCGTGGCCATCTGCTTGATGACGTCTTCTACACTGTCCACTTGAAGTTCGCGGTGCAGAGCATAGTTTCGGAAGTACCATGGTGCATCAGTAATACACCTCAGCACAGAGTTCTGGAATCTCTGAATGGCCTGCCGATTTGTTGGAGTGGTACAGCCCCACAACTGCGCTCCGTACGCCCAGACTGGCTCAAGTACTTTATTTACGATGCTCATGGAAGATTGCCGGCCAATGAGCTAATACTACAGAGTTAACTTTTTCTTTTTGGCGTGCTCCTTCCAATTAGCTAGGCGTCCATCGTCATGCCCAGGTATTTGGCCTTATTCGCGTAGAGAATGGCTATGTTGTTGAGAAAAGTGAGAATGTAGCCGATCTTGATATAGTTGAAATCGACGTCCGCTGACTTAGCCTCATTCAATTTTATTCTCCATTTCGCTGCTTTTAATATTGACACTTTGAAACGGTACAATTGTGTGGGATTTATTTTGTACACATTTTGTACGAATGGGTTCAAAACTTCGTATCATTTCAATGAGAATATTATACCGAAACCACCCATGATGACTTTGAGCGGAACGGATTACACAGCCAAGGCCAAGGTGGGCTCTGTTTTTCCGCCCGCAATAATATCCACGGTTTACAGTATTACATTACGATTGAGTCAGCCCTGTTATTACATCGGCTTGCCATTTAGAAGGCATTACTTACCTACCCGATTGTTGGCTTATTGTGCTCAAAACCAATCCGTCACGACTATTTTGTAAAAAATATAATTCCCTTTTCAATTTGTAACAAAGGTTAGTTGATGGGGAGCGTAGAAAAATGACGTCATGTGAGCAATCGAACTATTTTGAAAAGAAATCAAATCACGGAATAGGTTCAACTCGTGCGAAATTTTCGGAGGTCAAAAAAGTTATCAGTTTACAGGATTACGAATCGTGATCGATTAGTGATTATATTTGTGAGTTTCCGTTCGCATTCAATCATTCAACTCTCACGCTGTAACACCCAACTATTTTTCAAATGCTTACTGAGTAAAGCGCGTGCGTACGGTTCGTCGGCGATTTCTCATCGACTTGAAGACCTTGGCATTATCGTGGAAATGGATTGGGATTGTTCGGAAGTGAAAATGTACTGTCGGTATCGAGCTCACGATATGAACGTGTTCCTGCAGGTGGGAACGAGTTCGATTATGGCCTTGGCTTCAGCTTCAAGGGTGGCGTTGGACTATAGTCGCTTGTATGAAAGTTCAAATTGAAGAAATCTTTCATCAAAATCGATCGCTCAGTATTGTCCTTTCGAAGTTGTCTTTGCTTATCCATTATTACCTCTCAACTGAATTGAATACCTAAACGTTAATCTCATTTTCTAGCCTAATTGTTATACTTTTTTAAGGTTAATTATTGCTCAAACAGTATATTTATGTTTTCGTATCAGAGGTAAACCTCTCCGATCGCCCCATAAGTTTGGCAATGTACGTTTCATGGTCTTGACAAAAAACCCAGTTCCCAGTTAATTAGTGCTAAAAATTACCTCGAAGAATCGAGGAATGTCAGAGCTTGCAACATTGCAACGACTCGAAAAAGTGCATCAATGAACCTCTTGTAGCTCACGTTCAATAGTATCTTACTGAGTCAGCAATAGCACTCGAATAAATGATACTTGAGTAGCCAAAATCAATACAGGCCGAAAACCAGGTCGTCCAAATGATATTCCTGCAGTCGTAACTTTCTTTCCTGTTTTTTTCTTCGTCGCGGAATCGTAAATTCCTGGCTGGTCCTTTGACATTTTTACGCTTCGCAGAAGAGTTTATTGGGTCGTAGTTATCCAACTTCCCATTTAGATGAATACGCAGGAATATGGTTCGAAGCCCTTATGGATTGTACGCGATGTTTTTGTCGTCCTTAAAAAATTCCAATCAAATCCTCTCAAAAAAGTTGCAACTTTACTGTTAAGTCAGCAGGTTGATTTCCGGGTAGGTGTGTCAGGAGTGTGTTAAGACAATTCGATAATTACTGGTAGCTGGGACTGTTCTCACGGAATGTTCTCGTCATCGACTGACTCGCTGCATGTCGAGTTCATTACTTCCCACGGTTTTTTCCTTCCTCCAGTCTTATATCAAGGAAAATACTCGTAGTTGTTCGGCGCTCGATGATAGTTCACTGCCCGTTCCTATATTGTAGCCTGGTCAAACTCTTTCGTGAACGAGGTGTCACAGTTGATGAAGTCGCCTGGAATTGGTATCATGCAAGGAGAGGTTCCATTTGAGATTTTTTCCCATCTACCTAGCTATTTCTGGCCCAGTAACACGAGTTTAGAGTTTGAACACAAAATGACACACAGTACAACTTTCGTGTCGGTTTTGGCTGATACAAACCTTCAAAACGGTCAGGCTGACGGCCAAAATCATTCTAAATCAGATTAAGTTGGTTCAAGAAAATCATGATTTAAATTTGCCACTCGTCCCTTGTAATTGTAGTGAAGTTGTTGGGCATCGATTATAGAGTTCAAAAATCACAAACTGTCTCGAGAAAATGTAATCAATTGTAGGTATGTTATAGGTATTTGGAGTTAGTGGAGAAACGTTAGGTTTTTTCAAGTCAGGTTTGGCCGAATTAGACAGTTTTTCTACAACTTCTAGGACGTGGGGTAAAGTGACTGGCTTTTAGTCGAAAATGGACATGGTTGTGATTTTTTGATCGACCGTGGAAAATTGTCTATTGGACTGAATTTGGATTCCATTCCTTTAGTCTACAGAAAATGTCTATACTTTCATTTTGTACTTGAGTTGTCAGGCTGAAGCTGAAGTAATCTAAAAATTTCGAGGATTTCCGTATACCAAATGTGGTGGAGTGTGAAATTTCGTGTGCAAACTCTGAATTTATGTGATCGGGTCCTTAATAGATCGACCGAAACAATGAAATCTCTTTCACAACCTTTAACAAGGTACGGCCTTTCAATTTCTAACTATACAGGGCTGGGCTATAAGCTTCAGATAATTCGCCGTAAAAAGACTCTCACGCCAACCTGTCGATTTCGCTCATGAGAAATTTTCGTCGTAAAAGTTGAGAGTTGAGCGTGATTCGTATCAGTTTTCCGTGGTACTTTACTGTTGAGCCAGCTTCGGTCACAGAAATAGTATGTACCTTACGACCGCGTACAACCGTGTACCGAAGAACTGTTCCGACTGTTTCTTTCTCCCCTTCGTTGTTTATTTATTGCTAATAACATCCAGTTCACGACTCAATCAAACGCTCGGAGAATTGAAACAGAGGAGTTTTACGCTCAAGGGTCCTTGAAAAGTGTAAATGTCAAGACATGGGCGAGGCCTTTCGAACTTGCGGGAAGTTTTACTTTGTTCGTCGTCGACCCTCGCTTCCTTTTGAATTTTTTTTCGTTTTGGGCTAACGAGACTGTAGGTGGTCATTTCGCCCAACTGGTTAGCCCTCTCTCGGAGCAAAAATACATAAGAATTTGGAAAAAAAAAACACCATTAACTCAAAACAAGGTATACTTTTGTGTGATATAACGTGGTAATTCACTTAGACTCTGTCTTATAAGACGTATTTTTTATTCTGATAATTTATCCACCTCAAAATACTAACGATACACAGTTGTTTTTTCCTCAGTCAAGTTCCCGCCTCAAATCTACTTCGTGACTTGATAAAATGCAAAGGTACTTTGACAAAGCCTCGTTTTCGTCTAAATTAAACCTTCAGATGACCCGGCGAGCTTATTCTTCCTCATATCCCTTCCGTTTCCTTTGATTTGCTTCACTTTTTCTCCTCCAAACTGGAAATCTTGCATAATCTATCGGCGGCCTTCAGATTGTTCTGCATCAATTTCCCGTCATGGTTCCCCTGGCGTCGTACACAGGTCCGGTTGCTCCATGGGTTTTAAGACTAAGAAGGAGCCAGAGAATTTGTCTTAGTCATTCTAATCTCCCTTGGCGATAACGGAAAAACTGACTGCAAGATAATAACTGTCGTAGCACGTCTCACGACGTGACTACTCGTTCTAAGGAAGTTTTTCTCGCACATGATATTGTACTCCCCATTCACGAAGGCATAGGAATGGTGATAGTGTGTGCCTCTGTCGTTTTCTCAGGTTTTTCTCGCCAATAGAGGAATTTAGATTTGACATAATGTCGAATCTCGAAACCTTAAGAAATTTTGTCGGAATAGAATGAAAACGCTAAAAACCATTCTACGTAGAAATTATTCATGGTGGATCTCGCTGTTGTGAGAAGGCGTATTTTTCGGGTCCTCAGGTTAGAAATACTAAACAGAGGTAATTAACCTAATTTTTTAACCTAACGATAACCTAAAAATTTTCCATCTTTGGTTACCTGTTTCGGTGCTCGGTCCTAGACTCAACTTGGCCGATTTTGATTAATATTTGCTACCCATATCCTACTAGGTATTCATCTTTAGTCAACGGACAATGGATTTCAAATCGATCTTAGAAAAGTTGGCTGACCGGTTGGTAATGTTTCTTTTTTCTCTAACTTTTAGTATTTAATACCAGCACGAATTATAAACCAAATTATCCAAAACGGAGTGCAATGTCGTATTCAACGAGCCAAGGATCAATCTATCAACCCCATCGACAGGTACAGTCCGCTCAATTAAAACAAGTACCATTTCAAGTATATCGTACCTTCAGGCAACGGAAACTTTTATCACTTGAATATCCAGTTTTGGGCTGATTATCTCAGCGGTTTTTTGATCTTGATGGAACCGATGTATCTGGATCACTTTCACCGAATGGGACTCGCTTTACACACGCTTGGTCTGCTGAGCTGTGATGTAATGTAATTTTGTATGAGTTATCTCAACTTGACACATTCATCAACATGTCGTGCGCTGTTGAGTATGTATTCACGACTTCAATTGTATGTCGACATCGATTTTTATTTATTCAACTACTTGGATGTGTGATCAGCTATGATTTGGCACTATAAGAATATCTTCCTTTCTTGGATCATTTAGACTAATTTACGTCTTAAAAATACTGGCGAAATTACTAGTACTGTTGCCAAAGTTCGTGGAAACTTTCTGGACGTATACTGTGAGGGAAATTGTAAGTCAACAATTTCAGTGATGCTCGAAAAGAACACACTGATGAGGATGTGAATTCAACGACAAGGGACTTGTACGTTTCTTGCCGCGTCTTTCGTCAACAAGCATCCTTTTAGAGTATTCAAAGGAGTGTCAAGTGCGATCAAGTATGCGGGCACGGGGAATAGGCCACCTCCTGCCTGATACTGGCATCCTAATACCGAGGGACTCTCACTTTGTGCCTGGCTCTGTTGAAAGAGTGGTTGCCATGGTCCCCGGGTTGTTCCCGGCGGCCGCCAAGCATGCGCCGGAGTCCGCGAGCTCCGCTCTTGCCGCCCCCCTCCCACCCCAAATTCATAGTCCATTCAATCCCTTCACAGGGAATATTGCTCTAAAATGGCGTTTAGGTTGCACTAGAGACCTGTCTGCCTTTGATTCTGCTTGCATGAAGATTATTAGGACTTTGACAATTGTTACGATTTTAAAATAATTATTAATTAAAACTAATAAATAAAATCAATACAAATTCCTTAACTGCCTACAAATAAATAAATACATATATGAGCAGTACTTTCCTTCGTTTCATCAACTCTACCTGTCACTGAGGTGGCAACACAAGGTCAAATCATTACGAGCATAGTTTTTCTCATGAGATACCCACCACTCACTAGCTGAAGGACACTCATATTACACTCTCTTCATGAAGCCGTCACGCTTTAATGAACACTATTTAAGCGTGACAATCAGTGCAAACTAGTTCGTCCGGTACATTATTGTGGAATTTCTTCATTCCAGAAGATATGGAAGCTCAGCTTTTGGTTAGTTATTCCTTGAATAATCGTGAATAATTCGTTGAATGTAAGTAGAATGTAGTACATGAAGAAAATGCAAAAAAAAAAAAAAAATGCCTATCCGCCGTCCAGACCATTTCAAGTAGTGGAACATATTCTATAGATCTGAAATTTGGTCCTCTTTCCGTCTCTAGTTTGTCCTCAAACCGTTTCACCCGTTCGGACCAAATCTGGGGACGGTATGGGTAAAATTAAAACTATTTTTGTAACTTGATTTTGGGACTTATGGGAAACTAGACATGTGGGGGTATCATTTTCCACAAAACTTTGGACTCTGAAATCATTGCGATGGATCCCGGACCGATTGGTGCCCAGTGAATCAAAATGGGTGCCTACCTACCTATTTCGAAAGTGGTTTTTCGAGATTTTTGGGGTACTTAAGCGTGTAGGATATCATTTTTCAGTAAATCTTGGGCGCTGAATCGATTAGAATGAGTCCGGTATACTCCACACTACACCTCCAAGGAATAATCAAGCTCTGTTGAGAATTTGCAGCGTTTTCCTCCTTGGTTCAGGGGAAATGTTCCTTTAAAATGCTCAAGTAGAATTAAAACATTCCTTTTTCTGTTTCCTTGTCTCTACTCTTGATTGTTTTTTGTTGCTCAAGTCATTCTTTCAGCCAAATTATTTTGTTTTTAATATCTGCACTTCGTTCAGGGCTATCGAAAGCGATGCGTCTCTTCCATTATTAGGAGATAGTTGCCTACGGCGTGTGGAGGGAAGTCGGCGAGAAGAGGAACAGGCTTCACGGTCAGTGAAAGCGGTCCGGCGACTGCGATTATAACCCGGGTGTCCCAGGTTAGGTTACTTAATGCCCGTATCACGCATCTGTGGATGTGGGCTTGCTCACAAGTTACAACCAATGCCGAATTGGCAATGTTCCCAATTCGTTTGTTTCCACCCCCAACAAAACGAAGTTTGTGACTCATCATCCGAGAATCGTATTTGTCGGTTCTATTCTCTAGCTACACGTGATACGTTATTACAGTTTGCTCTCTTCTTCACCAAGACGGTTGTTGTTTCTGGGAACTCTTCAATACTCGCGAAATACTGGAGATTGTTATTACCGATTCTCTCTACGTTTGTACAAAAAAACATGCAATCTGAATTGAAGGGAAATAGCCGGAGAACAATGATTTTTTGTGTTCATTCTTTTGTTTCATTCGTTGTAGAATGATTGCAGAAGCTCGATTTGTTCTAGCTGACCCATGATGGGAGCACGACTCTGGAGATTCAGTACGTACTCCGCACAATACCCCGCTCTTCTGCGTCGAAAATTGCTCAAAAACGTTGGTTCTTTGTCGCTATTGAACAATAAACCTTTATATTCGTACAAAAACGAAAAATGCTGGACCAGGAGCATGGAGACTCAGCATCCAAAATTTAGCGGAAAATCATACCCCACACGATTGCCGAAAATCTCAAATATCCATTTTTTTAGAAACACTTTTAGCCCCTACTCCCCCCAAGTCCGATCGGGCTGAAACGTTTCGAGGACCAACTAAAGCCTGAAACGGGTCCCTGACGAAAATTTCAGATTTTTAGACAATTTTCAGCTTTTTAGTGGAGGTTACAACGGAACTGTGAATTTATTTTTACTGTAGGTTTGGTGACTGCGGAATGGAAGCCGTGAGTGGAGAAGGCGATAAATTTCAAACCCTCGAGCTACACTCGAATGTCAATGGAAATTGGTTTAGTTATTCCTTGACCTGAAGAATAGAACCTCAAACACGCTAGTTCAAGGCGTATCTTCTCTGATAGATCAACATGGTTGATCTTGGTGGTAACGGAACTCACCTCTTGTAAATGTCAACCCTTACCATTCATCACCACTGTTGTGTCTGATATTTCAACATAGATTTTACCCACGATTCTCCTATAACCAAAGACAATTCGCGGTCAAAAGCGCTATAATTAAGTCGAAAGAAATGATAACTCTCGTGGAATCATCGAGGTCCTTTTTCGGTTCCCGCCGAAGCGTAAGATGTGAAGGTTGTTCATTGTTCGCTTCGATTCGGTCGGGAGTCGTGTATGAAGTGTTCTGATCCATTGAACATGAACCGTCCTTTCGAATAGTTTCTTTTACGATGCTAACAGTCCAAATAGTAGAGGCCCTTATACATAATGTAGAGTTCCTCGTTGGGCAGTCGGTTGTGAAATTCAATTCCGTCCGCATTGTGTGTAAATAGAAGGGTGGTGCTCTAGTTCGGTCCACTCGTAAATTTTCTGCTTTGTTCGAAGTAGCTCCTTTGCTCCTTCGAAAGGTGCATACATAGGTTTGTATATTGTAATTATGTACTAATAGAGGTCGTTTTTTTGTTTGTTAAAATAAGATTTATCTGAATCTAAAAATCAGATTTGCTAAAACCGTTAAGGTAGGTCAACGAGCAGTCAATCAAGTCAGTTAATGAAAAGCCGTTTTAATTTATGCGACATCATGAAGAAACAAAGAACAGTGTAACGGGTGGTTCATACTCATATGTGCAAGTGCGCTCTGTTCTAAAGAACGCTGCTATTCCATTCATGGGATCAGTATGAACCACCTTTAAAATGAACTTTGCAGACCCAAGGAGTTCTAGCATGGTGCCTCTGGGAAGAAGGAACGCGTTCAAACACCAGATGGCCAAGATGGACCCTGCTTCAATTCCTTTTGTCCCTCTCCTTCACCCTCAATTTCACAAGCCTACATCCCTCGTATTTTTCATAGATTTTTGGAAGCTATCCCAAGCGTTTGAATTCTTGTTGTATCTCCTGGCTTCCCTAGATCCCATCTATGTTTATGGGGTCAGTAGATTGTTCTATGATTGGAAAGATATTTTCATATTTCTCTAAGTATTGTACTGATAACTTGTCATAATATTGATGTTATCCTCATGTGCGGCTCATCCCATCCTTTCTGCGTGTGGTATCCGAAATTGCAACCTGCACTGATTCTGCCGCTGAACCGAACTAGAGCACGTATGTAAAATGGTTCGAGAGTTGAGCAACGAATGAGTACAAAGCTGGGCGGGGAAAGCAGATCACGTTAAAACCTTGAGGTGTCCCTAGGGAGTCACGAGGGGAACCTAACCGACTCGGTTGGCAACCCTTCAACGAGATAACGCCCCTATACGGAATGAAACGGGCAAAATTGTTCAGCAAGAGCAAATTGATCGATCGAAATACACCACCCATGTCGTGACAGATGCAGCACCTTTCGCCATTTCGATCATGTTGGGGGCAAAATTTGTGTGAGGGACGATGTCAGTTCGTGTCTATGGAAGTACAGGGGACATTTACCTTTGCCTATTGAGTTTAAGATGGCATAATTTGCCATAAAGCTGTCAATTAATTCATCCATATCACCTAAAAACCTCTTGCGTAAATCAGGAAAGTTGATTTTGCATGATGTCGAGCAATTAAAAACTACCACCGTTCACAAATAACAAAAATAATGTTGTCAAAAACTATAAAATGCAAAGGCAACACCAAATTTACGATGTTCCAACAGTTTGGCCTCTTAAGCGCATGTACAAACACGCATGTTGCTTCACCTTCTCACTATACTGCCAGGCTGGAGGTGTTCCAAAGCCATTAAAATTCGGTGAAGGCTCCGTGGAATCTGGGCTTTTGGCGCAATCTGAGAAACACCGAGCGTGACCGCTTCGTTACTTTATCGGCAGCGCCTCCGCGCATTTCAAGATGAGCAGCTAACCACCGGCCCGAATCTTTTTCCGTTTCTTAATAAACCGTGTCCTACGACGGTGTTATCTTTTCTCGACTTTTAAAGAAGTGAGTAAATGCGTTTAACTTCTCCCGACACAGAAACTGTCGTAGTTACTAGATGGAGAGATGATTCATAAGACTTGTGCTCCTACTGCTAAAGACGGTTGCATAGTATTTTTCATAATTGATCCAGCTGGCAACAGGAGAGGAAAATTAGGGTTATTCATCAAGCACCCCCTGTTAATCTATTTACTGTGTAACGATTTATGTTCTTAGTAAATAATTTATTACAATTGTTCACTTGAGTACACTGTTCACATTCGCGCACTTACACAGTTACAAAGCACAATTCGCGGTTGTAACGCTTGTTGCACTATTTTTATCACACGGCACGATTTATAACCCGAAGCGTCTATATTCGGACTCCGAATTGAACTGAATTTGCGCGGCGTTCCTGGGTCCGTTTTATACTTGCTGCCTTGGCCGAGAACGTTCTCGAACCTTCCCTGGTTCTGGGAACTCGACGTGTTGTCTCGAGGGAATGGGAAGGTTCCAGCCAATTCGATGCACAAAATCGAAATGACTCCCTTAGCCCTCCACAGGTCGTTGATCCTGCGACGGGCGCAGGTGCCAGCTCGCAACAACTGGTTTTATATCATTCTACAAACTGCCTTTGTCCACAAGCGCTCTGTATTTTGTACTTTTATTCTCATTGTCTCGAAATCGGGGGAAAAACATAAACTATAACAATAATCCAACTATTTACATTACAAAACTCTAGAAGCGACCGAACAGCTACAAGGCAAAGAACCTACAGCTTGATACAAAATAATTGATTGAAATTCAAGAATTATTTTGTCAGAAACGCCAATCAACTTCACAGTAGCATTTGATTCTCAACCTAACGCCCTTCACGCCATTTCTGCCTCATCTTCTTCTGTATTTCATTTTCCGCATCTAATCGAGCGCTGAGTGTAATGTACTCTCGATGTCAACGCCTTCTACTCTACTCTTCTACTCTGCTCACGGCTCTGAATCGATTTGTGATGACTATTGTTATAGGTGGAGCCCTTAGTTCGCAAGACAAACTCTGTTGACTTGTTGATTTCGAATACAATAGAATACGTGGTTTTTCTACGTGCGTTTTTCTTTCTACATCCGGCAGTTCGCAATGCGGTCCTAGGAACCATTGTGTTTTCGCTTACGTACGTTTCGTCACGTCTTCTTGTTATTCTTTTTCGTTAGGTCTTTCGCTATGGCGTGGCCACTTCTAGTAGCTTGATTGACCAAATCTTGAGTTATTGTGCTTCAATTTTTCAAATTATTATGCTGGGAGCTGACGACATCGTAACTACGACTGTGATGATATAATTTATTGCTTCATCATAATTATTCTTACCCCGTAACTTTGAATCTGGTCCCCTGAGAGTTCATTACCGTTAATTCAGCGTGATCAGCGCCGAAGCTTTTTGTTCAGTTTGAATTATTCTTGGCTTCTTACATCACTTTATCAGTGCGTTGTCCGAGAAATGGGCAACATGAAACATGATAAGTTAATTTGTGGTCACATGTTAACCTCTTCATGGTTCTGTTTAGTTTGGAGGGCATGGCCGTCATGAAACGAAGGTGATTGATCCTTTCCTTCCCGCAGAATGGTGGTATATGATTTAATTCATGGGTGCGAGCTTTATGTGGGATTTTCAACATTATTCAAACATCGTCTGGATTCAACCCGAGATTTTTAAAAACCGGCTCAGCTCTAAAATCTCACGATCGTTTTAATAGACCCTATCATTAGTTCGGTGTTTCTAATGTCATTGCCAAAGGCGTCACCGTTTACCACTTCTTGTTTGAAACTTCCCAAATGATTCGTTTGTTGTTCTGTGTTCTATCCTGCTATTGACTCTCCACTGCCAATAAATATAGTTCCGAAATGGTGATAACAGCTTTATATCGTATGTAAGGGTAAACTTAACACGTAAGGATAAACAATAAAACATGGTCTAGCTAGATGTAGGCTAGTTCAGAAGCAGCCAAACAATGAATGGTCAATCTCCCAACAAAAATACGTGAGGAGGTCTTTTTCGTGACGACTTCAACTGATTTAAAACTTTTAACGAGCTCGTGATATCCCTACAGATCGTTTATCAGATCAAATCTCACCGCGAGTACCATTTATTATGCCTATTGATAGTTCATTAGGTGTCCCTAGGCCGTAATTTAGGTGAATTGCCTGAGTTGAGATCCATTCGTGGCGACCGAGAGGCCTTTTTGTACGTGAGTTCGGTATTTCCTACGTACTTAGTTCAAATTTCGAACTTCCTCCCTGTTTAAATCTTCTTTTTGGTAGTGAAGTTTCTCCTCTGTTTCTACGATTCTTATCGCTCTCATTTCAAGCGTCTTGCGACAATTCCCAGCTATTTGTGGGTGGGAAGAAGCAAATTCCCCATCAACGAAATGTCTTCCTAGATAATCCTCGGGGAAGTCTCTTCCTTAATTACGTAGGTACTTTGCTAGTAGAGAAAGGTCCAGAAACGAGGAACTCATTGGGAATTGAGATTTTTATCTTTCCTGGAACATTCTTACAGCAACTGTTCGAGGTTGGTACGTTCCTGGTCCTTTGTTGACGAGTGATCTGAATTTTATTACTTCACCTTCGATGATTCCTTCGTCCTATTCATCCTCCAGTTGACCTACCTGCTATGCACCTACTAGAGCACGACTATAAGCCTGCAAAAACGTGGACCTTACTATCTACTTCAATCGGAAACTACTAACAAAGCTCCTTTAATCTTGAGAGAGCTCATCCAATTCAATCCATCCTGTTTTCGTCTGAAGACCACCCATGTTCATCGAACTATTGTTCGATTGATTTCATTATTCCTCACGGGCTACCTGGTGCCATTATACTTCTAAACCATTGACTCATCTCGCATCCTGTTGATCGTGATGTCCTGACAACAATGCTACGCTAACTGTTCATGTTTAGGTTTAATGTTATATTGGTGTGAACGAAATGAACCGATATCATGAACTTATATAATATGAATTTAATATGTAAGAAATTAATTAATTCAGAATGCAATATGCTATGAACAAGGTCCAGATGATGAGGATTGTGGTATTAAGCGAAATTTCACGCAGGCTTGGAGGTAGTCTTATATTTCTAAATCCAGATCGTCTAAAATTGTCCACACATCGGGCCGATTCTCATTACATTTCCGAAAATGTTAACGCCCTGTCCGATGTCCTTCCCAAAATATGACCTGGCTGGCCTCAATCAAGTTGTCTAAGCCATTTCTGTCCTGTTTGCGAGAGCTCGTGACGAATCTGGCGTAGTTGTCCTAATAGGTGAACTAGGACGCACATTGAGCTGTGAAGCACAGTCGACGCAGCACAAGCAGCACAACGCAGAGCATAGAAGCTCAGTATTAGTACAGCAACGTTCTCTCGTGATTCGAAGAGAAATCAAGAACCTTACAATCTTCCTCAGTAGATGGCGCTCGTTCTTCGGCTCTCACTTGTAAGTGCGACGACGAAGAGTTGAGTCCTGTTGGCCGAAGAAGATTTTCATCAAGTGTGTCCGTCAAGAGTTCTTATGGTTACGCCTACAAGTAAAAATAAAAATAAAATAGAATAGAATAGAAAATACGTATTCACACATCAAAATTAATTACTTAGCTAATTTGAACTCATGCGGCTGGGTATGAATACCATACAAGTATTTCCACTCATTAATCATCATATTTATAATTCGAGGGGCATTCCAATACAATTCAAAGTGCAATAATATTTTGTATTCTTCAACCTCATTCAAGTGATATGGTCAATCTTCTCTCTTCTTGTATCCGATCTAATCGAAGTTAGATGGATCTTGGTTTACATCTGGTCTTTACTCTTATTCATTCATTTTCTCATTCAAATATGTATTTAATTTCATACAAATAACCACTTACCTACATAATTTGTTTTCCTATAATTTTTTTTGTACAGAGAATGAATTGGTACATTGATAGTAGAAAAAGGTCCAGAAAGGAGGAACGCATTGGGAATTGAGATTTTTATCTTTCCTGGCACGTTCTTACAGCACATTAACAGAAATTGCAGTTTAATGATAGACGGTTGGGTTCTTGGAATCATATCTTCTCTATTAGCTCCGATATTCACTACGTTACATAGTAGCAGGCCACCCTTTGTTTATTGCAATTGTGCTGGCGTGCTGAGAAATCTCCTCTCAATTTTTGCCATCCTTAGAACCAGAATTTTTCCGATTCCCTGCTCTGGGATTGCACTGAGACGTTCTTCAGGTTGGTTATGAGCTAATTCAGCATTCACATCGGGACGTATAAGATTGGGGTCAGTTTGTGTGAGTCTGAACTCATTCTTGACGATAAAAGCTGCAAATTCTTTCACAGGGGTTGGTTATTTCTCGGTTCTGCAGCATAGAGGCTCATTCCGATCGATTCAGCGTCAAAAATGTAGTGGAAAATAATACCCCCATACGCATAGGTACCTGAAATCTCGAAAACCCACATTCGAAATAGGTGAGTAGGTACCCATTTTTACCCATAAACTCATCCGGTAAGCGCCATTCGTTCCGAGACTCGTTTCATTGAATTCAGCGTCCTAAATTTAGTCGAAAATGATACCTCACATGCCTAGATCGTCGAAAATCTCGAGAATCCATTTTTCGAAATGCACATTTTGACCCCTACTCCCCCTCCCCTTCAAATACGGCCCGATCGGGCTGGAAAGTTTCGAGGACCAACTAGAGCCGGAAATGGGGCCGAGAGATTGACTTTCTGCATGAAAACATAGGTTGATTATTCAAAGAACAACCAACCAAAACCGAGCAACCCTTCCACCTTTTATAGTGGAGCGTTGGTCATCATCATACCCACTACAGCTTAGAAGATATTTCGCTAACTTTTTGCATACAAATTAAAGTTTATCAAGGGTTTCAGATCCTTACTCACGGTTCTGCTTCTTGAAGCGTTTCTCATGTTCTGATTGAATATTGATGAAGGTGATGGTCAGTAAATGCAATTATGGAGAATTCATGAGAAAATTCCTTGACACCCTCCCATTTGCTGTCCGCTCAAGCTACAGATTCATTGAAAAACAATTTCCCCCCATAGAATTACCCATTTTCATGAGTGAATTCTCCTCTGTTCATGGTCGTTGAATGCTGAACGATCAACGGCCATGTTTTTTTCGTTCCAGTTGGCCCACTGTTGATCCAACAACCTTAGTGTATAAAATCCTCAATCGCGTTGAGTCTAGAACGAATCTTCGGGCATTTGTACTTGTTCATGTCGTGCTGGTGAAGGTTTCCTGAGTCTCTCCTGTAATGAATGGAAATACGTTTCTCCCCCGACAATGAAATAAATGTACGCCTGCAGCGGTCTCGTCTGTTTAGATGGGGATCAGTTTCCTGCTAGTATCCCGACCTTGGCCTTTGAAGATGAGCAAGACAACCTGACCGTTCAAAAGACTTGATTTTTTTGTGTGTCGAGTCTCAGTTCTGCGATGTTTCAAGTTTTTCAAAGTCTCCCTCTTTGGACATTTGTTTGTTATTTCTACTGCGGCTTCCACCAACGAATCGCTTATCTGACAATCTCAGTCTCATAAAACCAATCAATTGTTGCACTATTTTTACAAATGTTCGTTGTATGTTGATGGAATATTTCTAATAGCTCGAAATTATCCAATATTGCAGCCATGTGCCATGATTTAGTAATTTCTCAAATAACTGTAAGTTGAGATCACCTTCACGTATCGTTTTTCGTGTCTACTACAATCGTAAAGTCGTTACGTTTCATTGCCTTGGCCCCTCTCTCTATCCCATCGTTTCTCGGGTCTCAACATTACTGTTATTCAGCGTTAGATGAAGTGGTCGAACGTCATGAATGAAGTTTTTCATCAGAGAAAACTAGGTTGGTTTCATTTCTTCAAAATTTGTGCGTTGTGTGTTGTGCGAAAACTACAAAATTCAATAGGAGGAGTTAGTAGTGAAAGTGGAACGAACATTTTCACAAAATGTCATTCATCGGTGTGCAACAGCTCTTGAAATCCCTTGAGAGGATGTAGATAAGGGTTCTCATTGGCGAGTTGCAATGGAGACCAGTGACTAATGCTTGTATTCCCTTTCTATTCTACTTGAGGATCATTGTATCTTCATATGCGGTAATTTGGGCGACCCAATATCCAAAAATATTCCTAATAAACAGTAAGAGAGCTATTTTCCAAAATCATTGGGTCTATCGTCCATTTCAGCTACCTATTGTCTTAGAATTGTTTGAAGTTCGTTCTCGAACATTTTTCTGCAAAGCGTGATGTTCACCACATGATTCACCTCGTATTCATTTTTTGAATTGTTGATCCCAGTTTGTTTGAGTTGATAGACGGTAGTTTCGAATCCAGAAATTGCTGCCAATCACTTCGGGTCGGCAGAGCCCCCAGTTAGGAAAGGATAGGGATGACCAATCCCGGTTGTTACTTCACGACTTACGCCTACCTACCCTCTTCCCATCGAACTAGCGTCACGATCTTATCGCAAGTTCCGCGTTCAATCGCGTCCTTGCTCATCGCTTTCAAGTGTTGTTCTCCTGGTTGAAGGTCAAATGAGGTACGTTTGTCACGATACCGCTAATTCCTGGTATGCAAAGTAGTTATAGGCATTGATGCTATTAGCGATGAGTAAGCGTCTACTCCCATGATTGACTTTCGCCTCAGGTCACTGCATTTCACATTTCAACTGTCTCTTCGAGCCATTCAACTCATTTGTTAAATTTTTCAACTTACTGGTCGAACGTCATTAGTTGTATGGACCCAACATACGACAATCCTACTCAAAATCCTCAGGAAGCAATCCTCACGAACGTCCCACAATCATCCTCATGGGATGTTCTCCCGAACGAAAAACGCTTATATTCGCTTAGAATAATAATATATTCAACAATGTCAGAGTTTAGTAGAAAATTGAGACTAAATCAGTGGTTTTGGGGTCCCACATCGACAGATTCAAACTCAGAAACGAATAAAAAAAGATACCCCACTCGCCTAAGTCACTAGAATCTCAAACATTTACCGATAATGTTGAAAATCACCCCAAAGTCTGCGTTTTCACCCTATCGAGAATATTGTTAACCCAATTTCGGATTTGACTTCTTCGCGAGATTGAAAGGGGGAAATCATCTTTTTGTTGGTACGAATTGGGGTAGGTACGCAATGGAAATACATCGAAACAAGTTCGGCGAAGTAGGGATCATGAAAAGATATTGAAAATATAGTTTGTAGCGTCATATCTCGTGCAGGGGAAATAAGTTTTACAATTTTCTGAAACCATGTTTCAAAATGTATTTCTAATTTTGAATAAATTATCCCTAGGAATCAATTCATCGAAAAGAGCATTGATCTTTTTCACAAAAACGAAATTCACATCCACACAAAAATTAATAATTGTAGTTTATCAATGCCAAATTATTATTATGTAATCTTCAGATTAATATTATTCTATTGCAATCCCAATTAGTTTTTTCTATCAAGTCCGTTTAAATTCTAATAAATCACAACTAGATGAGAAATTATCATGGTCACATATTGTGCTTCAACGAACAGAGAAAGATTATCGTAGTACAAAATTTTTAGCTCATCCGACGAAGAATCTTAGCATTATATTATTTTACATTGCCTGATTTCAGTGAAATACTGTGATGCTTTTCAAATGTCGGGCAAAGTGCGCATTAACGCCTCAGTTTTTCAATAATTATTATGTACAAATGCTCCCATACAGAGGGAACACAATAATTGTACTCTGAAATGGCCGAATGATATTGAAATTGTTGAACGAACTGACCCCATGTTTGCCCAGCTCCTGAAAATCATCACCAGTATTTCTGCATTTCAACAAAAAATTGTTAGATTGAGATTTTGAAGAATTAAAAATACCTAAAAATAATAAAATTAAATCTAAAGAAAAGTAAAAAAAATAATAATAATAATAATAATTGCATGTTTATCACATGTATGGAAACGGTTGTGGTCATTTGGCGTCGTGTATAGGTCCCCCACATTATTGTTATAAATTTATACTTAAAGTCTGTTAGAAGCTATTAGTCTATCTAAACTGCTTGAAGTGGTTGGGCGCTTACAAATCGCCTTATTTCAAAAGCAGGATATGTACGATATTAATAAAGCCTTCTTTTTGATCTGTGTAAGAAATCTGGCACTCATTGTTAAATGCTCAGACAAATATTCCAAAAGTCCTCAAAAAGTGAAATACAATATTATGGCGTTTATTCTCTCGGATATTTCGTCAGATCGTATATGCGCTTTCTAATTAGACAAGTTATTATACTATCGTCTATACTGTACATTGCCTCATATTTACACTCCCCCTGATGATAATTATCGTGTCGTTAATGCCGCTATTATCTAGATATATGGCCGAGGCATTTTACGAGGATCTTTACGTGCTTTGATGAGCTCCCCCCCCCCTCTCCCCTTCAGTATAGTATTGGTAAAAAATATAAAATGCAGGTTTGTAAAAACATGAGAGTCTCAACACGTTCGAGTCAGTTTTGGAAATCGTTTGGCCTCTTGTTGTGGCTAAGGAGTGGATCGATTTGTTGATAGAACTAGCTGAAATCAAGTTCTGTAGACTGCTCATCTTATACCGGTTTGTCTTGAGCCGACTGCGGATGCATTAATGTAGGAACTGGTTTCATTTCTGGCTGAAGCGGTAAGTAAGACTTGGTTTAAACCTCGGGGATTTGTGTGTCGTAATGGTTTGAAACAAATAAGAGTTCTCATATGCCTACAGAGAACTTCTTCATCCTTCAATCAACGTCTCAAAAATATGTTATCGAGCACTTCTTTCGTAACGACCCGATGGGGTCGCGTAGGGTTGACCTTGGGTCGTTGATAGAGACGAGCGTTGATCTTGTACAGGTCTTTTGAGAGGTCGCATCTCACGTTGAACCACCAGTCGCAGATGAAGAACGCCTGAGAGAATTGAGTTCCGTTGGGACAGAGGAAGGTCGCTTGTCGGCCGTCTATGTCGCAGTAGTGCCAAGCTTGGCATTTCGTGTCCATGTCGGCGAAGAAGCCGGGATATTCTTGTTCATCGCAGTAGAAATCCGTGTAGGGCACGATGCCCAATACTGGATAGTCCGTCCCTGGCCGACCTAGATACAGACAAAGTCACCACATGTATTATCTGTTCAGCTCGCAAATATATCTAAAACAAGAAACCAAACACTTTGTAAGGCAGAGATTGCAAAATTCTGTGTAATATCGTGTGCAAATAGACACAGAACTCATAGTTTACATTGACTGTTCAACTGATTGATATCGCTCAACAATTGTTACGCAATAGTTGGGTCTTATTACATTCGTGAGAACGAAATCGGCTTGGAGGTCCCCCTACATGATTTTATTACTATCACCAATTTATTTAAATTGTTTAATGGGAAACGACCCCAAATTCGAAGTTGATTTTCCTCATTATCTATCAGTGCTATAAAACAAGTTTCCATCCGTCAGGCTTCATAGATTGCTCGATAGCTCAACAAATATCAGCAGACTTGGTTGATTATTCCCTAGAGCAAGATTAAGAGGAAATCAGAGTCTATTCAGAGTCCAAAATTTAGTGGAAAATAATACCCTACATGCTTATGTAGCCGAATATCTCGAAATCCCACTTTCAAAATAGGTGACCGATACCCGCCTCCAGTGGGCACTAGTCGGTCCGAGACCCTTCTCAATGGATTCAGCGTCCAAAATTCAGCGAAAATTAATACCCTGCACGCCTAGATACCCGAAAATCTCGAAAAATCGCTTTTAAAATAGGTAGGTAGGTACCCATTTACCCAAACTCACCTCTAGTGGGCACCAATCAATCCGGGATCCTTCTCAATAGATTGGCGTCCAAAATTTAGTGGAAAATGATACCCCACATGTCTAGTTCTCAAAAAGTCCCGAGAATCGAGTTACAGAAAATACATTTCTACCCATAACCTCCCAAAATTTGGGCCGATCGGGCAGAAAGGTTTTGAGGACCAAGTAGTCCGTGTCCAAAATCTCATATTTTTAGAAAAGTTTGAACAAAGTACAAAAACGGCGTAAATGGTGCACACATCCCTTTTGGGATTTAAATTTCTATTTTTTGTTACCAATATTTACCTACTCCCTTTTATCTCATATTAAAGTATCTTTGCTTTTGCATTACTACCGGGGACTAGGGAAATGTCATCGAACTAACTTGGTTAGCCAACTAGCATCAAGCTGGGTGGTGCGGATAAATGAAAGTAAAATAGGCACGGTATGAGACTTTAAAAAGAAAAGGAAAAGTCCAGTTATTAGATCTGGCGGATCTAACCTCAAGCGAAGAAAACCCGATCATTACCGAGATAACTGTGACTTTTTTAGACGGTAAGGGCCGGTCACGACCGTTAGGCAGCGACGGGCTTTTACGATATCAAATTAGCCGAGGACCTTGAGGTGGTTACCGATGTCATGATGGACGGGAAAAGTCGTGTTTGAGGTAAAAAGGTGAAGCGGCACGAATCATTTAGATTATCATCTTGACGTTGATATTTGATCATTCATTTTGTATTTCTCACTATGTAAAATTCGTATTTGTAACTTGAGGTTTCAATTTCTTTCTCTTCGTCCTTTTACTTAGGCATTTTGTGTTGATCAAGATTTGTTCTCAAATATACAATCGTCACGATCTGTTGTTAACCGACCTGGTTTAGTTCTCATTTGATGTAACTCCTTTCGAGCTCATAGATACGAATCTAAATGCCTCGTGAACAAAAGGACTGAGGAAGTTTGAACGGGAGTCGTACGAGGAGTTCGGGAGCGTGAGAATGTAGATGAGCAGTAAATCATACGTCTCGTCAAGTACATGGATATAGAACGTGTACGATTTGGAAGGTGACTATGTTATGAAGACGCGACGTAATGATGTTACATGAGAGATGGTGACACTCCGAGACAAATGAGAACTGCTCACAATACTATCGGAAGGGTTCTGGTGTTGAGGTTGCCTCAAAGCGATGAGCCAGCCACAAAGCCGTTGGTGAGCTTGATAAGGGAAGTATTGTGATGATCCCGTCACAGAGTAGGATGCTTCGTTATGGAGGAACTATTCTTGTCAGGGCACGTTATTCTGATTCATGGGATGATCCGCTGTACTGGGTTCCCCATTTCTGTTTTTGGATTGTTTCAACCAATTCGGCTCATTATTTGGTAAATTACAGGGTACAAAGTTCATGTAAAGTTCATAGATGTTCTCTTGGTTGTGGTCATGTACAATGGCGGTCGTGTATCCGAGGGCACTAACCTCCGAAATTGATGGATTCTGCCTAGGGGTGAATGCGTGAATAGGTCGCTCGAAGAGGCCCTCTTTCAATTTTCGACCAAGATTACCTGATTTACTGGAACGAATTGGTTCTTGGCGTTGCCTTGACCTCGGGGTTCGAATGAAGACATCCCAATCTTTCGTTCAACGAGTCGAAAATACTCCCATAATAATTTCTCAAGCTCATTTCCAATCAAATCGGCCGAATACTCACACACAAAGTGGTTGTATTGCTCGAATTGTTCATGCTGATTTATAGTCCGACAGCAAAAAAGGATGAACACCGACATATTGTCGCTCTTCTCCCAAAACGTGGGTAATCAAGCCCACGCGCTTCATACTCACTCACGCCTTACCTCACTGTCAATCTATCCTCCCGTCAAAACACTCGCACTTAGAGGACGTTGAAGAGAAAGTTTTTTGAAAGATTGCGTCACTTGGACGAGTTAGGTCAGAGGTAAAACAGGTGAGCTATTCTTTGAGCGGTAAAACAATACAAAATGAAGAACATTTTGAAGAGGAATGCTCTTATTGTTAAAATTGTGCATTGATTGAAAAATAAAAAATAAATTAAATAAAAAACCACTACTACCACCGATATCATTTCATCTGTAATTTCCACTCGTAGTGCTTCACTAAAATTTATTTCAAGGTAGTTTTTGTTTCCTTTTGGTTGTTAGAAGGGGGTTTAGAGACTTGGCCTTCAGCCAGCTTATCAAAATGGCCATCTAGAATTTCTGCTGTCCGAGTACTCAGTTGGTTTCCTCCAGAACGACCTTAAACCAAAATAATAATCGCAACAGTGATAACCTGCCTTCCCACAATTCTCAAGCGTTGCAACGCTCTTATTTGAGCTTTTCTTCACCTAGAAGGGTCTCACGGCACTTAAGTTGCGTTGTTGCCAAATGATGCAATTAGTCTCGTACATATTTCAATCTGATATGACCGGATACAATTTTGAGAATTAACGTACTGACTTGTTGGGTTTGCTACAGACGTGTATTAACCGGTGAACAGTTCATGGATTTTGGTTTTAATGGAATGATCAGCGAGTGAGTAGAAAAGTAAATCATTGAATAGTGTTGAGTAGGATTAGGCAAATTAAAATGAATCAATTTTATCGAAGATGTTCACTGGTGATACTTCTGTACAATCAGTATCAGTTTGATCTATCAATATTAGTCTCTATATCACATCTGTAAGAAGAGGTTTTTGTGTCTCAGACTCACAAATAGCTCATTAGATTTGAACAATAAATGGATACAAATGGTCCAGTCCTTCAATCACTGACGGTTACTGTGTGAGAGAAAGGGACGGCAATGGCACTCAGTGACAAGTTAACGTGAAGAATTCTCCAGTTATGCAACGAGAGGATTTTGATACTCATCGAACACGATTTATTGGCTCCCGATGAAGAGAAGGGACGAAATGGAACGCTCGATTCCACGAATGATACGTCTTCCTAGGGGAAAGGGACAAGTCGAAGGGAGAATGCTGGTGACAGACTCGAGCATTCCCATTCCCTTTAATACCGCTGCTCGCGAAAGTTGATGGCGTACAACTGAATAGGTTAAATGTTTCATGGGCAGTTTTTTTTTTTTTTTTTTTTTCAATCTTGTAAACAAATGGAATTGAATCTGTATCACAGTTCTACAAATTCCAGAACGTTATTGCCCATTAATTGTAATACGTTCACTGGGAACTTTTCGTGCGATAGATTTCTTGGACCTTGTTTTTTAATGCGACAAACGACTCCAAAATCATACTTCGATCAATTCAACACACACAAACTGTTAAAGCAATACTTTTAGTTCGGCTTTCGTCACTTATGCCGGAAAATCTCGGTCATGTTAGTGATTTTTCTTGTTCTGTGACGACATAATTTTGTTAAGCATTCCCTCCCCCCAAAAAAGCATGTCGAGACATGATTGGAGCAACGGGAACTCGGGATCGGATAGGATGAGCCATCCGTGTGACGTCACATACGTTGTGCAAATTAGACGTAAGCAATAACCACTATAATTCATGTCACAATAAACCATATATTTAGGTTCAAGTATCTTCTTTTTCTGTGGACCGAAATGCAGCGATTTACAATTTACCTGATGTGACTTCATTGGTATTGCCCGTAAATCGCGAAAATGAACGGTTTTCACAGACATGAATCAAATCATCAACCTGTACGGAATTTCAGAAGTTAGCTGGAGGCTAATTGCTTATTGTGCTTAGTTCATTTTAGCTCGAGGCCGCGAAAATTACCCATCGTTGTTCAAGACTGACAGAAATACCGGTACTAAACTGATGGGTTTAGCTCCTGAAAGGTCAACTCTTCGTAGCAACAAACAAGAGAGTTTTGAAATTAATGCGGCTAACAAAAGCAGTAATATTATACACGATCGTTGGAAAAGCCCTCGGGTAAGATTGAGGTATCTGGGTAGTTGTAGAACCGCCGCCGAAGAGTTGTTATGTGTTCTGAATTATTCAGGTGGTCCTGGAAATGCGAATGCAACTAGCGGGGTGGTCGTGTCGGATATAAGAGAGGCTCCTGAAGCGAGAACTGGATTTCACGAATTACCCAAAATTCAATAAAAACAACCTGAGAGGCATTCGCGTGTTAAAAGCTCTCGCTGCTTCTAAATTATCGTATCGAAATTTGAATGCTCACCTGGAATGGATTTTCCCAATTCCAAATATTGTTGAACAGACGGCGACAGGAACCCGGGTGGGACACTCGGTTGGTTGAGAGGTCCTTTTCGCTCATCCAACGCCTGCTCTGGAGGGTCAAGCGGCTCGTTGAGAGCTGGTGCCCTCGCTCTCTTCTTCGACCTTCCCTCTTCTCTACCATCTGCAACGGAAAATCGACGATCAATGTCTTATTTCTAGTGACGAACCTAGTTTGTTATTTCTAGTTCGAAACAGTAAAAAATAATAAAATTTTAAAAGTCCTCTGTACTAAAATTGTACTGAAGACTCTCTATTCCCCATTGCTTTTTCATGTTTTTTGTATTTGTAATACTGGTTATTTTTGTTCCAGGTATGTATTCACTTAACGCCTTGCAGTTTCTGCATAGTACTCGTCTGTCGTAAGTAAATGCAAGCGTAATATAGGTTTTCGGGACAATGTTCCGATTGAATCATTGGCCTGCACTAAATGGATTCAGTGTTTACGGATTTATTATTCATCAGTCGATAAATTTTATCATTCTACCTCACGATTGGCTCTTGATACCGAATCATGTATTTAGATATTTGCAAGGTTAATGGATTCCTATTTTGAATTTAACCGCTTCGAAATCGTTTTCAGTGCCCTCTTGTTCCGATCGACTCATTGCCATTCAGTCGTGCTCGATCGTCGTGTCATGGTCGCGAAAAAGTGTTCGAATGAGGGCACAGAATCTGATTCCATAGCGGACGGAATAATTGCAAGGGGAAAATTCTCGAAATAGTCGTTCCAAATATATGGCAGATATTTGGCGATTCTCTTTATACCTCTTTTGGTTGGTTATTCCTTGAATAATCAACCTATGTTTTTCATTCAACGTTTGAATGACCCGATATCACTTGAACCTTCATTGTGTCTCACTCAGAACTGCAAGTCTCCTGAAACAAGTGGTGCTCCCATTCGTACGGTAATCCTCGTTAAGGAGGGATTGTGCCTAGTCGAAGGACATCTTCCACCGTAAATGCTTTCACGTCTTGATCCTCAGGCACTTAGTGTTTGTTCCGTGGATATTCCGTTGATGGTTTCTCCAATCTCCTTCATTAATTGGTCTATTCCCACGGTCTCGTGTTTGATACAATCTTTTCCTTTTCGTTATTTCTACGACAGGATTTAGAGTTTTATGGCAGTTATCAGACGTCTCATTTTGATCTACTTTGAATTTTCTTACCTTTTCAAGACTTTTTTGTAAGAAAAATACGGTAGTATATTTTTAGTATATATTCGTGTTGAATCTGAAGCTGCTCCGACCAAGTCGGTTGGTTTAACTTGAACTCCGTGAAAACCCTTACAAAATTGAACGTATTGAAGGTTCTGCGGTTAATACCTACATAAAAAGCGAGATACGTTATCGCCAACCACCAATCGATCAGTCGAAAAACCTACGTTCTGGTTAGATTAGACTGGTCAATAGACTCACATAACTGCTCATTTGAAGCTCAAATTCGCTGATGTGCCGTGTATTATTAATAATCTATTATCGTCTTGAAGCTGAATGTATCAATCCACCCCGATAGGTTCACAGATCCTCCTTGCTCAAGTGGCAGCCCACCAGGGACAGAGGTGAGAGACGTTCCACTGTCATCAGGCGCTGAGTAGAAGGTTGTCTTGATTGATACGTGACGACATCCCCAAGACCCAGAAGGGTTAAGCTTCTCTTACGTTGCGCCAGAGAAGAGTACCACCATCAAGGGAGATTTTTTTATGTCCAGCAAAGGCAACCTTGGGATGTACAGTGTAAAATGTGAACGTGAAACGCTTTCGAAGGGAAACTGGTCGTTTCAAGTGCGGATGATCATCCGAGAGCGTGGTTTAGTAGTGAAATGGCGTTCACATCAGCGGTCATCTAGGAGATATTACTCACTGTACGACTAGTCAATCAAAATGGCGGGATGTACTGTGCACACCACGATGCCTTCTACATTTTATTACGGTGCCGTGACTCGCCTCAGAAAGAAGCCTATGTGCTCCGCGGGGCTTCTTGCCTTCTTCTGTGCACCCATCTTTTATTCATTCCATCCATCCATTAACTGGTTCTAAGCACGAAAAGGGACGTAAACTGTTGCTCCTTTAGGAGGATTTGGAGTACCTAAAGGATCGCTCCGCTCGCCCGTTTTGGACATAGCTTTTTGCTTGGTTTATTAAGTATTGTAGATGAAATTTAGAACTGGTATTCGTATTGCCAAAGAAAAACTTCATCAAGAACCCTTGATGATCGTAACTAATTTTCAGTGCGATTTAAAAATGTTATTTCGAGATTGCTGAGACCAAGCCTAGTGGCAGGTGTGGATCGTCCTTTTGGGGGCTTAGCATTGTGACGTATGGGGCGTACCTCGGTGCATTCAGCCAGCATATGACCCCTCGCTCGTTTCCTGACGTAATCAGCTAGAGCTCCTACTCTACTCTAACTCGATGGAATTAACATAACCCCACGGGGACAAGAGGTTGAGTTTCTCAATCGTGTCAAGGGCGCAGACTCACCAGCGGCCGTCACAATAAATACGCCCAGTAATTACACTTCGGAGTCCGATGCTCCATCGGGTTTCTTCCGTGATCTTTGCCGACCAGCTGACCCGTTCGAGCTCGAAGTTGGCGACCCTTATCATCCTAAGAGAACGAGGCGTTCTGCTACACTTGAAATGCACTGAGGAAAGTTCAACTCGGACCACATTCGGTCGACCTCAAACTACTAAAATCAGGACTTCCACAACATGATAACTCTGACGCCGTAAATCTCCTGCGTAATGCGCTAATGCGGCCCGGCCTCATATTAGGACTCCGCCTTGTGAAGATTGATTTCATTTTCGCTTCAAAAAAGGCTAATGAAATGACCCCGAGTGGTTCAAGGGAACTAGTGCTGCAACATATCACCTCGATATAAGCTAGGCCTCAAATTGTATTTTGTCGAAAGTTCTTTAAATATAAATTATGTGCTTAATAATGTGGATTTAGTCTAGGCACGAGACTCACCGTTGTATTCTTGTAGATGATAAACAAAAGATTATCTTCTCACCTTCAGACTCTCTCCGAGAAATATATACGAGCGTTGGGCTAAACACAGTCACGCAGATACTTGGCAAGTATTCAGCATACTAGACGAGGCAGGCGAAATGTTGAAAATGGCCTTTGGATGTGTCACAACGTTCGTCGATACATACCACATGTCACCACATGTCGCGTTTTACTTAACAGATCTCTCGCTACTTTACGACTTTCATAAGGTGCGATGTTCAATCCTTGACCAGGCTGCCATGAATAATGTATTATTTTGTGAAAGAGCCTCTCGTCAATAGCGACCACCAGCGGGTCTTTAGGGCGCATCACATTAACCGGTGGCTATCTTAATCGTACATCATGCGAGATAATCGAGGTAGATTGACGCCATTGTTCTTTACGAATGATGCTTGCGTGATGGTTTGGAAGCCTAATTGATAAAGAGATTTTCATCTTTCAATTCGCCTCCCTAATAGTCCAAATTCACAGCTTTGAGTGTAGAGATTTTGACTCTGGAACTTATTTGTAGGGTTGCGTCTCCTTGGATCAAGTAATATCTCAGCATGAGAACATCTGGACATTCGCTTGAGCGGATCCCCCCGAGTGGGAAGCTTTTTTCGCGTCTTTGTTGCCAAAACTGACATATGGACTCGAGTGCACTGATGACATAGAAGAAGTCGTGCTGGTTGTGGTTGCTCCTTATGCTCACGTAATCAGCCCGAGCACCAAGTGTAAGGGCGTGGGTGGGCATGTGCATTTTGAGAATGGTTTTTTCCAGATTTTTACTCCGAGGACACTGATGATACTCATTCATACTCAAATACTTCCCAGAATAATGAAGTATTTTGGATTAATTTGCAGTCTTTTATAATAACAATGCAATTAGTCAGTCACTTACTCCCCATAAACAGAACTCCTCATTGCGACAGAAACGTCACAGCTGTTAATCTCTAACGACCGATCGGTGCTGAGTTCTAGTTCTTCATTCATAGCGTTTAGTAGGTACTTCGCCGGTATTTGTTGACATCAGGCGAGGAAACTTCCTCGTACACAGGCTCTCAAGGTCGGCTCAGATCTTCTAGGTCAATGCCAGGCTAGTTTGAGCTTCCTCGTCGGCGATCTAGTCTTGGGCTGTTGAAAGCGAAACCATTGAGATTCCCACCACGTCTGGACATACTCGAGAACAGACCTCGCGCTTCTCACCTTAAAACTCCCCGTTTAAACGAATCACGGTCATAAAAAAGTTCAACCTAACGAAGCTCGTCATCATGAAACAATTATAGAACCTTGCTTCAAATCATACTAACAATAGGATTGCTACATCACACCAAAGGATACAAAGAGGTTCATGAGCCTTGTTGAGGGGATCCAAACCCACACACGTCCTGGGAAGAACAACCTCAAGGCCCACTCGTTCGTCCATTTCGGTCTATCTCGGTGCAATTTACTTCCACTAGTACCTGAGTCGTTATGGTAGAAACGCTAATGAGATCATCTTTCATAATCAAAAGTGAAACGCTCCAATACCTTCTTGCGCATTTATTTATTGCGTATTTTTACTGCCTTTAAATGACTGGGCTCGAAAGAGGAGAGGAAAGAGGTTATCTGAACATTGAACTTCTTGTTGAGTTTAGGCGTTAGATATAAACTGTAACGTTTTTAACTTGGTTTTTCCTTGATTCGAACAAGAAGCTAACGAGCGGATGCGTAGATTTGTTGCCACAATCATTGCATTTCGATACTTCTACGGGCATCCCTGTTCTCCCGTCAAACCCATCAAATCGTCACACAGACCCTCAACTAGAGCCTGGATGAAAGGCGTTAGCCATTCCATACACTGAAACCACCAGTGGCGTGAAAGAGCTGTCATTCTTCGCGGGTGAGTACATTTATTTCTGTATTTTTCTCCTGATGGTCTCTGGACTGCCGGGCAGGATAAGAGACAAAAGAGGAAGCATTAGTGTCCATAATATTACCTAATGCTGCTTGGAATGTGATATTTGAAAAGCCTGGTATCCAGAGCGTGGAGGACCATAAAAGACTGAATGAGAAAATAAAGTATTCTGCCCGTAACCCACTTGATGAATCACCTTTACAAGCGTTAAGAACCACACAGATCAAGTGATAATTGTGGAGCATTCGACCTATTAGTTCCTAATCAAACGGACCGATCCGTTTCGTCCTTCTTCGGAATGGCACAAGGATTAGCATTTTAAGGAGAACAGTCATAGCCATGGTCTTCAGAAGGCCTTGGACAACAACTAATGAGAATTGGATCAAATGACTTCAGAAGCTCCACGTACGCCGAAAGAGAAGTAGAAGCGATGAATACGATGTACCAATTTCGGCCGAGCAAGGGCAGCCTGGATAGGATTTGTGGTTCTGAGACGACCGCATGCTATTCGGATTAATCTCAATTTCATTTGCGGTTTCCCTAATAACGGAAAAGATTTTCAAAAAGAAAAAAGATTTGAAGTAATTTTCGAGGATTGAATTGAGCTTTTTAATTTGAAACCACAGCCGGAAAAAAATGTGCCGGATGAAATAACTTTCAATGGTGAGAAATCTTAACTCGTTCATTCCTCAAGGTACGATGATGAAATTACTTGTACATTTCATTCGTTCCATCCGTGTACACCAAATAAAATAGAGTTTTCTTCGTGATCATGGGTATGCGATTCGAGCTCATTATTGATGGTCACATTACACTCCTCGTCGATAAGTCAACTGTAAACGAGGGATAATCGTGCAAGTTGAGAGATCACCCACGAATCTGAGTTATGAAAGAACCTGTAATGTGAAGGCAGGTAATCGTCTAAGCCACCAACGTTGTAATTACTATCGAATCACCTCTTCTAATCAGGACAGTCCTTACTGAGGACCCGGTGCATTCGTTCGTTTTGAAAGTTTGCACTCTGCAGAGTGATGTATCATTTGTATCTCGACCCTATGCTCTTTGCATAGATTGACGAGTTATACGTCAAGAAAATGAATACGTCGCATTCCGTCACGATTCTATCTGACTGACTAGCTTTTAAATATCGGAATACGGCGTTTGTCGTGTAGAAGGTTAAAATCGTCGACCGCTGAGACCCTCGTTTCCAATAGACGAGATTTGGTTTCTGGGGCATATGGAAATCCGGTGGTTCTTGAACGAAAACTGAATACAGAGTCGAACGTTCTCGCGATTTGGAAAATCATGGAGGTTTACTTGGTTTTATGATAATTTCAGGCTTTGTCTCTTGTAATCCGAGGTTGTTGAGTGGTTTCACAAGCATCGCTCCTTAGAAATCGACTTGGATGTAACAAGGTACAACCGATCTCAATAATTCCTTGCGTCAGATCCACTTTGTAGGAGGATTCCTTTTGCCTACCGCCGACCTTCTTTTGAAGTTCTGCTGATTTTTTGTAAGAAAATTCCGTTCCCAAATGAATTTAAACTCGCCTGATGCAGGAGGTGGAAAATTATTGGACCGGTTTCCTCCGATTCCGACTGGTCGCAGGTGGATGCTGGTTAGGTCAACGACTCGAACGACCTTTGTTGGCGGAAGGACGAGTTTCTCGTGTAATCGTAGGTTTGTTCGCTTTTTCATATGTTGACCAACCGATTGCTACCTTCTTCTAACGCGTTGAGGATGAAGAGGGGGTTTTCACACCATTTTTTGATTTGGTTCTAAGCTTGTCCACAAGTTGGCATCCTTTTGTTTCCTCTGGTAGAATGATTTTATTAAAATAAATTTTGTTTTGTAGGGGGAAGGATTCTTAGAAATGTCTTATAGCTGGACTCTGCAAGCACCAAAATCTACCCTCAAGGAGACTCCTTATTGAAAAGCTTATCCTGATCTTTACTGGGAGCCTAAAAAGAGCTCCGCCGATTAATGTGAAAACGATTTAGAGAAAAAGTGCGTTTAGAGATCGTGAGAAACACAACTGTTTTTTCCTCGTAACGAAACTCTAATTACGACGTGAGTGGCAAACAAGGTAATTCGACATCATACGAAACGGCTCTTGAACGAGCCGAATGAAACTGAAAGCATGAGCGATAATACCACGATGGTAATGATAGATTATCAAGAGACGATCAGTCTCCGGCGCCGCGGCGAGAAATGGGAGTGCCTCGATGGGCTTCACGGCCTTTTCGGAACAATCGGGCACAGTTTACCCTGTCATCAAGTCAGAACTGTCAGACGGAAATCTCAATCACTCCTGAGCTTAAGAAGATCAAGGGCGGATCCATAAACGGCTCGAGGAAAAGGTCGAGTGCTCCAATTTTTACGAAAACGGCTGAAAAAGACGCGGTTGAACAGTCTGATTGAACTGACAAGAGACATTTTGATGTGATTCACCTTGTAGATAAATACGGTGCCTCGAGTTCAAGAGCGTCTTTATACCAAGAGCAAGTTCCGACTGCGTAGACGTAACATAGAGGCAACATGGAGTTCTTACTTTTTGGTTTTCCTCAGAAACGTGTGAGGATTTACAAGTGCTCCGCGATAAAGCTCATGGACCTCTTCTGGCAAAAGTGTTTCGTTTAAGACGTTTCTAATGCTTTCATAGCTGAGTTCAATTTTAGCTCACCCTACCATCAACAGTGACATCTTGTGGCAGTAGTTTTCCGGTTCTTGCCTCAAGCTCAGTAAAAGTTGCAGACTGAAAATATCTCCTGGTAATTTGGTGATGGAGCGAAGGCATTGATTAGCGCTCTTTGTTTGAATTATGATTGCATCACAGCTACCAAGCCTCCCGATTTTATCGAATGTCACTAAGACGCTCCTTCGTGTTGATTCAAGCCTTCTTCGGATTTCGTGTGCAATACCGCTGTTGGCAATTTTTCATGTTTTACATAATCCAACCAGCCATGGCTTGAGCCTCTTACTAGCTTTCTTACGAACGGATTTGATAAAAACTTCACAAGGATCAGGATAGTTGTGATGTCTCAGGTGTTCCGACGTCGGATCGTTTGTTATGTTTTGATGTGGGAGTCCGTCGATCGTACGTCTGAGTTTGAGATCGCAGTATCAGCGACATGACCAGACATTTAAGTCAAATCACTTGAAGAGGGGGGATGCAAGCGGTATCAGCGCGTAGCATTCGCCAGTTGGACTTTTGTGCATGCACCTCCAGCAACGTTTAGCCGAGTCGCTTTTCTTTCCTGACATCTTCGTGGCCTGGAGCTTTTTAGGTAGGACCCATTTTTGTTCTACTTTATTTACTATCTCGACATTTAACTTATTTATTTAGAAGAAACCGGGTAGTTTTAGTGTTGATGTGCTCAACATCCCTACATAGTCCGCACATCATATTTATCTAACTAGAATACTTAGGGCAAAAGAGCTATATATTCTTTTCAAGATGAAAAATATTCAAATCTAAATAAAATCTACTGATATATTGAAATCATAAATCATATTATTATCATCGAATTATTAAATTTGAATTTAATCTATTTAAATTTGAGCCTCTATCGCCATTGACAGGTTAGTTAATTCAACTATTGATGCTATCAATTAATTACTATTAATTAAGACAAATTATGTCAATTTAGTGACTTTTCGTGGAACACCTCTCGTACATTATGGGGTGCCGAAATTCACAAGAATATATATCTTGAAGATTTTTTTTTAAATCAGAGAGTGTATACTTAGAGAAGATGATAAGCATATTACACTCACTCGAATTTTGCTCAAAATTATCAAAATTTGAAGAAGATAGTAATGTTTTAATGGCATAGCATAATGGCAATGGTTGCCCCTGATAGGATGATTTTTCCTTCCTGAAAACACAGCTTAGTCATGGCGTTTTAATCTTTATATCCTACGTCCTCTGGACCAAAGGTGTGGCCATCATCACGCTCAGGGATTTATATTATCCTTCTGTGTCGTAAGACCTGCTTGGTAGGTGATTTTGGAAACCATTACAGCGAACTCGTATATTTGGGTTCTCACGTCAATTTTCGCTCCAATAACCGTTGATATAAAGAAACAAGGCCGAAATCTGTCTATTATGGGTACAACCCATTCAGTTGTTTATAGAAATTGAAGCCCCAGAGAAGATCGGATTGATGGCCACCGTCATAAACTGCTTTTCTACCCCGATAAAAACATCGCCCTTTTGTAGTTGTTCTCGTTTTTGGAGGATTGCTAGGAAAATACCGACAAAAATAGGATGGCTCCTGAAGGCCACGACTGAAATGAGAGGGCGGAAGGATCGCTCGTGGGAGTAACCGACCGCGGGCCTTGGAAGTTATATTTTGACGCGATTTATCAACGGGGGATCGAGTACGTGAGTGGACACGACGATTTCAAGGTGTGTCTACACAGGTGCTGTTGAGGAGCGGTAGAAAAAAGTTCATTACGCTTGCCAGGACAATTTAGAACATTCCATGTACCAAGAAGTGGCTGATTGTAGCTCATCTGAAGCCCAACTTCTCCTCCTTATTTTTGTGAAAAGAGGACCACATTTGTTCAAAAGCCTACATTGTGTAATCATTTCACATGTAGAGAGATGACATGCACCCTTTTGCAGAAAACTATGGGTACGCTGACGGTATAGTTGAGTACGCTCACGGATATTAGGTTAACGCCCAGCTGTGGTTGGATGATACACACCTCTTTTCAGTGCGTGAAGGCTTGATGTCAGCTATTATAAATATCCTCCCTGTACGTATAAGCGTTTCCCGATCAGATAATTGAATTTTATGTGTTTTTGTGGTCTTGAGGTCTAAACGTAATTTATTGGAAACATCAACCACCCCGTGAACTCTGATAAGCAAAAAAGAACATAAATCCCTTGACGGGGTTATCATGGTAAATTGAAACGCTTGATTTTTAGTTCGCGAAACGCCTCAGAGAACCCCCGTGGAACGAAGTGGGCCATTTCTCGGAGGCCCTGGCATTTGACCCGAGTCTCGTGTTTCGTTTCCTACCTAGGAGGCTTGTACACAGTCGCGTTTTGGTTAAAGGAATTGCCCAATATGAACTAGAACCCGCCCAGCTCCCTGAGGCCAAACGGCAATCTGAACTTACGCCCTTCCGTGATGAAAACGCGAGACGGACAGACGCCTGCCATGTTCAATATAAATATATAATCAACCTATCGCTTAAAAAACAACAATAAAAATAAATTTTTAATCGGCTCCTCCCAAGGCTTCTCTGAACAAATATTGGGGTCAGCTTGAGGGACAAGGTTTCCAAACGACAACCCGGGTAAAAGGACTGGAAAGTTCACGACCTTAGGGTCGGCATAGTATACGCCACTCCCTTTTCCAAGTGTTCCCGTTTTTGGTACTAACCACCAGGGACATTCCATTTTCTCAATTATGTTCTAATAAGCCCCACAAAGGTCCGATCACGACATGCTAGCTGTTTCTGGCTGGAAGCAGACTTTTTTTCTGCTAACTCGTGTCGATATCTACGATTCTTTCAGAGACGTTTTCTTCTCGCCGAAAATGTTCAAGTATAAAAAGAGGTTTCTGTATATCTGTCATGCCTTATATGAGGATAAACGGATTTTAACTTGTTTTAAATTATCAGTGGGTCTCACATGACATAATATTCGCACGTTCTACTGTGCGCAGTTAGCGTAAAAAACCTAAAAAGGATATCCTACCTACTCCCCTCCCCATCTCAAGAAAACGAATACAGTCTGACAAGGCTGCCAACCCAATCGAGATCGCCAAAATTTCCCTGGCGCTGTGATCGGTTTGTACGGCAAAAGTATCAATCGAAAATGGTTAATCCGTGCTGCTCGCTCAAAAATTGCTGCCAACCATGCCAATATAAAATTCAAGGCGGTGCTAATGATCAGCAAAAGGGATCGGGGTCACACAATGGCAACCGATATAGAGAAAAACCCAACCGTTAAGAAAGAACAGAATTTAATAGGGGCTGCTTCTGCTGACATCGACGATCAATTTACGGATTACGCAGATGCAATTCACAACTTGAAAATTCGGGACAATAGTTCGAACAAATCGTGCTCGAAAAGGAATCCAAACCACACCTCATTCTTACAATGTGTTTTTTCAAAAAAATGGATTTTCGAGATTTTCGGCGATCATTGCGTGTGGGGGATCATTTTCCACTAAATTGTGGACGGTGAATCGATTGGAATGAGTCGAGATGCTCCTGGTCCGAGGAATAACCAACCCCTGTAAAAGGATTCGCAGCGTTTTTTAAAATTTTGTTATTAGAACATCATGGCCAGCTGTCAAATTTTGGGGCCACCCGGAGAGGTTGACCTTCAGCGTGATTACAAGGTTGATTATGCAAGCAATAATAAACCAAAATATCAAGTACCCAACGGGGTTCCTCACACCTAATGAGTTAGGATTTCTCCTGTCGAAACTGTTAACTTGCATGCCCACTTTGTGATGTCGTTCCCCCACTTTATACTTCACATGCTCGTCTTCGGCGTCTTCCACGGTGAAATGAGTAAGGAAGAAGATGGAATATTCGAAGGTCGTTGGTAAGAGAATACTAAAGAATGCGTTAGTGCGTTCCGTGTAGTTGAAGTATGAAACCTCTGAAGAATAGGTTCGGAATGTAGGCTCAATTATGGAGGCTATTATGAAGCAATGAAACCACTCTGTTCCATGTGAACGAGAGTTCAACGGCTGTTCCTTTCCAACTTAATAATCTTGATGGCATTTGAAATCTCATCAGCCTCCGATATGATGCAAACTTTAATCGCATTCGATCCGCGTCATCGAAAACGAGCTTCCCAAAACCGAGCTGGGTTATATCGGCGCTTGATCAAAATCAGGGATTTAATCCTGAGTCTGTAGTTGAATATTCATTGCGTTCGCTCAAAATGTGGCCTCGGTTCTCCTTTTCAGAGTCTGATTTCTCGATGCCATCGCCTGAAGTTGTACGTGGAGTCACCAAATTACTGCAGAGAAGCATGTCCGCTTGCATTACTCGTTGTTAGAGGTTAGATGTTGGTTTGAAATTTGTTTTCATAATTTTGAGAAATACATTTTTTCCCTCCTTTACCTTATTGGTTGCTAGTGGATGGGTCTATAATTGTATTTCTCAAAATTTATAATATCCTTCAAATTTATTTCGTGAACGAAAGTACAAGCTGGGGACTTCATATGGCATCACTTTGGTCCAGAGTCGCCCTAACTGGGCGTTACAGCGCAACGCTCCACCTCAAGTGACACCCAGAATCAGAGAATTTCCTCTAGCATTGGATTAAATCCTAAATCCTAAATAAATTTTGTTGATCTCTCCCTTCTTCCCTGCTATAGGATTACTGCTTGGAGCAACCTCCTTGTCTACCCATGCTGGGTAGATATTTTCACGTAGTCCTGTATTATATCCAAAATTGCAATGGATCGTATTCTGATATTAGAAGAGCTGTTAATCAGGAGAAAAAAAAAGTTCAGATCCATTGAGTGGTTTATAAGTGCACTAAGCACGATTTACCGACATACTGACTGAAACCTATTCTTCTAGGGTAGAATTCGATTAGAGGGTTATAAAAAAGTAAGACGGGTGAATGAATAGTAGGGGGTCGGGCAGTTGATACATTTTTCAATCAACCATCTGAACCTCAAAACCTGACCTTCATTACCCCGCAAAGTAGAAAGGCCAACTACCTACTAGAGAAAGTCGTTTATTTTTGAGGAAGTGATTTCATCCACTTACAAAAGTGAAGCGTCAGCCTGTGGTCATTTTGATTAACAACTGCCATAATAGAGACGCCCTTTGGAAGATTCATTCGAAAGGCCTCATCAGCCCAACAAAGAAGGGGCGTTCTCGAGTGATGAGGGTGTGTTTGAGCTTTCACCAACGAATCAGACGAGATCGTGAACATCATGTTTGTGAGCTCTGAGCAACGTTAATACACGTCTAAGATGAATGACTTCTCACTCTCGAACCAAGAGTTGCACAAAAGATACCCCTTCAGCTTTGAAAATAGATTGACGCGCCCAAGCAGAGAGGCCTAGTCGCTTTAACTAAATGCTTTACATGTTTCAACAATCATGATTCAGTGGGGACGAATTTGAAAGGTTGATGGATTAAGGTTTCCAGATGAAAAATACTTTTCTTGTTTCGCAAATAATTTATCTTGATCATTTGTGATAAAAATGGAATATATCTCTTCTTAGAAAGGTGGTTTCTATCTTTTTGTCAAGCTTCATCGACTAAGTACTAAACGGCTCAATGGAGTCGAAATTTTATCTGTGCATCCTAAATCACATTTTAGGTTGGTACACCCGCTCCTAAAAGCATTACAAAACCGCTTTAAAAAACTAGTGTGAGGGGTGAGTTCTTTATCATGCTGATTTGCCGTTTATGAAATGATCTCAGGTACCTGAGAGAACGAGAAAACCTTTCAATATCCACCACAAATACGCACCATACCACGAAATTTAAGATTTTCGCATTTGTGTTTACGCACTACGATATTTATTTACGAGTACATACACTTGTGTAATGAATGACTTTCCCGAAAAAAAGGTACTTGAAGCAAATCTTGAAAACCCTGCACACTTGGTTTTGCCCGACTGTCTCGTCTATTTCCACCGAAGGACTTATTGGGCAGGAATTTAGATGGCGTCCTCTTGTGGTGTACTACTTGAGTGTTTTACGGCTGATTGGTGTCCTCTGCGGGATCGCCACATGGTCTGTCATAGCCTTTATAGAAGATGCGGTGAGATTTTTTCTCCTGCCCTTCACCTCGTTTCCTGAATGCTGCTAGTTTTGACGAGTTGTTTCATCGAGGTTATTGGCGGTTTTCGAAGGTTTATAGGGCGAGAAGCACAACGAGACATTGGGGGCTCCCTTCTCTCGGAGTGTTTGTTTACCATTTAAGGTTTATAGGGCACTTTTCCCCATCGCAATTCTAGCAACTTGTTTTATGAAGTTGAGTTTGTAGTACGAGTACTATCAGTTTTCTCGTAGGCTCATACTTCACTCCGTATACAAACTCTTTTACCTTTATAGTTTATTTGCTAAATATTCCCATCGGAAACATATTCCGCAGTCCGGGTCAGAAATACCCTCAAAATGCCTCGAAAAGTACGGAATTTTGGACATGGACTGGGACTGCTTAACTCATTTCAGCCCCAAACGGTTACAGGCCATGAAATTCGTTTACGTTCTGGCATTTAAACGGGTACCTGAAAGATTCCCTATGAAATTGTGGTTCAATTTTCATCGTTTTAACGTTTCAGTAAAAAAAATAAAAAATCTCAAGTTTGAAATGTCTGTACGTTAACCGCCTCCAAATGAGAACGGATATCAAAATAAAACAATGAGCCGAAACTGAGGCAATTTCTTCTGAAATGTTGAGTAATCTTGGTATATCTCGCTCATTCAGGGAATTGTGTATTTAAGGTTACCAGAGTGTGAGATGAGCATGGCTGGAATAAATGTGTGCGAGAGTGTGCGTACTTATCTATTAAATTTGTGTTTGCATGCCTTACCTACTCGTGCTACGTCTGAATTGTAAATAATTTAATTGTTAGAGTGCTGAATGATCTTGTTGATAAAAGACTTCACACCTTTGCTGTAGTTGGGCATCAAGCCCGCGTTTATATAAAATAAATAAATAAGGACATGATTGTGTCAATCGATTCAGCGACACAAGTTTTGTGCTGCTACTGATGCGATCTGGCCGGTGTTGAGATTCAGGCTGTGTTTAGAAGCCATGCTGGCTCATTTTTGTAAACATTGTATCTGTCACCTGTAACTTATTCTTTCGAGACAATTTATAAGCCGGCGTCAGAACATGATAAATGTGTGTGACTGAAATATTTGAGAGACATTATAGTATGTATGTTGGTCGTTGGTGCACAGTCCGCCCCTAGCTTTCAGCTTTCAACTGACCTGTAAGTACAGCGATGTTGAAGAGGAGTATGCATGCGGACACTTTTACGTTCACCATAGCTTTGTCATCACCTCTTGCACAGTTAAAAGTTCTCGTAACAACTGGAGCCCAAACGGGAGTCCCCGCAGTCCCCTCCAGTTCGAAGTCCACCCGAGTAGGATCCCCTCCAGAAGAGCCGAGACGCGACCTGAAGACATGCCTCCGGCTCTGGCTGCTGACCCTGGACACTCGGGTGACATCCTCAGCTAGCCTCTTCATTCCTTCAGCGCCCGAGCGCATCTCAAGTCCTTCGCGTCGTTGCACACTCCCTTTGAAAGGTATTCACGCTTTTTAGTCGACTATCCCACGACTGAGATCGTTCGAAGAGCCTAAAGAATTCAGCGTTGTGTAAGAAGATTATCGCGTGAATTAACCTCACGTGCTGAATAAAGTGAAAGAGGATGTAAGTACCTACATTTCGAATAAATTATTCAACGGAGCCTTCCTATCTCGCGGTTATCTTGAACAAATGGAAGCTCGCGCTTACGAAGTAACGAAGAAATGGCTTTGGAAAGGACAAAGTTGATCTCAATTCAGTGTTCATGTTTGTGATGAACTTACACCATGAAACCCTCACAAATCAGATTTGAATTTGAATGAGGGAATTAAAAACTCAAAAGGTATGTAAAAAAGGTTTTGATAAGACATCAGAAACAAAACGCTGCAAATTCTTCCACAATGGTCAATTATTCCTTGGAGCAAAACTATGGGGAAAACAGTGAGCGTGGAGTAACCCGGACTCATTCTAATCGATTTATCGTCCAACATTAATTTAGTGAAAAATGATACTCTACGCGCCTAGGTAGCCAAAAATCTCGAAAACTGCCAAGCCAGAATTAATGCTAGATTTATATAGCAAAACCACATTATATTATGTGAATTATGAGACTATGACTGTGTTTGTACTACTCCCGTAATGTTTAGTCATCGCCATTCTGTATTTACCTCTGCACTTCCTCGCACTACCATTAATATTTTGTTCCAGAAAGCAAAAAGTATGCTGCATAGCTCAGTTGAAGACCCCGCGAAAGATATGGAAAGCCAAGTGAGAGAACATTTCATTCAAATCCACTCCCAACTCGTTCTGCTCGAGAAGAATCTTCTCAACGACATCGATTCATCGAGGCCGAGCAGAGCTCTGAAGAAGACTATCACACAAACTGAAGAGAATATTGAGGTATGTGAGCGCCTTTTCTAGTGTACTTCTTCTAAAAACTTGATGTTTCAAAACGTGATGTTGTTTCAGAGGATAAATCGTGGGATTGCCAAAATTGAAACGGGCATTCAGATGGAGGACAGCGCTGATTTCAACGTTCTTCTAAATGAGATGCAGGAACTCATCGATCTTCCTAACGTATTCGTTCCTACTGTGAATACCGAAGCGAAAAGCAGGTATTTAATCGCCTTTTAGTTCATCTGCCTCCTGGCAGTACACTGCCTAACTGACTGTATTTGTGTCCTTTACATTCTCCGTATAACTGTTGGTCGATCATGAGTAGATTTTAACCTTTAATGAACGATATATGTTCCCTTTTATAATACGAGCGATTCTTACAGCTTGACCATCGACCCCACCATTTTCAAACAGCTTGAGGACCACATCAGGCTGAACTTGGAAAACACACTTTCCTGTGAAATGAAGCCCGTCGCTGAAGCTCCTGAAAGTGCTTTGGAAGCGCTAGGAAAATTGCCTGACAAACTGTCAACCGATCATGTGGAAGAGAAACTTGACGATGTTACGAATACGGTGAAATGTCCGGCTCGTAAGTTTTTATTCTATCGAGATTAGAGTATGATTTTAATCTTTGGATGCGTTTTGAGTGCAAGGACTGCATAGTTTTGCAATTAAAAACGTATGTGAACTCTTGAAGAAATTAGAAGGCTGATATTGAGAGGTAATAACTCTGTACCTACTCAGATTTTTCTCTAACAAATTTTTTTCTGAAGAAAAAACCGAAAAGCTCATAATATGGATAAAAATTGTTGAGCGAGACATAGAAGGAGGTCTCCGCTCAGAAAAGGCCTGTTTTCTTTTTGAAAAGTGGATCCCTATGCAGCTCCAAATAACCCTACTAGGTATTTACTTCGTGACAATGCTCATAGAAATCAAGTTTTTTGTAAAAAAAAAAAAAAAAAAAAAAAAAAAAAAAAAAAAAAAAAAAAAAAAAAAAAAAAAAAAAAAAAAAAAAAAAAAAAATCAAGTTTTGCTCCTATTTTTGTTACAAAAAACTTTTTACATCGAACGAAACTATTCAATCAGTTGATTGCTCTTTCCTTTCTTGCCTGAAATGTATTTATTCCTTTTTTTTTCTAGCCGAGGAAACCAAAGGGCCTACTTTATCCCGGCCCAACTCGGTCAGCTCTACAGGCTCCTCCAACAGTATGAACTCGTTTAAGGTGGAATTACCTCTTTTGGAACCACCCGAAGAATTCTTCGCAGGTACGTGTTTCGATTTGCCCAATCCTTTTCAAGTCAAATTCCGGCAGCAGCTGCTGTTTGCTCAAACTAGAATCAGGGACCAGGACAAAACCCACATGACAAAGCTCAGGATTCCCTCTGTCCATGTTCGTACATAAATACAATTGAGGTCAAGGTTGGCAGTGAAGTGCTCTGTCTCCTTTTGCTCTCTCACTAATTGTCTCCTCAACCTCACAAAAATTTCCTCTTTTTCCCTTCTAATCACAACACATATTTTCTTTTTTTTTTTTTTTTTTTTCCTCACTCTTGAACTACCTTTTTTGTATTCCAAGCAGTTAGGTACACAGAGGTGCAAAAACGCCGTTTCAATTCTCCGGTTTTTGTGTGGGTTTATTTGACCATTGACAATTGCGCTTGTAATAATGAATAGGGAGCTTCAGGCTTGCTTACGCCCAGTCAAGTCTCATAGTTTGGCTTATGATGACGTGCTTGAATATACTTCATTCCCCTATAGCTTATCCTATGAGTATACTCGTTATGTTGCGTTTGGCTGCAACTCACCCACTTTCTGAAATAGTGACCGATTCCGTCTTTCAAGCTCTGCTGCATGTATCTACTTCACATAAATCATGGATACGACTTTTTAATATTATTTTTTGCTAGTTAAGACCATTGATTGTTGTCGTAACACGAGCCCAGTGAATAGGATTTCTCTACAAACCTTTGATTTGCATGTGGCCAATGAAATGTCTTTATTTTGCAGGCATGCTCTCTTTTGTGAAGGTCAGCCATTTTAAGGATCCGTCTGAGTTCTACGTGCAGAGGCAAGGCCACTCGATGCTGCAAATTGTCGAAAAGGAACTTCGAAGATTTGCTAATTCCAACCATGCTTTAAGAAAAAAGAAAGTTATTCCAAAAATTGGTAAATTGATCGCCTTGAGTGGTTTGTAATGGTCAACGTAACATGGAAGTTGCCATTTGGTGTGATTTTGTGCTCTTACGTTTTCTAGGTAATATTTACATGGTTCTTTATACCGATGGGGATTGGTCGAGATGTAGACTTAGTGAAATCCTGGGCGGCAATAAAGCTAGGGTATTCTACGTTGACTTTGGCAACACCGGTACAGTTGATATAGAACAGTAAGTATATAATCTTACCTTTACTGTTACTATTGTCACCAGTATTGAGTTGGGCGTTGAGTACAATGGTGCCAGTATGGTTTAGTCGCTTCAACATTCCGCATTGCTGTTACTCCTAGAAAACATGACATTTGGGTCGCTGACTGTTCCTTGGTAGTCTTAATCGTCCAATTGACGTGCCGAACAATAAAATAGTTGATGTTATTGAATGCTTTTTCAGACTGAACCTACTCCCATCAAGCCTTCAAAAATTGGAACATCAAGTCCATCGCTGCACTTTGGACAACTGCCACCCTGTTGATGAGACTTGGTCAGAAGAGGCGTTTCTGATGACATTACGGATATTGGAACTGGAGTAAGGGAACACTTTCAGTCATTCACCTTCCTAAATTGCTCAGACCTATTTAGGTATCAAATATTGAATGCTACTTTTGTTTTTAGAGGAAGAACTGCTATTAGAGTCATCTCTGTCGAAAACGATTCCACGACGATTGCCCATGTGCGTCTTATGAAGGAGGCAGACGTAGCCTTGATCGATGTGGGGGAAGCTTTGGTTTTTTCTAAACATGCCCGATCCAACCCCAAGGGTTCCCGCCCAAAGCCGGTACTTTACTCGGTGTTTAAGGACCGCAGTGTTTTATTGTATATTCCAGTGTCATCTGATGAGATTGATTTGTATTTTCAGTTGCCCAACAGTTTCCAACATTACCCTGTACGTTTCGCCCTCCAGACGAAGTCAATAACCGCTACATGGTTGCGTTCCGGCGTTGAAATATCCCATGTTGTTAGCCCTGATGAATTCTATGTCGTTATGAGAGACGTAAGCATTACACCAGACAATCAGACAATTATTCTTTGTGTTGAAATGGAGAGTTCAAAAATGTTCAAAAAATTCGAGCTCAGCTTGTTAGTGAAGAATTTTTTTTTTTTTTTTTTTTAGCCCACTGCTGAACAAGGAAAGATAATCAGTGGACTATTGGAAAAAATCGAAAACTGTAAAGACGACCGAATGATTTACTATCCGGTTGTTGGTACGTTCTTGTCTTTAGTCGCCGCTCTGTCATGGTTTTCTTTTTTAATTGCCTACCTCTTCCATCAAGTCCTGTATTCTCTTATGTACCTATGGCCAACAGGCCCTATTCCCTCCTGTTTGATTATCTCGTATCTCTATTATAATTTACATTACCTTCTTGAAACGAGCTCCCCAACACCAGCCAGTTTGTTTATCATGAAACTGGGAATTAATGTCAATCTTCTCTTACGAAATGATGATTTCACGAGTAACGCGTACAACAGCCTTAGTAATGAAGGCGATGACGGAAAAATACACAGCGAGCTTGAAAGAAGCGCTCTGAGCTCATGTCAGAACGTGATTGTCACATTGCATAAATATGGAAGCGCTAGTGCTGGCCATTGGATTTGCCTGGAGAAGGGGCCTTCTCAAAGTTTCAGTTCTCCCCTCTCGGCTGTGTAGCACAAAAAGCTACATTTTGGCCAATATATACAGGTTTCTGGCATTTGATGAATCAGCCGAGAGCAACTAAAACCTATCGTAATGATTATAATTTGCCCGTTTGATTACTCAAAATTGTATTTGGATTCACCTGTTTGGAACATCTCAGGGGAAGTAGTAGAATTAAATTAAGATAAGAACGGACTAAAAACTTGCTGATCAACGATGGAGTCACCGGTGGACCCTTGAGAATAATAAGTTACCCCGCTAACCGGACAATAGTGTCGAGTTTTCGTTGATTATTCCGTGAATAATCAACCTACATTGACAGTTGGCGTTTCAAGATGTCTGGATCAAAATTCATTCACAGGGTTGGTTATTCCATGGACCAGGAGCCTGATCTGTCCAAATTTGGGGATGGATTTGGGATCTTGGCCCCTCCTATTCTATAAATCTCGCCATTTTCCGTTTTCTAAGCTTACTCATTGATCAACAGTAATTGTTTGATAGTGATTCTCTTCACGTTGTGATTCGTATAAAAATTTCCCATGACGTCAACTGCTACTTGCTCCGTGAGCAAGTCTGCAAGCATGCTCAACGGCTCCTTCTTTTCTTGTCTAGGATTGGCTGTCATCGTTGGTCTTCCGGATGGGAAGTACGCCCGTGGACGAATTACCGAAGTGGTTTCCGAGGTCGAGGTTGAAGTATTCTTCGTCGACAAAGGGAACACTAGCTTGTGCCGTGTCTCTAATTTGAAATACGCCAATACGGATCTTACAAAAATCCCACCTCTGGTTGGTTTTTCTCTGTATTCTTCTTACTTATAATCCCGTTTTATGCGTTGTTTGTATTTCGTTACATTCACCTAACAGTGTCTCTTCTGTTCAGGCGTTCAAATGCTTCCTGGCTGGCATAGAGCCTGTAGAGGCTGGATGCTGGTCAGTAGCAGCGTCAGAGCTTCTCAAATCTTTTGAAGGCGAACACTTGATGCTCAATTTGTTGAAATTCATCAATGGCAGACATGGCGTAGAGCTGTTCCAGAAATCAGACGCTGGTGACGAGATTTTTGTCAATACGCTTTTCACGGAGAAGCAGTTAGCAAAATGGATCAGGTAAGTGGTAGTCCCAATCTGCTACCTGGTTGAACAATTCATCATAGATCAATAAACGTAATTTACCTTGATTTCCGTCGTTTGATGAAAACTCGTTGTTTCAGAAAAAAGCGTGCAGCGCATCATAGGCGTCCGCTTTTACGGGTAAGGTTCTTGTGCTCTGCTTGATCAAAGAAATTTAAAACTCCAAATCCTTCAATTTGAATGATATTGTTTTCTCCCTACTTCAGGTCTATGTGAAATAAGTTTCAAGTACATCAAACCATTGGTATTCTCAGCTTCACTGATATTGACCCGCGTGATTTCAGGCTCCCACTGTCGAGAAAACGGCCCCGATACCCTCTGTTTCAACAACTTCTGAGGACCCAAAACGTGCTGCTTCATCGGTCGGCTTGACCTTAGATACATCAGACGGCAACGCCATTAGAGGGCAGGATGGTGTCTACCGCATCAAAGTCACCATAGTCAAATTTGTCGACCCCGGGCAATTTTTCGTCACCGTGGACGGCTACGATAAAGTATTTGACAAGTACGATATATTTGGTTATCGATCATAGTATCAAAGTGCCGAAAATGGTGGAGAAAATCAGTGTTGTATTTGTGAACATTTTTTTAAAATTCAAATTGTTTTGAAACGTCACCACACCTTAAATATTTGGTTTAATATTCTAATTATAATATTGACCTCATCGTGATCCAAATCTGTAACACTCCTAGCCTTAGCTACCAGTGTAGGGATTCTTCTATTGACCTTGGCGCTACCACTGAAAGAGATTCCTCTACTAACGACACGTGCCCTGAATCCCCGAATTAGTCTTGATTTTTCAATAACGTCTGTTTTTCAAAGGTTGCTCGAAGAGATGAATCATTTCTACAACAGCGAAGCCACCGATGAAGCGTTTACGAAGAAATGGGAGGTTGGAGATTATTGCGTGACCAAAGTTGATGGCAAATGGGTGCGTGGGATGATTGCGGGGGAACCTGATGAGGAGAAAAACCTGTTGGTGAGTTTGCAAGGGATGTTTTTATTGTGTACACGTGAGTGTATAGAAGGGGGAAAGTTCCTTACACAGGAGATAGTTGTAGCGATTTTTACCCGTAAGAGGAGCGGAAGGGAGATTCATGGTTCAGCTTTACAAATTACATAATGTAAGAATTATTTGAATGTATAATGTACCTATTTCTGACCAAGACGAGCTATTGTGGTGTCTCTACATATATCATAACAATACGTAATTTTCCCTAGGTCAAATTGAACGACGAATTGAAGGAAATCAAGGTGTCTACCGACGACCCCGTGTCTCTGAAACCTTTGGATTCTCGCTTCAGAAAAGTCAATGAACGAGTCATCGAATGTTGTCTCGGTGGGATACTCCCAGCAGGGTCGTCTTCCTGGTCAGCTACATCCATAGAATACTCGAGTAACAAGGTCAAATTGTGTAAAAAGCGACTATACATATCAATGATGGTAAGAATTGATGCAAATTTGAAGAATAACAACTCAAATTAAGTTTTTTTCGCTTTCTTTTGAGCAAATCCCACTACAAAGTAAAAGAGGAATTATTAATAGCCTCTTCTTCTTCATTCTGCTCTTTTTCCAATGCAATAACAGAATAAAATGATGTTTCAATGTTTTTCGCAATTCTATTTCAATACTTTTTTTTTTTTTTTTTTTTTTTTTTTTTTTTTTTTTTTTTTTTTTTTTTTTTTTTTTTTTTTTTTGCAGGAACAACACAATCCAGACGCTACGGTTCTACCCGTAGAGCTGTTTTTCAAAAAAAAAGTGAAAGCCACGGCTTTTTCTCCAGAAAGTTACAGCTGGAAAAGTTTGAATCACTCCCTCCGCATGGAGGGACTAGCGAAGCCGGATGAATTGTGAGTCTACATAGCATAGGTCGTTCTCATTTAAAATTGAGAGACAATTTTGGTTTTTCTACGTCTCGTTAGTTGCTCGCAAACTTGGAGTAGTAGGCGGTTCCAACATAATACGCACGTATTCGATGGATCAGAATCATGCGAGATATGAAACTAACATTTCTTCTACATCTTGAGGAGTGTTGTTTCCAGTACCAAATGGAGTTCTGATGGGAAGAGGGAGTGCTCAGGAACTGCGCGCAGAAATATCATGGAAGATGGAAGTGAGGAGATGTTCAATTTATTGAAAGCTCGTTTTCAAGTTACAGAACAGGTAAAATTATGGGAGCATTGCTTTTCTGTTACTTGAATACCTTTAATTAATTATCCTCAATTAATTTATTATATATTTTCCGCAGGGAGACATAGACTTGTCGAAACCTCGATTGTACCAGAAAGGTCGCTCAGATGTCTCTTGGCTCCCACCAAAACCCCTGGAAAATTTCGAGTTTCTGGCACGTCCCACGTTTATTGGGACAGATTGCTCAGTATACCTCCAAGATGAAAATAACTGTAAGTGGATCTACGCATCGATTGATTCCTAATACTCTTGTATCGGTTCCCCTCGAATTCCTGTGTGATTGAAACATGATCTAACATGATTTCTTCTATCATTCAAGCGAAAAAAACGTTGGAACTTATCTGTAAAGAAGTTAATGAAGTATGCAACGGCTCGTTGCCTCTCAGCCATCTCATTATGTGGGAGCCCGGCGATATTTGTCTGGTTAGGTATGACCTGGACAAAAAGTGGTATCGCGGCGAGATCCTCAACGTAAGAATCATTTTATCATTACTCCGAATAGAGGTGTTGGATTCGTGCTCAAACCGTTGCCCCCACTTCAACAAAAGTTGATTATGGAGGCTTTGCATGGGAGTTATTTTGCAGTGTGAAGAGATTAGGGCTAGTGTTATGACGTCCAGGACCCTTTCAAGGATAAACTAATTAGTTTCCCCGAGATCGTGAGATTTGCTCAAGTAGCATATGAATGTGGGGGAAACCATCAGTTCAAGGTTGCATAACAGGCTCTGCACTGTCTGGGTACCTACCACTTGTGAGAGGGAGGGAGCATTCTATAGTTTGGACAATCTTACTGGGCCACGATTGGGAGTACTAACCTTGAAGAGCTGGTCAATTCTTCCCTCTTTTAGTGATCTCAATGACTTATTACAGACTAGTGCTCCATGTGTGCTTGTTCAACATGTTTTTTTTTTTTTTTTTTTTTTTATTATTTTACTTGGTTGCTCTGTTTGTATGTAATACCAAACATCAATATTAATATAAGAACGCATTCCCCACTGACAGATCCCTTCACTTTCAGGATGATGCTGGTAGAGGAACATACCTTGTGAGATTCGTTGATTACGGAAACGACGAGTTTGTGCTGCCAGAGGACATCCGTCCATTTACTGACCTTGATATGAGATCTATTCAGTGTTACAAATGCTTTTTTGACGATCTCGCACCGGTGGGTGGCTATGTTCAATTTCTTAATTAAATTTCCAATCTGTTCCATCAAAAAAATTATTGATAGAAACTTTATTCTATTTTGTTTTTGTTTTTTCAGCGTGGTATTACATGGGAAATCAATGCTATTGAAACAATTCACGCCCTCATCGTTGATAAATTGTGTAATGTAAAACTTCGAATTCTCAGTAATGGATTGATTGGAGTGAGTTGGACTGTTATACTGTCCATAAATGTCACGAGTTTCAACCTAGAATGTTCACACTATATGTGCCATCACTTTGTAATTTCCAGATCTCGGAGATGATTTTACCGGATGGACGCAATGCCGTAGACACAATCATCTCGCTGGGATTAGGAGTTTCTTTGATTGACAGAGATATCCTCTTGAATTCTGCAAAATCAGGGACGAGTGACGAAGAAGATGACACAGAAACCATCTCTCCAGAAAAACTACGAGCTAATATTCTTTGGCCGCTGATGCATCAAAAAGTTGATCGTTATGAGGTATTTGTTGTCTTACTTCAGTCAAACGGGGACATTATCTATACGAATCATCAGCTGGGAGAGCAGATACGAATAATAAAGAAAAACCGCACATTTCACTCCATTTTCGGGGAAGTCTGCTGTCAACTAACCGTTTTCTTAATTCACGTTTGTTTTTAATGGCCGCCAAATCGCCATATACATGCCCCTCTAAACGCTCTCTGATAACTGCCTATGAGTGCTTATTCCAATATTCCATAAATTTGGTCACTTGTCGGGTTTCATAATAGTTAACCGGCGGTTGAGGATTTAGTTTCAATTAATCCAAAAGGTAGTAATTTCGGAATAGGTAATTTAAAATAAATATATTTCAAATGCAGGTAGCCCAATAAATAATTCTAATTCATCAGCCGATTCTTTTTTCTGCCCTCACAGTTTCCTGAAGGAAATTACCGGTTGATGGAGGTGCCTAAAGAGATCGATCGATTAGAGGTCACAGTTTCATCAGCTTTAACTCAGGATTTATTATTCCTTGAAATTGTCAAATCTGAGGTTCTAGAGGTTAGAAAAACATATTTATATAATATATTTATTTCACATATGTACTTAGATAATTTTATTGTGAGTTTTCATTATTTTATATTCGTATTCTTTCCATTTTCCTGTTTAGTTGAAGGCTTGGATTGAAGAATTTGATAAATTAGTTGAAACGATGAAAAAGGAATGTCCCTATCAGCCACCTATACAACCTCCATATTTGTGTAAGGACGAACATTTGACCTTCATGGTTACTTATGTTTGTGCCAATTGATTCAATTGCTGATTTGAAATTGATTTGTTAGGGAAGCATTGTTGCACTACGTTTTGGAGAGATGACGACTGGAGCCGGTCTATCGTTATCAAAGACGACTCAGCCACAGATGGGATTCTCCACGTGCAGTCAGTCGACTACGGGGAAGTGACACAAGTGCCTGTTGATCGGTAAATCTTAAATTATTCTGGTACCATTCCTGCATTATTTGAGTAATGATAGAACGCCTTTAAAGATACCAATCGCAGTCGAGAAGTATCCTCAGATAACAAATTGTCGGTCTTAAAAATAACTCTGGATTTTCAAGACGACGATTGAACGGATTTTCCATTCTTGTTCATCTCCCTCTTGAAATGAGATTGTAAGCAACTCAACTTGTTTGTCTTCAGTGTGAGACAAGTCAAAAAATATTGGATTGAGGTCCCTACTCGGTCGGTGACTGCCTGTATTGACGGCTACAAGTATTCAGACCGCGTCTCACCTTCCGAAGCCATGACGATGTTGATCGATTGCTTTCAAGAGGTTGAATTGTGGGCCAACGTAAAGGTAAGTTGTGGACTCCCCGAAAGCACAGTGGTGGTGGTCGTCTAGCACAGTGTTAATTACTCTTTGGGTTCATTTAGCAACGCTCAAGCCTGAAAATCCGAGGTTGGTCTTAATAATACGTACACAAATTGTCAATAATAGCTGATTATTACATTTTCAAACTACCTATCACAGCATGAAGCTGTTGAGTCCTTTATCTATCAAAGTTCAAAAGTAAATTTTACGAATGATGAACTTGATGACTCTTGGGGAAGGGGGAAGGGGGGGGGGGATTTGTTTGAAAGCAATGCTCGCCGCCCAACTGACCTGAATCTGGAGGTTTCGTGCTGGGACCGACCCAGGGTTGCTAACTTTTGGGGCCCGTTCCTTCGTAGTCAATTGTGCTAACCCTTGAACAATCTGAGATTTCTGGCGAATAGGTGAATCCGTTGTGTTTACACGGTTTACGAGAACGTCCTCAAAACCTGATAGTCATAGAAATGAACGCTTGAGTCGCACGACCATTTTATTTAAACTTTTCTGTAGCACATTCAATTTCAAGCCTTGAAAATAACGCCCGTCAAATGGTGTCTTGCTCATAACGTGAGGCAAGTCGATTCAAGAAATTTTGGTGGACGCGGTCCAGTAAGGCTTCTTCAATGAACTCCACTTCCCTTCTGATAGCATCTTTTAGATCGTCCAAGGTCCGAGATTTCGAAGCAGAAACCCGTGACTTGAGGTATCCCGATAGAGAAGAGTCGTAGCTGTCAAGTCTGGCGAGCGTGGGGGGCCAATGCACGTTCCCAAAGCTCTTTAGTTGATGATTCGCCTTCTCCTGCGTAGCTCTGGTCTCAAAAAGTTGTGCAACATGTTCATGCAATGGGCAGAATTGACTGTGACAATATTCTCCTCTTCTGGAGCGCGTCCGCCATAAGTTACTGGTAACATACTTCATGTCTCCAGCAATATGGACAACAGTTGACGTACGTTATTTTCGAGACATGAAATTGCATGTATTTCCCTATAGAACAATTCAAATAAAATTGTACGACTGAAGCTTTCATCTACATGACTATTACATTTTGAGGACGTTCCTGTGAACCACCCTGCACGCAAAGCTTGGAAGTGAAGTAGGTAACATCTGTGCACGTCTTAGGTTGCCAGACTTAGGCAACTTTCTTGAATACTGAGAAGCTAACGAAACGAGCTGTTGGCAAATACCAGTTTTCGGTTATTTCTACAGATGTGAGCACCTGGTGAGCCCACCCGTCTCATATTATTTCGTTATTTTCAGAAACATGAACGAGACCTTATTGTCGAACTCCTGGACTCCGAAGGGAATCTCGCCTATCAACGACTGATCGATGAAGGTGTTCTCATCCCTGTTTGATCCAGCACTTCTATTGTTCACCTCTAATGAATCTCTCGATTCAATCTCGCTAGTCGTGATTAAGCTTACGACCGTCGTCGATTTCATCTAGTTTTAGCAGATAAATTTCCCTTTTCCGTGTAAAAATATTTAAAAATTGAAGATATTTTGAAGAATGTGTACGCTACGATACACTAAAGTGAGATTCTTTTTATAATTTTCCAAGTTCTTCAATTTTACTTCCTTCTAGTTTTACTGTTTTATCGTGATGTTTACAAATAATACTACTAAGTTGTTTCGTGATGATAATTTTCTAATTCGTGAAACTTGAATTAAATTATAAAATATATCTCTACCACAATAGTGGAAATGCGTCTCCCCGCGTCCTTGGCCCAGAAATTTATGGAACGACTTTGATCAACATTCGTCGACTGGCTAGGAATTGGTTAGGTAAATAGCAAACGACTTATACGATGATATTTAAACGACCTCTCGAAATAGAATCCAATATTCCTAGTTTATTTTTAATAAAACTCTGTTGGCACTTGGTGAGATTAATGTGGCGTGCGGTCATACCCGATCGGCCGCCTCCCCTGTCCGCCCGTTGTTAATAGCGGGCCCTGAGAAGACAAAAAACCGATTCGGTTTCCTCTATTTTCCATCGAGTACTGGGCGGAAAGAATTTGAATGAGAAATCGTCTGAAAATTGCATTCCGTTGTACGGCCGTTGGAGGGCGGGGTGGTGAGCGCGCCTTGGGCCAACTCATCCGAAAACTTTCCAATTTGACGCTAGCTCTCACAAAAACAGAAACTAATTCCCTCGGTTGTACCAGGGCAGCAAAATGTACCTTCCGTTGTGGTTTAGTTGAAACCTGCCTTTTTCTTCTCCACCTTCATCCTTCCTTCCACATTTTAAATAGCCGTCCCGAGTCGCTCTTGCCCCTCAGATGCGCGTCGTGCCTTGTCACCGTAGTGTTGTGTCTTGTGTCGAGTTTCAAGAATACAGGTGAGTTTTGTTGAAAATGTGTGTATACTGGTTCTTCTGTCACGGCCTAGCGTTCCCTCCACGACTGGGGGTTGGCAATAGAATGCTGCATTTTTGGTGTGTTGTTTCCGACCTACTTTTTCTTCAATTGGAGGAACTGAATGAGTTGAAACTGAACGTTTTCACACAAATCTGAATTCATTCAAATTGATCACATTAATCTCCCCGATAAAGTTATAGAACATTTAGAGGGTGAAGTAACAATTAAAGAAAGCCACTTCATGACAACGGGTAAAATTACCTGGAATTCTACACTTGTCTGTATCCAAATTACCTAATTTTCAGCCATTTCACCCATCTCTTCGCAGTACGGCCTTCCATTGTAAGTCCATCCTATTCAATTAGATCGTGGGATACGCAAATTCGTATGAAGAGCGTGATGCACCCCGTCGACATTCTTCTTCTCTTTTGGTTGGTTATTCCTCGAATAATCAACCTATGTTTCCATGATAATGGTCAACCTCTCCGATTCGGCTCAAATTTTTTTTTCTGGACGTTTCATGGTGTCTGGATCAAAAAAGGTCGATGTCCGTCCGCCGTTTTTGGTAGTAGAAAATTTTCTAAAAATCTGAAATTTGGGTCAGGGGTCTGTTCCCGGCCGAGACGGGTCCTCGAAACTTTTCAGCCCGATCGGACCAAATTTTGGGGGGGTAGGGGTCAAAATGTGTTTTTTGAAAAATGGATTTTCGAGATTTTGGGCGATCTAGGCGAGTAGGGTGTCATTTTCCACTAACTTTTGGACGCTGAATCCAATGAAACGGGTCCCAGAACGATTGGCACCCACTGGAAGAAGTTATGGGTCAAATTGGGTATTTATTACCCATTTTGAATATGTGTTTTCGGGATTTCTGCTACCTAGGCGTGTGGGGTATAGTTTTCCACTAAATTTTGGACGCTGAATTCAATGAAGTGAGTCCCAGAACGATTGGCACCCACCGGAAGAAGTTATGGGTCAAAATGGGTATGTATCCACCCATTTTGTATGTGTCAGGATTTCTGGTGCCTAGGCGTGTGGGGTATCATATTCCACTAAATTTTGGACCCTGAATCGATTGGAATGGGTCTTGGACCCGCCACACCCACTGTTTCCCCCATTCGAGGAATAACCAACCCGTGTGTAAGAATTTGCAGATTTTTTATTTTTATTTCATTGGTTTTATTTGTTTATTCTTTTGCTCCTTCCTCTAGGATCGTGTTAATAGAGGATAGCGAGGGTTAATATCCACACCCAGGTGGAAGGCCAAGGAAATCGGCCAACTCAAAAGGTGGCGCGTGTTCATATGATTTATTCACAGGAGCCGTGATATCAAGTCAAAATGTTCTCACTAATGAAACGTTGCCGTAAAAATCACCATGTAGTTGAACCGAACGGTTAGGCCATGTTACCTCAGGTTCGTTAACTTTTTTGCTTAGTCAATACGGCAATTCATTGTTATTTATTTTATTAAGCTCTCTTCAGAGTTGCAAAGCAGTTAGGATGCACAAGGAAATCATCACGGTCGAGTGAGTACCGCTTGGACCGAGTCAAAGTGTTGAATTAATGAACACTATCAAATTGATTCGAAGCCACGAGCTTGGCTAGATTGACCAAAGGATTCCCCGTTAAGTTGGCTTGTTCCCTCTGTCGCCCCCATCCCCCAGCTAATTAACTCAGCGACCGCTTGTTAACAGGGATTTGTCGAATTAACCACCAACTGGTTGGTTTCGTCTCTCATCCGCAGGCAACTGAGCGTTTTCTAATTACAATTTGGCGAAGGAATGAAGTGAATTCTAATAAAGTCGAGTCACTGGAGGAAAACGAGGGTTCATGTATTTCTAGTGGAATGGATTTCAACTGTAAGCCATCGTGTTTCAGTTCATTTCAGAAATAACAGTTGGTTTTCGCTCACGAGAAACCCGTAAGAAACGTGGCCATATTTGAGTCCCACGAAGATTAGCATACTCCAGAATTATTGTACGCTGATCTTGTTTGTGAGGGAAAGCAATTTCTCCCCAAAGTAAGTGAATATTCAATTTGAAAATAAAACTAGCGGTTAAACAATTGTCTCAAAATTACCCAATTCCAGAATACTTACCTCCATTTGCAATTTTCGACCCGAAACACGTCTCAATCACTTCAAAGATCAAAATATTGTTGAAAATGGTCATGTACTCCAACGACTAGGTCTCTTATCTCCTTAACCCAAGTTCAAAGTGACCATTTTTACCCACACTCTGCCCCCGGTTTGTGCGATCGGGCTGAAACGACCAACGAGGGGTTCGAAGAAGTCATTTAAAAATCATAGATTTTTGGGAACATTACCTCCGTTAGGGGCAACAAATGGGCGCTTCGGTTTTGGATTTTAGAAATTTTTAAAACACGATGTGACACATTTTGGGTTATAGTGGATAAATCGAACTCGAACATTCTTACAGATTAGGTCATTATTCATAATAATAATTTTTAAAAAAATTGAAAGTCTTCCATAATGGTTGATTATTCCTACAATACAAATATTAGGTATCGAAACAATATGGATGATTTCCTGATAAAATAAAAAACTGATGATGGTCGTAGGGGAAATTTTGTTTTAATGTTCAGGTGGGGAAATTTATGTCGCGTAACAGGTTAACGACTGAAAAACTAGAGAAAAATTAGGTAGCTACCTATCGAAAGATCAAAGCGATATCGAAGCAAGATAATGTGAAACCTCCTTATGTCACATTTTGTTATCAACCTGTTGATTTGCATTGTGCTTACGTTGGTGGATAAATTGTACGGTTTTTGTTGTAATCTGTGTGTTACGTGCGGCTACTCGTCCTACAGTTTCGCAATGCCTCCTTCTCAGAGTAAGTTGTTGACTTAATGGATACTCTTGGGATCGATTATGCTGAGGGTATAATATACCCCCCTTCGAGATTATATCGATATCAGTTTCTAACTATCAATACTCATTCGATACTATTTATCGAATACTCAAGAGTATCGAGAAGAAACTAGGCTTGTCACAGGTTTCAACACGATGCTGACTGGTATCCAGGCGCAGAGCAACAGTACCCGCAAGACCGGAGCGTCGTGACGACAAGGAATAGCTTCAGCTCCTGTTACAAGCATTAGAACCTGACTAAATGGGTACAAGCCAACTCAAATGACCCAACTTGTGGTTGAGCAATTCATGCTTGTATAATATGCGTTATTGATTTTCCAGAGGTTCTTGAAGTTGGTTAATAGAATAACAATGTTACTTTGTGGGTAATTTGATACACTCCACCTGTATTTCAAGGTACCCAGATGCCTTTTAAAAATACTGACTGATTGAAGGATTTTAACTGTTACCTACCCTCTTAGTGTTTTTGGTTGGTTATTCCTTGAATAATCAACCTATGTTTTCATGCAAATGGTCAACCTCTCCGATTCGGCTCAAAATTTTTTTCTGGACGTTTCATGATGTCCCGATCAAAAAAGGTCAATGTCCATCCGCCGTACGCCGTACGCCGTCCGCCGTCCACGCCGTTTTTGGTAGTAGAAAATTTTCTAAAAATCTGAAATTTGGGTCAGGGGTCTGTTCCCGGCCTAGGACGGTCCTCCAAGCTTTTCAGCCCAATCGGACCAAATTTGGGTGGGGTAGGGGTCAAAATGTGTTTTTTGAAAAATGGATTTTCGAGATTTTGGGTGATTTAGGCGAGTGGGGTATCATTTTCCACTAAATTTTGGACGTTGAATCAAATGAAATGGGTCCCAGAATGATCGGTGCCCACTGGAAGAAGTTATGGGTCAAATTGGGTATATATTACTCATTTTAAATATGTGTTTTCGAGATTTCTGGAACCTGGGCGTGTGGGGTATCATTTTCCACTAAATTTTGGATCCTGAATCGATTGGAATGGGTTTGGGACCCGCCGCACCCACTTTTTTCCCCATTTCCCCCATGTTGAAGAAATGAGTCTCCATGCGCCTGGTCCGAGGAATAACCAACCCCTGTGTAAGAATTTGCAGCGTTTTGAATATGTGTTTTTGAGATTTCTGGAACCTAGGCGTGTGGGGTATCATTTTCCGCTAAATCTTGGACGCTAATTTCAATGAAGTGGGTCCCGGAACGATTGGCACCCTCTGGAAGAAGTTATGGGTCAAATTGGATATATATTACCCATTTTGAATATGCGTTTTCGAGATTTCTGGTACCTGGGCGTGTGGGGTATCATTTTCTACTAAATTCTGGATCCTGAATCGATTGGAATAGGTCTGGGACCCGCCGCACCCACTGTTTCCCCATTTCCCCCATGTTGAAGAAATGAGTCTCCATGCGCCTGGTCCGAGGAATAACCAACCCCTGTGAAAGAATTTGCATACTGACTGATTGAAGGATTTTAACTGTTACCTACCCTCTTAGTGTTTTTTTAATCTTTTAACGTACCTAGGTATGCGTAGTTTCATTGACCGTGTAAACGTTCCGGTCGTCCATTCATTATGTGCGGACATTGGAAACCCGGTTGCCTTGATGATGCCAGGCCAGGACCTGGCGAAACGTCGGAATAAAGATGGATAAAAACGCAAAAGTGCGACCTTTTTGAAAAAACCCCCCACCCTGAAACTATGGAAGGTCAACCCAACACAACTGATAAATTTGGACACAAGGATGCCACGTCAAATGTATTAAAGCCTGGGAACAGTTGCCATAACCGTAACTGGTCGCCATTTTGGGAAAATTTGATTGGAAGTCTTGAGACGACCAGTTACGGTCAAAGAAAAGTACTGATTTAGCCACACCTGGTGACTAATGATGTATGAACATGGGCACACATAATTTCTTCGCAGCGTACTTACGTTTCGTTTTCTTTGTACATATTTCCATTTATGTATTTACCTGCCATATTATTTTATTCTAATTATGTTCAAAAACGCTGTAAATTCTTTCCCACGGGTTAGTTATTCCTCGGACCAGGCGCATGGAGACTCATTTCTTCAACATGGGGAAAATGGTAAACAGTGGGTGTGGCGGGTCCCGGACCTATTCCAATCGATTCAGAGTCCAAAATTTAGTAGAAAATGATACCTTACCCGCCTAGGTACCAGAAATCTCAAAAATACACATTCAAAACGGGTAACCCATTTTGATCATTCATTCTTATCCACTCATGATACTAATTCTTACTTGTTGAATGTGTTGTTTTTTTTTTCATGCAAATGGTAAACTTCTCCGATTCGGCCCAACTTTTCTGGGTGTTAAAAGGTGTCTAGATCAAAAAACGCTGCAAATTCTTACACACGGGTTGGTTATTCCTCGGACCAGGCGCATGGAGACCATTTCTTCAACATGGGGAAATGGGGGAAACAGTGGCTGTGGTGGGTGCCGGACCTATTCCAATCGATTCAGGGTCCAAAATTTAGTGGATAATGATACCCCACCATGTCGGTGTGGACGGCGGACGGACATTTGCTGTCCAGAAAAAAATTTTTGGGTCGAATCGGAGAGATTGACTTTTTGTATGAAAACACAGGTTAATTATTCAAGGAATAACCAACCAAAAGGTGTTTTTAGTTCGAACCCAGGGAGCCGACTGTTGGAATACCGTGTCCCTGACCCTGAATTTTGGTCGAGAGAGAATGCCGTTATATCAAGAAGTTCTCCTTATTGTAGCCACTAAAGTGCGTAATTTGAATTAACACCGCCTCAGGGCGTGTTGAAGAACTCCCGCTCTAGTTCTCGCCAATGATATCTTGAGCCAACTTGTCTTGTCCCTCGAATAACGTATCGCTTTGAACAAAACACGGCGAGAAATCAGAGAACAGGTTCACTCGAACCAAGGTCAAGTTGGCGAATTCGTCGCGTTTGGTGCATTGGTGAATGAGTCCCCACTACCGGTTCGCCATTCATGGATTCTATTCCCGTGAGGCCTTCCACTCCTGGCTGCCTGAAGACGATTCGCTATCGAAGTCATTTTGTTGTACCTCGACCGTCGAGTCGTTCGGATCTTCCCGTGCAGATCGTGCGATCCTTCGTACGTACCGCGAACCGCAGTTCCTCGACGAGTCCAAAATGGTCAGTTGCTTCCAGTTCATTTATTCGTGGAAATTCTATTTCTCCTCTCTGAAATAAATATCGAGCTGAAACAATTTCAAAAGTAATAAAAAATAATAAAATGAAAATTAAGACGGTAATTTCGAGTGCTGTTGAATTCTCTAATTCCCATGTTGTGGTTAAATTTTCATTAAAAAACAAATTTTTAACAAATACGACCAAATTCTACTTCACGAGAAAAGTAAAAAACTTATAAGTTACACTAAATTTTTCATTTTAACCCCAATTTTACTTTTTATTAGATAAGGATTTTACCCAGAATTTCTCTGAAAATGTCATCCCTCAACCAATTTTTTTATTGCGTGCAACCGGTTCAGCCAGCACGTTAAGTTGCTTAACCCCTAAATTGTCAAATAGTGGATGATGGTGAACTATAAAGCACATGAGTTTTCATTGTTTTTTACGTTATTTTACATAATACTATCTGTTGCTTGATTCGAAATTTTTTCGGAATAATAACCGAACCGTGTTTATTTCGCGTCCGTTTTTCACATAATTTTAGACGTCTGTTTTCAGATTTTTACGGGGATTGATTTTCAAGGTACGGTTGAGAAAGAAGGAGGGGGAAAAATGTATGTGCAACGCGAGCAAAGATGATTTTTTTAACGCAAAATGAACACATTTTGGTCATTATTCCGCAAAACTTGAGTCAAATCAAGGAACAGATAAAAAAAAATAAAATAAAATAATAATAACAATAATAATAATAATGCGCTAAACATTCACAGCTAAACACAAACAGTTCACCATATACTATTTTACAATTTAGGGTTGCGCCACTCTACGTGGCTGAACCAGTTGCACGCAATAGAAAAATTGGTTGAGGGTTCAAGTTTTCTTGAAATTTTGAGTGAAATTCGAATTAGCAATAAAAAATAGGGGAGGTCATTTAAAATAGGAGAGTTAGTGTGACTTGCCCTTGTTTCGCTAATATAATATTTGAGTTGTTTTGACTTGTTTGGACGATTTTAGAGGAGGAGGAAAGTAGGACATCCTGTAGAATGAAACCAACGTATTCAGCTCAATTTTGATTCACTTTTTCGGAAGAATCGTCCGTTCAATAGTATTCCCCTGAAACGGATACACACCGCGTATCAGATATAAAATGTACAATAAGAAGCCTCCTTGGTTATCCAAATTTATTGAAATTGTAGAATATTTAGACAAAAATGATTAATACTTCAAATTCAATTTTTGGTTCAATTAGATAGATTTTGTGTTGAACTTAGGGTTCAAACAATTCATAAGTTAGAATATTCCCCGAATATTTCTCCTTCGAAAATGGTAATCCTGAAACTTTTAAAGTAGTGTAAAGTTCACATTTTTCAAGAATTATTGCCGTCTTCTCAGAAATTTGATTTACGCTGAAACTAAATTGATAGATTGTGCTCGGTTGGCTGGCAAAACATCAAGTTCATTACTGCTGGTGAGACGCTACTTTTCAAAATGGCCCGTTTTACAGTCGAAACAAGATATATTCACTGACGAAGTATTTTCTTTTGCTGACTTGGTTATGGATGATCAGGTGAAGCGAACTTTTCTTTCGGGGTTCTATCATGTCTAATGTCCCCGGTTATAAAGGGAAATCGGAGGTGGAATTAAATAATATCTCATGAAGACGACATTCTTTTTAATATATTGAGCGCTGTAGGTATAATTTTTACTGATTACCCGTTGCAGGAGCCGAACTGGTGTGACGTCGATTTATTGTCAATATTAATCAACATTTTATCATTTAGGTTGGACGACGGAAATTTAAAAAATTTTCGGTAAGCTGCTCGTCTATTTACCCGCACCAATAACGTATTGAGCGTCAGCAGCATGGGTAGCCGGACGGAAGTTAAGTCAGAAATGGCTGCTTTATTTCACGCAGCACGTAGCACGTATCGCACGTTAACAAATAACAAAATTATTCATAATGAAATCAGATTAAGGTTTATCCACGTATTATGTGGATAAGTAGTCGATTGGCTGAAAAATATTAAATGATGCTTGCTCGTAGGGACGCATGGCTGAACCGGTGCCTGCCTATTATTGCATTTGGCGTCGAAAATGACTTCCTATGGAAAGCCAATTGGTTCAAATGAAAGAATATTTTACATTTCAATTTCATTTTATTCGTAGGTAACAACTCATTCGCACCATTTGGCTTAGGAAGACTCATTTGTTAATTGGCAAAAGTGATTATCTGGAAACGCATCGATTTACCCCGCATGAGTAATTAGCTCGTATCTAGTTATCCGTATAAACGTAAGAATTTTGCAACAATTATTTATACTTGCGAACGATAACCTTGAGAACGAGGATATGGGAAACTTTAGCCAACAAGATGGCCTCGGATATGAACCTTTGACTTGAAAGGCTTCAAAGTGACACCTAAGTCTTTTCCTATATGATAGTTGCATTGAAATTTAACACCAAATTACATTAGCGGTGAAAATAAGAAAGAATTGGAGGCCAAAAGCAAGAGAGGGTCTGTGTCAGGGTTGTGACTTCATACGCCTAGATCAACGAAAATCTCGAAAATCCATTTTTCGAAGTACTCATTTTGTGTACCCTGTAAAAATTGTCGGTCGAAAACAAATGTTACTGATTAGAGAACTCGAATGATTATACTATTTAGTTATAGATACCTGAGCGAAAAACCTAATGTATGTTGAGGAGATGCCTGTAGAACCTTGGTAAATGTACTGCAGATGATATTTAGTGCTCGCTTAACAGCTACATGATTTCACCATTTCAAGAAATTTGAAATGCTTTCAAATTTTTAGAAAAATTGTAACTAATGTTGATTGAGGGACATTGGGAAATAATATAAAATCTCAGAGAATGTTCGAATTACTCGACTCAGGGAAAGTATTGAAATTTACTTACGTAATTCTGTATCTTGCCGTCTGGAGCGCTAGCAACACTGTAGTTCTCTCTACTTTGTAAGGTCTTCCGATTGGGTTTTCGATCTCGTTCATTTTATTCGCATTCAATTTATTAATGCACAAAAATACTAAAAGAGCTGGTTCTAATTTCGAATCGTAGAAACGCTAAGAGAATAAATTCTTTTGTAAGTCAATTGGAAAAATTGCATAAATTCTCCGATTGATATAACACATCTGTATCAATTCATATTATATCCTATCTATCAATTGTATCGTGGAATGATAAACCGATATTAAACTATTAGTGGAGCTTATACATTTTTAGTTGACATCAAACATGATGGCTAATAGCGTATGAAGCTACAAAATTGGCGGTAGATGGCGCTTCGGTCTACTATACACATGTTTGTTACGAGTATTACTGACCGAGAAGTTTTATTTTAATCGAATCTCGGATATAATTTCAGATTTATAAATATGTGAACGTAATAGCGAAAAAGTGAAGAACGCTTGTAATAAATGGGCTCTAACTCGCTTCACTTTTCAACCTCCTTCGAAATGAAGACGAACGCGAAGAGCGCCGGCAGTAATAATCCGTTTAGACGACCTTCTAAATCCCAACTAACGACCTCGCACCCGAGATATATCTCATGCATTTTCACTGTTTCTTTCGCTTTCGATCCTCAACGCCTTGAAAATGTCTCGTCGCGGCGACTGTTGTCGTAGCCACTTAGCCACAGTCCAGTTCGCGCTAGTCATTCTAAAACATCGCTTTTTATTTTTATTCGGGCCGTTTAATTGCGAGAGACGGTGCGCCGTACGATGCTATTACCTTATTTTTTTTTTTTTTTTTTTTTTTTTTTTTTATAGAGAGGAACTTGTCTAGAAGGAAGGTTGTAATATCCAAGGCTTCCCCTTTATAGCTTCACTCTTCGTTACTGTTGACGCTTAAAGAGGAATTAGCTCATTGCCATTGTGTCCCAGCAGAGTTGGACACATTTGTATTTATAAATAACCGAGTGAAATGAGTCAGAATTCATCAATGTTCAAAAATATAAGTTGAATTGAATTGAAGAAAAAAAAATTATGAATAATACACCAAAACGTAGTTGATTTTCCAAAAACCTGCAATTCGCTTCAATTCATATCAATATCAATAAATCCAATATTTTTTTCTAAATCTACGAGGGAACTTTAAAACGTTCATACTAACATGATATACATTTTCAAATACCCCTAATTGTGTGCGTTCATATTTTCAACAGAATTGAGGGCCAGATTGAAGCATATTTTCCCGTGAACATCGCACATAATCTCTTGTAAACGTTGTCTGGTGTTTTCCTCACTGCAGTTCGAGAGGGTAGCTCAAAGATGACGGAGAGGCAATGCTTTTCCCCCTTGCTGCAAGCAGGAAGGAGTCGGCTGGAATGGAATTTCCTTCATTCAGGGGGGCAGTTTACCTGCTCCCTCCAATGCCGTTATATGGTGATTCGCGATTTCTAGCTAGCAGTACCACATTAAGCAGTTGGTACTCGAATATTTCATCAGAACTTCAAGAGCTATAATGGCTGTATTGGTACGACGGTCACATGCAGCACATCTCTACCCTTTTTTGCGCCATCTCAGGATGCATCCCTCAGGATGCGCCACCGCCAGGACCTCCACAACATGTGAAGATAACACAAACGAAAACACCACATCTTGCATGGAATTCAGCAGTTCATGCGATTCGCCATTATATTGCGTCTTTAACACCCGTCTGGTTCATGTTGCAGGTCAAAAACCGGTCACACAGCACGATCATGGTGCCTCCACCGGCCCAAGTTCAAGCCATGCTGAACGAGGACCAGCAAAAGACGGACAGTAAGTTGTAATTCATTGCAATCTCACATTCTAGGATTTTTTTTTGCTTGCTTCGATGTCTTAGGGGTATTATTTCTAGGCTTTAGACGTTGATCCGATTGAAGTGGCTTTTTGTGCTTTTACCGCAAACGAAGGTAGAATTATTTTTTTGAAAATGGCTAAATTAAATTTACTGAAGTTCTTGTTATCAATTTATATTAATTTCAATTTTTTCCAAGTAGTTATTTTCCCTGGAGACCTCAAAAGATACGCTTTCCCTCACGAACGAGGTCCTCCTAGATAAGAAACTATTCGGGGAAATTAGTAGCGTTTTGATTGTCTTCTTATCGACTCAGTGGAAAACGATGCAACGTCCCCTAGTGAGAGAAGGTAGAAGTAACGATATCCGACGCCTTAGTAGTGCAAAGTATAAATCACAGGGGTTGGTTATTCCTCAGACCAGACGCATGGAGACACATTCCAATCGATTCAGCATCCAAATTTTAGTAGAAAATGTTACCCCACACGCCTAGGTACCAGAAATCTCGAAAACACACATTCAAAACAGGTAAATAGGTACTCATTTTGATCCGTTTTGAGGACCAAATAGAGCTGGAAAATAGAGCTGGAAAATAGAGCTGGTCCCTGACCCGAATTTCAGATATTTAGAAATTTTTCTACTACCAAAACCGGCGTGGACGGTGGACGGCGTTCGGCTTATTTTAATCTAGACACCTTGAAACGCCCAGAAAAAAAAAATTTGGGCCGAATCGGTGAGATTGACTTTTTGCATGAAAATATAGATTGAATAGCCAAGGAATAACCAACCAAAATGAAATATCGGTTGAGTGTTAGCAATCGTATAAACACTACCACATTAAGCAGAATGGTACCCGAATATCTCATTTTGACTCAAAGAGCCAGCCTGTATTGGTACGAATGTTACATGGAGCACAGCCTAGTAGTTGTAGCTCATCGTTTTGAAATAAGAGAATTTACGAAGAGTTTACTCATAACGTGTGAGGCGGCGGGAAGTAGTTATATATTTACAACAGTAAATTCTCGGCCTCCACCAACAAACTAATCGGCGTGCGTGGGCTTCCGACGACTGCTTAGTCGTTGAAGGCATTCTTCATCGGTAATTGCCTCTTAAACTCGAAATAAATCCGCGAAATGGGATCCGACGGAGAAATGTGACAACTTGTTGTTTAGTGGCTCCCTGTCGGTATAAAAAGTTTTCAGTTGGGGTAGGGCGCGATGTCCAGACGGGAGACCCCAGTAGGGAAGAAGATCCGCGGATTGCTATTCAAAATAGACACAGCCGGCAATACCTTATCCTTCGAATAGAATGGGAGAGCTTTTAGGCGCATCCATCACTCCAGAGAGCGTAAAGAATTCCGTAGGTTGTTTTTATTTTTTGCTATAATTGAGTTCACGCTGTCTTCCAACCTCTAAATACCTCTTTTTTCGCTTAAATTTATTTGGAAGGTAACATTCAGCGAAGAGAGTGGAAACTACTCAGATTTCGCTTGAAATGTAATCCATTAGTTTCGAAAAAAGTTGCACTGTTTTGGTGGCGTAACTAACTGATTGCCTGTTGAACTGGAAAAGCCAAATCGGACGACAAAAATCGATTGGTGGTCTGAAATCAATTGAACTAAGGCCGGGTACACACGTTGAGGATTTCCGGAGAGGAATTCCCCGTTGAGGCCAACCTTAGAGGCGGCCGGAGCCGGACGGAGCATCCACACGACGCGCGAGGCCTTTTGAGGAAACTGTGTAGTTGTAGTGGCCGGAACCCCGGCCTCAGGCGGCCTTTCCAAAAATTGGAAAGGCCTGGCGGCCTGCACAGTCCGCCTCAACTGAAGGCCTCGACCCGTCCACACGGTCCGGTCGGCCGGAGAGGTTGGCCTCAACGGGGAATCCTCTCCGGAATCCTCAACGTGTGTACCCGGCCTAAGGGCTAAAACTCGAGGTCTGCACTGAGATCTCACAATTTATTTCAATAGATTTTTTTACACATTAGAAGAACGTTAACCCTCTCAACTCAAGCAAGGGGTGTCCACGCACCCCAACGAGCTAAATCTTTGGTCAAATCTCAAGGCACATTTTGGGTTAATAAATTCAAAGAAGCTGACACTCTCAAATGTTCCCAGTTCAACTCTTCCGAAGAGTTTTTCGGAAATGAGGTATAATTTGTTGAGAGCACGAGAATGTCACAAAGTTTTGCTGCAACTGTTTCTTAAGTCAATGAGTAAGATTCGTTATCTCTTACGCAATTGGAATTTTGCTGTTTTCGTGAACTCGAGGGTTCAGGTTTCGTGTGACGAACTCCTCTTGTTCAAAATGTGAAGAACCCATTCGTAGAGAGCATTAGAAAGTTACGACGTTCTGCTGTATGTCAATGAGTAAGGTTTTGTGATGATTTATGAAGAGCCTGAAGTTGAAAGTATAACCTAGTGTGATGTGTACACAGCCTTTATTTGATGTACTTCATCCATTTCTGTAAGATGAATGTTCCCTAATGTGCTGTGTTTCATTCTTCGCCCGAAACTGTCTTCGAGTTACTTTATTTCTGAAACTCTTTTGAAGAGGTGAACTAAGAACATTATTTTTTTAGAGTGTCAGCATATAATGTAGAAGTAATAATTTAAATTCGTTAGCTCAAAATGTGCCTTAAAATACTGGTCTGTCATCTTGCGGAGTGAGAGTTAGGAAATGAATGAAACGAAAACGAAAGGGTACTTGAGTAGCTTACCTAAATTGAATGAAAAAGGGCTTATTATTTATACACTTGAGAACTCCAATGAGGAGATGGTTTACTACAGAACTTGAAAAAAAGACTCCTCTTGTAACCTACGCTTTGAAGAAAGAGCAACCTGGAAAGCGTGTTTCTTTATAAAAGGTTTCGTTCCTTTGACAGAATTCCAATTCCGTTCGCACGGCATTGAGGTAGCCACGGACAAGACATAGCTCGAGACCGACGAGACTTCACTCATTTCAAGATGGCGCCATAGTAGTCAATACTCAATTTTTGAAGATTGCTCTGAAGATTAGCTCTCTGTCGGAGCCTTCAAGTAAAGCGCGAGTGAGTCCGACATTGCTGTAGAGATCATTCCAGGTCTTCTGAACGAGTTGTGGATGATTTCCAAAGAGGTCATCATCGATTTCTGAAGTAAAAATGATACATTCAAAGTCAGTGTTAAAAATAGAGTACTGCGAGGAGTCGCAACCCTTAACATTACCTCGCTTGCCATTCTTTTCAATTATTAAATATCTATTTAAGGTATTGAAAATTGATAAGTATAGACAAAAATCAATAGTCAAGAAAGATTGACCTACAAAAATTGGACGGTCAAAATCGAGTTTTTTTGGGGGAATCGAAAATAGGTTGCTATCCCTACCTTGAACTTGGTAGTTATCACAGTTCTATAGTTATCAGCAAGATTCTTACACCTAAAGGCGCATTTACCATCTTGCTGACGGTTTGCTCTTCTGGGCACCTTTAAAAACGAGAACAATAAACGTGTATTTTTGAGATTTACGTAAAATTTCCTATCAACAATAGGAAGAAATCAAGGCCAAGTTATGCCAGTTTTTGTCAGATGGAGACACCCAATGTTCTACATTAAATGTGTGTACACTAAACTTGAAATGAAGCTGAGAAGGGATTTTATTACTGGAGCAAGAGTTGTTTTCGAATCAAATATACCTTCGAACCAACTCGTCGAACTGTCCCAAATTGGAAAAAGGTTGAAGTATTCCTGGGGGAGTGTTATGGTGTCATTCTTTTTGATTTTTTCTCAATACAGGCGATGATCCAATCTGCAGGAAGAGATGACTAGCCCAAACAACTGGAAATATGATCAAAATTGTTTTTTCATTATGGAAGTTTCTGACAAAACCTTGCACATCATCAAGCTAATTTCAGTGATATTATTATTCTGACCGGGACACTCATTGCAGAATAATTTGATTTCTTCTATACCTGAGAGGTCTCTGGTACTGAGATGGTAGATGAATTCTGGATTTGAGGGGTAACGAAGGTTTTGGGTTAATTGGTGGTGATTTGCAGGTAGGAGGATTAGAATGTACACACGGATTTTTGTGGGAAACAAAGGGAAGGAATCCAATGGCAGAATTTACAGGGCTTGAGAGCAACAGCTGTTCACAATGACAGATTCTGTTCAGGATCAGTAACAGGTGAGAAGGTTACTTCCCAGATGGATTAGCATTGGAACGAATGAGTTTTGCAGTATACGCTTGATCGAACTCGTTTTGAGACGAATTAAAATGGAATTAAAAATGGAACGAATGAGCTTACAACAATCCTGTGCTTTCGAGGCCCTTTATCCTTAGAAACGAGCGAGTTTTCCCTCGACCTGACTAAATATTCAGAAAGAGCGGGAAAAACTTTTTCAGTACGGCATTGGAGGGATGGAATTAGTTATTATGAATTTACCATTTCTTACAATAGAATTTTAGCCCTCGAATAGATGCTGATTTCTGAGTGAATCCTCTTTAGATGACCTACCTCGAGGCCTAAAACTTGGAGAGAGTTGTTTTGTGGAAAGTTTATGAGGGAGTCTCCAACATCGCGTAATGAATTCGAACATCAATTTTGTCCGTAAAGGCCGGTGTGTAAAATATTGCTTCGTTGGCCTTTTGTCAAAAAAAAAAAAAATCCCTCTTGAATCACGCGAGGGCTCATTTTTTTCTTATTTCCCGAAACTCCGTGGGTGGGGACCCAATCTAAGGAGATTTAATGAAGTGTCCAAATCCTCGGGAGATCGAGTTTCTCGAACCTGCCCACTTTCCGGAGTAACGATCGCTTGGTATTCCCTACGGATCGCCCAACGGAGGCAGAAAAGATACTTTTCTTGTTATATTCCGTTCAATTTGAGTTTTAAGAGTCTCAGTTCACGAGTATTTCATTTTTTTCGGTCTAATACAGAGCTCAACTGAAATTTGAATCGTTCAAAAGCCTTTTTCAAGTTACACGAATCAATGGGATTCGGGGAAAAATTGAAAAAGAAAATGTAAGAAGTTCTTTGATTAGGCGAGTCATTCATCATACCATTAAAACTAGCGGTAAATACTGTCACTGCAAATATAAAGAAAACAAATAGCTTTCTGGGTACCCACGAGGATGACTTCCGTCTGATAAGACAAAATCTTGTCGGAGAGTGAATAGAAGTTAATCAACGTGGGAGGAACCATTAGGATTATTAAACCTAGAGCCTCCGCCCACAAATAGAGATAAAGTTGATAAAGCTTCTTCCTTTCTGAGGTGATTCTCCTGGTTCTTATCTTCGCATCCTTCGAGAAGAAATAACTTTTCCATCTGGTTCAAAAATACTCCAGTTAGAACCAAATTCATGTGACACCCTGCTCATAGACTTTTCATTTTCATTTAGAGGCTCCGTCGGAATCGATCGTCGTAAAATTATATTCAATTTATTTAGCCTTTTTTGTGTAATTGTGTTAGTTTTTCAATATGGAACCAAATACCTAACTCGCTCCGAGACGCTGTCAACATGGCGACATTTTAACCTCAAATTCCAGGTTTACGTGAAAGAAAACGTCCACTTATAAAACGTTTCAATGGTTTTCTTTCTATTCCAGTGTTGAAGAAAACCTTCAACATGTTCGACACGTCGAAATGCGGCTTCATTGACACGCACTCCATCTCGACTATATTCAACACGATGGGTCAAATTCTGGACGAAGAGGAGGTCATTAAAATTGTGACGAGGGTGGATTACGAAGGTGAGTGTCGTTTTTACTTGACAAATATGTTCGATAACGTGTTCGGAGAACCAATTGTTCTACCGTTGAATCCGCTAATGAACGGGATTATTGTGTCGGAATTTCAATTAAGGGTTAATTCACGGAGATTGGTATGGAGAGTGATAAAAAGGAGCTTGAGTAGAAGAGCTCGGCGTAGTTTATTTCAGTGCTCGCGTAAAAAATGCCTTTTCCATTCCCCTAGATACTTTAGTCACTCTTTCTGATTGATAGTTGTGAGAGGCACGAGTTGAGAGATTGGCTCGGAGAAGGTCACTGTCACCCTTTCAGGATAAGCCGGCTTATGATGCAGGAAAAAAGTAGTCCCGTCGACCACCTTTCAATGAAGAGCTGTCTTCACACAAGACGGTGTGTTAGTAGGAGGTGGGGGTTCAATAGCACTAACACTAGACCGAGATTACACGGATCTTTTTGAAGATGTATCATTCTCATGAAAGGGCATGGCAAAATGAGTTGGAGCTCACTACAGAGAGAAACGTAACCACGAATTTCTCTCCCTCTGTTATCACCTATTCGTCATTATTACACAACCATTTTTAATTATAGTTTTCAGAAAACATTCCAATTGCTAAAAGGCCATCTAAACAATACACTATTCTGTTGAGGAAGGTTCGCTTCTGTTATTCAACAGTTTATAACCTGGCAAAAAATCTACCGGCGTTACATGGACCCTTGTAGTATGGAGTCATGTAGCTTTATTGGGGGGAAGAAAACGTTTGGCAACCCTGATAGAAACTAGTCAATCCACCCCTCTTCACGTCTCTTATCACGTCATCTTCACAACCAAAATTTGTCTTTCATTGCTTTTCTACTTCTAACCTTCACCTGTAGGGAGCGGTCGGGTGAATTTCGACGGCTTCTGCGAGATCGCTTCACATTTTCTGGAAGACGACGACGCGGAAGCGATACAAGAGGAGCTGAGAGAGGCTTTTCGGCTGTACGATAAGGAAGGTTAGTTGTGAACTTTCTCTCTTGACTACTCAGACGGCCGTCTTGTCAAACTTACCTGAATTCTGTATCTAACGATCTGTCGAGCGATACGTAACAACAACGGAACTTCCTCCCCAAATCCTCTGCCCAATTTCTAATCCCACTTTTTATATTTGCTTACTTGGAAGGTTTTATAAAATTTCAAACCTCTAAGTTATGAATTTTTTCAAAACTCGATAATAAGTAAAACAACGTTGGTCGCTGATTATCCTGAAACCCCTCAATACCCTGAGTATCCAACTTACCTCCAAAACTCACATCGGAGGTGTTACCTAAATAGTTTAAAATAAAAGTGAAACAATACTGAAAATGCAGTCGCTGCCAACCGCTCTTTTCTATCCCGAGATGACTTTAAAATGTTATCTTGAATCAATCATAAAACCCCGTTTTTATGGAAAGGATTTTCTAAAAATAGCGATTCCACTTCGAATATCGCTAATTCAAAAAAATTAGGTTTCTCGAAGATACTTTTACGGTAATTGCATTTTCAAATGTAGCAGGAATACATGCAAATTGTATAAACTGTGTTGGTAAGGGATAGCCGATTGATTCTATGGAGCAATTCAATTTGAATAAGAAACAACCAGTAATTTTCACTCCCATTTTCTCGACCAAAACCGAACCAGACCTTTTCTAATCAGTGTCTACAGTTTTTAAGTCGAAAATGACAGGAAAACGTAGTATTTCTTTCGCACTCAACTTGAATTCCGCTCTAAAATGTATAAGGAGCCTTCAATTTGCGTATATCATCCGAACGGTGATCGCCGATATTTTGTCACTCGCTCGCCACGTTTGGAAATGTTAAACCGTAAAAGTATTTTAAGGAACTTTTCGGGTTGCTATTGATGTCCTTAGGAGTCCATTTCAATACAAAATGTGGTTCTCTATTGCCAAAAACCTTTCACAAATCGTATCTCGGACACGGGTTAAGATAAAAAGGTGCGAATGGCGACGTTCTACTCATTTTGTAGTCTAATTTCACCAATTATTTTCTTCTGTACCAAGTAAAAAACATCTTATATTATTAAAGTATAATTTTCAAAAAAAGAATGTCCGTCGAATCTTCAGGAAATGGCTACATCACGACAGGCACCCTCAAAGAGATCTTAGCCGCTCTCGATGACAAGTTGACACCGGAAGACCTTGACGGGATCATCGCTGAAATTGACACTGACGGTTCGGGAACTGTTGATTTCGACGGTGAGATGAGGAAACGAAATAAAATCACTCTGATACTTTACCATTATTTTGTTTTATTATCATCCTTTATTATCATATTTCTTATTTTTAGATGGTTTACTTTTATTCCAGAATTCATGGAGATGATGACCGGAGAGTAAGCCACCACGCCCTCTAACACTGAAAACATAATATTCCTATTCTCCAACCTACAAACGTAAAACACTAATTTAGAAACGTGCTATTTTGTAATAATATCGTTGCATTACATGAGCGATTAACGATGAAGAATGTGATTAAGTAACTGTGTTTTGTCAGTTTTTTTATCCCCTTCTTGCAGCGTTCGATCATTTCGCTAACTATATGACACCAATGTAATTTGTTGTTATTGCAATAGTACACTATACTTAGTGTTCGAACGATTTTGGTTCGTGTTAATATTATTCCATAACATTTATTTTGTACGTATTTTAAAATAAAGTATTTTTCTTGTTACCAACATATTTTCTTCATGAGCCCGGCAACTTCAAGAAATAATAATGAATAAATCAAATAAATTCAATTACAATTTTCATGCAAACATCAAATACACAGGCATTTGGCAATACGGTGGAACAGCAATTTATTGGAAAAAATTTTCTTTAAAAATCTTCTAAGAAACTAGTCATATAGGTTCTGATTTTATCAAATACAGGAGTAAATAAATTACAAAATACTTTCAACCAGTCTGTTCTCCTCTTTTAAGGGATTTAGTATCCATACAATGGTTTGAACATTAAATTGTAAGGACTTCAAAAACTAATTTGTGCTTGCATAGATTCATGACTCAAAATTAGTTCCAGAGAAATAAGACATATGAATAGGATCGAGGGTGGTTATTGTATTTCCTTCCGTACCCTTAACTCAGAGGGCGTAATAATAGTTGCCTCGTTCTTATTTTTAAATTTGTCTGCCAACATGGTAATCGTATAACTAGATCTATGGGGGCTGTATTGTATGAGTAGATCGTCCTACGACGAAGCACGCTGCCGATAAGAAGTTTGCAACAACAACAACACTGCAGATAGAATATTGTCAACGTGGGAGATTGCGGTGGCTGGCGTTCAAAATGATGAATATCCTTCTAGCTCGATTCGATAATCATCATTCATCCTCGTGGGTCTCCAAACGTCTCAAAACCACGCCTCATTCCATTTTAAATGATCTTCCCTTGGCGACGGTGCCAAAACTTTGCACCACCTCCGGAGGGAAATTAAAATTCTTCAGTCAATTTGGGTGGATTCCACCTTTTCTTATTAAAAGAAACGTTTTCGTTTTGTGAAAAAAAGTTGCCCGGTGGGAAGTCCGCTTCGTATTTTAATGCTCGTCGAAAATAGAAATAAACTGGTTTTCCTTATATTTCTGGCCCTTTCTCAACATTCGTTTTATTGGAGCAGTCCTAATCAAATTTAGGATGTTTCCCATGGCCAGGAGCTTCCTGGTAAGTAGATATTAGTGACACTATCTGTATTCTCGAAATACGAACAACCTTAATGAGGGCATAATATCATGGGTTCCTTACAAGAATACACAAGAAGTATGGAGACCAAGAACGAGATTCTGGGTAGTAGCCAGGTGCCTCACCTTGAAGACCTCCACAAAAACATGCAATTTTAGTTAAAAATTGAATTTAAAAAACAATGTGAATAATTATTACCAATTGGATCGATGCTTTAGACTGAGTAATTTTCATGAAAACCCAAATTACCAAGTCATTACGAATGTCACTTCCGCCATTAATTAATCACTGCATTAAAGTGTTATTCCAAGAACAATAAACCAAATCCCTCCTGTAGAAACTGTAGAAAATCATAAAATGAATTTTTGAGGGAATTTTTTTTTTGAGGGCTCCGTGAAAATTTAAGGGTGTTTAAGAATACTAGATGTCATAAAAAGCTGGAATTTTTATCGATAGTTGGTCATTATTGATACAGTTTTGACTTCTATCTGACCTTTTTCCCGGTCACCCTGTATTTTATTTCTCAGAGAATGGCTCGACATGACTCAAAGAGTAATTATATTTGGCTGTTATAATGGTTAATAGGATCAAATCTTGTGAGACCAACTCATCAAATGTAATGGATTCTGTTGCCTGTTGATCTCACATTATTTATACCAAAAATAACCCACGAAAAACAAGAAAATATCCAATAAGTTCAATGGCAAACAAAGGAGGTGCATCATTGAGAAAGAGGCATGAAACAACATAAATGAATGCTGTCATCATCTACAAACTGAGCCTACAATCATTAATTATTGATTGTTTTCATGGTTTTGAATCATGGACTGACTATGTACCGTGTGCTTTAGTTATGTTATTGGAGAATAGGAATGAACTGTGAGTATGATGATGAGGGTGTTGGAGGAGGGTAGTTGAGAGGACCTACGTGATAAGTGTAAAAACTGCGCTCTAGCGGCTGTCAGGCGCAGCACTGAGTCTACAATAATTAAATCGGGACAGTCGCTGTTGGGCCATTCAGGTTTTTTTTTTTTTTCCAAACTAAAATCTTGTTTTTTGAGTATATATGAGTGGGCATATCCTTTTTCAACTGACAATTTGCCAATAAATAACAAATCCAGAGTCCATTAAGGATAGATGAACATGAGATCAACACAAATAAATCAGCCTACAAGTCAATTAGTAAATATGATAACCTCTCGTCCGCCCGATAGCGCCAGGCAATGAGAATGTCCTCTTTCACATTTTAATTAATATACGCATAGTTTGGGCCAGTATTGAGACATTGGTGGGTGCAGGGAATGGCGGAGTAGCGACCTCGACCCTGGGCACTTCGCCCTTGTTTGCGTCCAATGTCTCCCCGATGAACTGTTTGCGGTTTACTAATCTCTTCTCTATGGTTTCGCTGATAAAGAACGGAATTAATTGCAAACGCAGATTATCAATTTCTTCATCACTTACGATGGAAGTGCCGGCCAATCTCTTCGAGCTTACAACTTCCTATAAAAACGGTTATTTTCAAAATGTTTCCTTGTTAATCATTATATCCCCCTCTCCCCTCAATGGCTTTGCCCCGGCGCGAATTTCACCTAACTTGTTATCTAAGGGTGAGAGAATAATATTTTCCAGAACTAAAGACATCGGGCGGGCGAGAGACATTGATAATGGTGTTTGGAGGAGGGAGGGGGGGGGGGGGTTAATGGAAAAGTACCGATAGCAGTAGTCTGTAGATCTTGAAATACTCGTAAAAGTCCAACTCAAATCTAATTTGCACTACTGGAGTAAAAATGTATCATGAAAAAATAATCTTTTGTTTACTTGAATGGGAATTTCGGAGCGCTCTGAAGACGCAGTTAAAAATAGAAAAGTGAAGTGGGAGTTTATTTAGGTACTATTTTGGAATAAATTGGTCACAACGTATATTTGTTTATTCAATTTGTCAAATCATACTGTATGTTCAAGTTTATATCATTCGTACTCAATCGTGTTTGTCTGATGGTTGGTTATAGACGTGGATTGCTCAATAGACACTTCTCTAATCGAGTTTCCAATTTGCTGCTAAAAGGTCAACGTCGAAAAAAAAAGAACAACTCGAGAGGTTTTCAGTATACACAAGGGCGAGACTGAGTGTGGCAGAGAAGCTCGTCTGATTTATCTTCCAATCGAATTGGAAATTCAATCAACTCTCTCCTTCGCTCGAAGTAAAAAGCTTTTCCCTCGTCTCCTTTTCAACAGCTCATTTCGAAACCGAGTATGATTTATGTTCCGTTGCAACGGTCAACTTCCTGTTAAAGTTTCCTCGTCTATTTAATCCCGCCTACGACTTCTGAATACTCGCTAAATTGATGCGAATGTTTAACTTTCGTCGAGTTTTCATCGGAAGCGAAAAGACGCGTCTTCATCATTTCCGTTGCGAATAAAATGCGGAAGGTAACGAGTGACAATAGCCCCTAAGGACTTCGGTAGAAACTCTTTCCGATGCTGAATCAATCGGGTTTAATGAGAAGTAAAGAGAGTTTCGCTCAGAAAAGTTGCCCGGTTCGTACGTAATGAACCAAACTAACGAGACGACGTTGTGACGAACGTAATTGCTCGGTCGTCGTAGCCTATGGGCATTTTTGCTTCGTTTGTATCTCTTGCAACTAGGTTGTCGGTTCTCGGTAACGAGCTAACCAAATTCGGTTTCTTTTGCCATCAGGTAGGGTCGCTTCCTGCGGCACTGAAGCGAAAAAAGTCTCACCCACAGGCCCTTCTCCCTCTCTACCATTAAAACATTGGGTTCATTTTCATTTTAAAAGTGGAATTTGGCCACCATACGAAATTAACAAAGGATCTTCTCAAGTCCTGTAGTGAGGTTAGGATTCAATGAGAATGAATGATAAAATTCGTGCAAAGAAAACAGCCCCTAACCTAAAAGATTAGCGAAAAGAAATGCATGGATCACTATGGTGTCTCTAGTTTCTAACAAAACATGTAAATATCCAGGAAAATGATTACCGTGTCGAGGTCACTTATTACATTCCCAAATTATTTGATATATATATATGTTTTTCAAGAAACTGGATTTTAGTTAGACCAACTGCCGAATGTCCACTGTGACGTCATGGAAGGTTACAAGCGGTTTACGGCTCAACTTCTGTGATTGCCAAAGTTCGTTTTGTTTTTCTCTCATCAAAAATATTATCCGTATAAACGCCCTCTCGTTCTCAATATTTTGTATACTTTTTTTCATCAATTCATTTCTTCACCCAACATCCTCTGCGTTCTGCAAATGTCAAGCCCTCAGGGGAGAAGCCATTTTTTTCAGTTACAGTCCCACATGTTCGTAAATATAACGAACTATTCGACTCTTTGACTGCTCGGAAGATTTTCCTACCTTTTATATGCGTTTCCCCAAACCACTATATTCTTATGAGGAACACAAATAATTATGAAGTACCTACTCATAGAGTGAAGTTTATGAGATTCGAATTTCTCATTAATAAGCGCTTTTAACGTAGTCGTCAGTTTTTTTAGCTTTTCAAACAAACGACCAAGAAGATGAGAAAAATTTGGAGAAAATCTCGTGTTTGCGACGTGAAAACTCATCAACCCTGTTTAGGGTCAACAAAGCCTTCATTTTAAGATTTTCTGTCGATTGGTGAGTTTGTGAGACACTTGTGACTCGATGGGATACTGTTAGATGAGACTGTTGACGTTATTGCGGACATTCGATCTTCTTCAACTCGTTACGAGCAGCAAATGCTGCCACATTTACATAGTAGGCTGAGAAACGTGATAGCGAGTGAGTTATCATTCGAAACTACTTGAAAATGCAAATCTTGTAGGCTGGTAGGTATGTAAGTAGGCTGAACGATTCATTAGGTTTCCTCAGAACATTTAACGCAATACTTGGAAGGTTTTGATGCAAAATACGAAAAATATTGGTGAGTATAAGTACCCGAGCCTTCGTTCGAATAACGTCACTTTGTTTCTGTCTACTAGTACGTATGCTCCTCCACCACTGAGCGTGTGTTGTATCAAATCCTAAAACGTATGTACAGTTTGAGAGAGTCAATTTTAACCGTGAAAATTCCTCCAGTCATTTTTATCGGCAGCGTGTTGAACCTCAAAACGCCCTGATCGACATGGTTTCATCTACGCGCGCTCTACGGATTTTCTTTCTCACGCGATGTTCCTAGTCCGTTAGTGGTTGCCAATTTTGAATTTGTTCCATTGGGTTGGCGAAGGCTGAACTCCAGTGCGTTAGAGCTTTCCCTCGAGCGAACATGTAGGATCCGAGGACGCATTTTCCGATCAATTTGTCTGTCACAGATGAAGAAAAATGTAGTAGTTGATATAGATACCTAATATATTCAAAGGAGTGCAGATGTAAGCAACGGAGGAGACCTAACAGGTTAAAAAGGAGCAACTAAATCTGTGTATAAAAGTAACAAGAGCTAATTGGAGCACATCAAAGGTGACGGCAGAAAGTCGGGCGCATGCGCATGAATTTGAGGTCGTGATTCATAAGATCTAAAGAGTAGAAAATCTCGCTGTTCAAAACCACCACATTCATATCAGTATTGAACGCCTACCTTTGCCGTATCCAGGTTGCGTTTGATACACTTGTAAGCTGAGGCTGGTGACGTCAATATTCGACTGAGGGACTCGAAAATTGAACCCTTGCGAATATTTCGGGTCAATTCCACCCTTCACGACGCTTGTTCTCTTTACTTTGACTGTGTGCCAATGTTGATTCAGAGTCAGACGGACGTACGTTTCCTCTTTCCCGCCATCGTGGAGCTGCACAGAATAACGTTGATAGGCAGTTGTTAAATAAAACTCATAACTTCGGGAGGTTTCCACATAGTTTATTTCCAGATTAAAAACACTGAAAAGAGGTATTTATTTTTTCATTTTTTTTTTTAACGGGGGGTTGAGGGCGTTTTTTAACGTCAGTATCACATTTTCATTTTTCCCCTCGAACTGTATCGCTCAGGGTTCGTCGAGAGTTCTTTCCTGCGTGAAAACCTTCCATGAAAACCTCCTGAATATAATCACTCTATTGAACGGAGTTCGCCCGCCGCTCTTCAAATATATATCTTACATTTTCATCGCAATCCAGTTCAAAGGACTTTTACATATTTGACATCGCCAACAGAGCAGAAAGAGGGAAAAATATCGTGATCAACAGCGCTGAATGCAAAAAAACATTCTTTTGATGAGTAAAATACATGAAGGAATGGAAAATTGTGTTCTCCTTAATTTTTTACGTTTTTAGTTGTAACAACACTAAATTTACGTACTAGTGTCGTGTAAATTCTAATGGATAGTGTGAGTACATTTTGGTTGGAGATGGAAGAGTGTGCCTCAGATAAAACAGGACTTGCTGATGCCACTAAGAGCTGAAGATAATTAATAGAAATCAGGAAACGAGACCCCTTGGCAATATAAGGCCAGAATATACCTAAATTTTCAACCCTGACAGACGCTTAGAACCATGGTTCTTATTCAAATACGCTTCTAGTGATTTCACAATTGTGTATTACATTAGGATGCTCTTGAGGGAAGACTGATCAGAGGGCGAAATTCCCCCAAAAATATCTTTCAAAATGTCTTTCTTGAGCCGTTATTACCCACTTCCAGTATGCAGAAATCGTTTCGGGATTCACTTCAATCGATGAAATTATACCTCACCAAGAAAACGCTAAAAGAACTCAGATCCAATTTTCAAAACACAACCCCTCACCCCTACCCGACCACCATACATAACAATCTATCCAAAACCCACCCTGATTGATTTTGTGTAGAGAATTTGGTAGAAGATGATACTTTACATGACTCAGTATAAAAAAATCTCGAAAAGCTACATTGAAAACTCAATTTTTCACTCAAATCCTCTCTATTTGGGGCAATTGGGCAAAAATCGTTCGAACGGACGGACATTTTATTTTTTGAATCTAGATGGTAGGGATGTACGAAAAAAATATTATTTTCTGACGATATTTGTCCAACAGTATATTGATGTATCGATACTGTTTCTTCGAAACCCGATATTTTATCTTCTGAAAAGTTTAGAACAATCATAAACTCATACACCATCCAGTATCTAGTTATCCAAGAATCCAAGAAGAACCTGATTTCAAATGGGACACAAATACAAGTAGGGTCGTTTGAATTGAACACATCAGGAGCTTCAGGGTCCTGAGAAAAGCTCTATAACAACAACAACAACAACAAGCATTATTTGTTTCTTCTTTCCACCTGGAGCAAAAACAGACCGGTTCGAAGCCAATTCAAAACAGCGGAATGATCATGTTGTGAGCTCTTATCAACCTAGGAAGCTGAAATTTGAACGGTAATATTTTTGTCAAACAAAAACAGGTGTATTTTTAGAATTTTAAAAAAAGAAGCGATATATCGATATTTTTTGACGAGGTGAATATTTCCACTGGATAGTTATTATCTCTAAACACAAATTTCCGTGTTTCGGGCAAAACAAAGATATCAAATTCAGGTTTGATCGAACTCGAGATTGATTGAAAATAATGAACTAAACGAAATTTCGCGAATTCGTGGCCAATTCATGCGAGTTTTGCGTTATGCGACTGGTTTCTCTCCTTAACAACATGTGAAGAAGGCAGCAACACGATATTTAAATCGTTCATACAACATACAAGGTTCAAAATCGGACCCCTTCGAGAAAATGTTAACTGATTACCGATAAACTGTTAACCGATAGTAGGAGATATGATTATGCTAAAGGTTGTGTAAAATTCTTGTTTCATTCGCGTTGATCTTGAGCCTCCTCCAGTGACGTTAATACCCGGTGACTGGCAGTTGGGGAACGGTATGAACTTGAGAAACTTCATAACGCTCAAACTCCGAACAATATCCGGCGACAAAATAAAGGTCGCTCGTTTCCCCTGTCGTCAGTGGGCGACAATCAAAACTGACTTTTCATTGTGGATTTCCCGTTTTGACTCAACTCGGAAGGGATTTCTATGCGTCCAGGTGAAAAAGACCATTCGCGGATAGAAGACCGCTCCATACACGTACATACATCAACGTATTTATAGAACGGTGGTATATTACCGTCGGCTGCGCTTGAGCCCTTTGGTCGCGCTCTAATAATAAACTAAGGTGAAGTTCAATTAACATTCTTTACCGGCGGCTCCTACAGGCCGCAATGTCCCGTATTGTTATATTTATCCCGTTTCCACCCCTCACCTCTTTTTTTCCCGAAAAAATAAACAGCGGGGCGTAATGTATAGGCGTAATTTATTTCAGTGGGTTTTCTTCCCTGGATCAGTTTACACCTTCGCGGTACAATAATTAATTTCAAAACAAGAGACCATCTACATAAACAACTCTGCAGTCACCTGAAAAACCTCTTTATTTATTGTTTTGGTTTTTTGAACGCGATTTTTTTGCTTTCTTTGAGAAAATTGGCCACGGATAAGTACCCGACAAGTTTCTGTTACGACTATATACCATCAGTAAGGATAAAATGGAAAAAGAAGAAGAAGAAGTGAACGTTTATTCACAACAAATAAAGAGAAATGAATTAGAATAATTAAAACCACCAGAATAATGATGCCCGTCTGTAGGCAGTGCTTGAATTGACGGGCCGTTTGGAGTTCCACCCATTATCAGCAGTCTGATAAGAGCCCCTTTCTGGCGTCCAGCCAACAGTATGAGATATGTATGTTAACTGCATGAATTTATGAATCAGGATAATGATGGGAGTATGGGTATGTTTATGATGGTATCAACAAGGTTTGTAATTAAGCCAAAAATCACATTTTTTTAAATTATACTAACTGAAATTGGGTAACACCCTTACATTTTGGACGCTCAATTAACATGGAGTTTGGGCAGATTACCGGGAAAGGAGGCCGAATGTTTTAAATTCTGTTTTAGGGGGGAAAGGGGGGGATAAGAAAAGAGAAAAATATTATTTTCCACTGAATTGTGTACATTCAATTGTTTTAGATGTCTGGAATACCAAAAGAGGGTCTCAAGGGGCATTCTTGAATAATATACTTGAATATAACAAAAGAGGTTTGTCTAATTTATCTTTCTTTTAATTAGATACCTAACTTCTTCGATGACCTAGAAGTAAGTATACGCTGTCATGGGCTGAACGGTGTTATTTTGTTAGGGAAATGAAACTCTTCGTCGATTTGCCTCAACTTTCATACTTTCCTTAGCCCTTCACACAATACATTTTTTCAAATCGCAATATGTCGTTTAGTAGGGTATTCGTTCAATATTCCTTGATTTGCCGTTTTTAGTAAATTGTTTTTCAAAATTTTCTAAAAATTTAACAGTTTGGTTCACGAAACTTTTCATCTCCACAGGCCTAAATTTGAGGAGAATGTGGAAAAAAATGTGTTTTTTTGAAACTAGATTTTCTGGGTTTTTTGGAACTAGGCATGTGGGGTATTATCTCCACATAATTTGGAAGGTTGACTCTTTTAGAATAAGTTCCGATTCCCTCTCTGCTAGGAACATGGATAGTGATCGAACAGCGTTTGGTTGTTATTCCTGAATAACACCTATGTTTCATATATGGTCAACCTTCCGATTCGGCTCAAATTTTTTCTGGCGTTTTATATGTCCTGATCAAAAAGGTCAAGTCGCCGCCTCCGCCGTACGCGTCCACGCCGTTTTGTTAGTAGAAATTTTCTAAAATCTGAACAGGGTCTGTTCCCGGCCGAACCTCGAAACTTTTACCCGATCGGAATTGGGGGGGGGGGGGATCAAAATGGTTTTTTGAGATTTCAGTTTTTGCGATCTAGGCGATCATTTTCCACTAAATTTTGGACGCTGAATCCAATTAAACGGGTCCCACAATGATTGGCAACCACTGAAAGAAGTAATGGGTCAAATTGGGTATTTATTACCCATTTTGAATATGTGTTTTCGGGATTTCTGGTACCTAGGCGTGTGGGGTATCATTTTCCACTAAATGTTGGACGCTGAATTCAATGATGTGTGCCCCAGAACGATTGGCACCCACCGGAAGAAGTTATGGGTCAAAATGGGTATGTATCCACCCATTTTGTATGGGTCAGGATTTCTGGTGCCTAGGCGTGTGGGGTATCATATTCCACTAAATTTTGGACCCTGCATCGATTGGAATGGGTCTGGGACCCGCCACACCCACTGTTTTCCCCATTCGAGGAATAACCAACCCGTGTTTTACCTTATAACTGTGATCAACGTGGGCGGATGATCAACAGTCTGACGTTGTTTTGACGCTTGTAAATACTGAATGTAAAGTAAAAATACTGTATGTAATTGTATATTTTTCATACAAATATAATGTTTGTAAGGAAGTTATGTTTGTTTGAGTTAAAAAATTTGAGTTTGAGTTTTTAAATGTACGGAGGACGAAGTAAATTGGTGATGGAGAAGGGTGGTGTGTGCGTGGGGGAAGGGGGGTCCAGAGTCTGCCTATGAAATGCGACAAGTTCTATCAAATCCTCTACTCTGAAAATGGCTTTTGTTTTTTACAGAAGGATTACACGGTGTTCCGGTTTCTGGGTGTCGTGTTCGAGTGAAGCCTGATACGGGAGACAGAGAGGAGAGGGACAAATAATCTAGTCGGACCGTTGACGGGAGGTTTGCGGTTTGAGCTCGACCATTGTAGTCGGAATTGACAACTGGTAACGGCCACCGCATTTTGGTCTTTGACTACGCGTGAAACTCGGTCGGAAAATCTGCGAGGAAAACCCTTCAAGCCGCTTTGTGGTTGGGTATCACGCTTATCGGCCGCCTCTGCTCGAAAAGAGCGTCAGTTTGGCCAACGACTCGTACACGGATTGATGTTTTATCAACCTGAGATCTACTTTTCGTATCGAGTTACTAAATTGGTCTGACATCGGTCATTCCAAACGACCCGACGTCCATTCAAGTAATGGAATCAGAATGCTTTAGTTGTGTGATATCATTCCGTTTGGTACCTAATATTCCATTAGAAATCATGGCAATTTACGTGAATCGACCCGCTCGTAATCGTGCCTGTTTACCCTGCTTATGGCGTTTTATGTGTTCGTTTTCTTTTGCAAGGTTCCAAAAACCATTGGTTTCCACTTTTTGGCCGAAATGCACTTTTTAGAGAGATTTAGGAATAAGTATATTGGACGTTCATTCCAATTTTTGAAGGGTACGTGAGATCTGACAGCGAACTAGGGTGACACACCCCATAATTTGCCTTCCCAATATTTCCCTCTGGAACGCATGAAATATCGCTGTGCAATTACCGGTAACAACCGGTCTCCGCAGCAAGTTGACTGAAAATTATGCTTCAGGCAAGAAGACCACAACGCGGAATATTGATCGTGCGGATCAGTGCTTGGAGAAACACTGACATCATCCGATACTCCAGTGACCCACCTGCACAGAGCAGGTTAAACCTCAAGTTCTCTAGAGCAGAACACGGAGGATAACGTAAACAAGATGGTGGAGAGTTTTCGCGTAATTGCAAGCGACTCGACAAGTTACGCTTTTAGGACGTCACTTTGCACTTAGGTCGATACTTGACACAATCGTGTAACTAGGCTCGCAATATTCCCTATGTAACCGCTCTCATCGTGGAAACCTTACACTTCCTCGTTTTGATCAATTAGGCCTTTCTGGGTAATCCGTTCTGTACAGTCGCCACCCCCTCTACCCATCATTAGTCGAAAGAGGACACCACTTGATTGTTCCCTACCATTTTAGGACAAAAATTGTATTTTACCGCATCAAAATTTCACCATTCCACACATATAACTTAATTTGATTTTCTTATTTCATTTTATACAAATACATACACTACTAAAACCACAAAGACCAGGCGAACAAAGACCTAGGTAAAGTTCAGAACATCCCCTATTTCTACTATTTTAGAGTGGTAAGGATGTTGAATAAGTGTTTCTAACCTACATTCAATATTCAACTTGAGACACACGTGCTTGGAAGGTTTTTGAAATTGTTGAACAAAAATTCACGTACCACGGGGGGTTAAAACTATTTCCAATATAGCATTTTCACGCCAAATTGGAAGTTTTCCATTTCTAATGGGAGGTTTTACACACCATATTGGAGGTTTTTCATATCATAATGGGGGTTTTGGACATCAATTTGGAGGATGACAGAAATACATTATTTATTACTGGGAATGCAATAACAACAAATTAGCGAGGGAATCACATTCAACAAGTAAGAAGGTGAAGGGACAACACTCCTAAATCTTGGAAATCTTCTTTCGACTCGTCCCCATTTTCTCTAATTCGTATCAGACGATACTATATCAAAAATAAAAATCTAAAAAGTCAATCAGTTTAATGAATAAAGATTTGGTCTCGAGTGTCTCTAACATCGCCTATGGAGATTTTGCACATTTTTTAGGTTATGAAGATATTTATACTGTTCGCGGAAGACCTGATTCTGGGACCATGTAAATTGTGCGTGTAGCAACATACACTCCATTACACTCTACAGTTGAGCTCAAATAAAACACTTTTTTGATCTGAGGATTCGACAAAAAATACTTTACTGGCAGTGAAAAGTCTAAAATTGATGTATCAACTAATAGCATATATCCCCTCTCTTCGGGAATTTCAGGATTAAAAGCTGTAACGTACATGCGAGATGGGAAAATGAAGAAGCGAAGGTAATATCCATCTAGTTCGTCTCTTCTCCCATTTGAGCCACCTTTTTTTCGATGTAATATTTTATCCGGCAGTGGGCTGCAAGGTGAGCCGTAATAATTGGTGAATCTAAAAATACAACAAACTTCAGCCGGGATTCCGTGGGCTAACTCAAAACAAGAATAAACTAAAAGGAAGTAGAAAAACAGAACTAAGCGAAACCGCTATTCTGGTTGTATTGGCAGGGAAGGGCCCGCCGTTCTTGATTAAGGTCGACTTCTGATATTAGGGACAGCACAATATCCTTGTGAGAGGTCACCTAGTGGAAGGAGGTCTTTGATGTATCTGGCAAGCTGGCAACCCAATCAAATGACTCACTCCAAATCAATTACGGCCCACGGCTTCATAACGGCTTTAATTCCAGCTTATGCGGCCCTCGAATTCCTCTCTCTCTCGACACGTAGACATCGTTTTAGTTTTGCCACGAGTTGGAAGTTGTTTCAGTCACACCTGGTCACCGAAGCGAATGCGTTGAAATGACGACAGCAAAAACAAGTCGAAGCCACACGTGCATTCTCTTCAGTGGTGAATCGTTCAAACGACATCCTTGAACCGTCAAACGCGCAAATATGCGCCCTGTCCGTGAATACATTGCCAAAAGCTTTATCTCCGCTCTTCAAACCGTGAACAGGAGATCAGAATAAGTCTCAACATTGTAGGAGAGAGGATTAAAAGCTGCACCGGCTTTATATTCTAACCAAACACCCTGAAATACGACCCATTAGTGTGTACTGGTGTTACAGCATAATTCATCATTCAAACCCGAAATAACCTAGTGGCGTCAAATCATCTTCAAGCAAAGTTCAAGTTGTGGCTGTAACAAGAAAACTATTTTTGTGATGGAAATCTGATCGATACCCTTTCGAAATTGATAGTTTATAGATGGCCCAGATATATTTCATAAATATGAATAAGAATAAAATTCATGAATCAGAACACATGAATTTGATTACGAATATTCGCATGAATAAATAATACCAATACAACAAAAATTAAAAATCACGCTTCTGTACGAAATTCACTAAAACTCACGTTTATTTTAAGACTAGCTCAGTACACCCCATACGCATAATTTTGGCACCCCTCATTTTATTGTAAGCATGGCTCAACAGTAATCATCTCATCACCCAACAGTTTGATAGATACTTTGAGGACTTGATAGATTGGTCACAATGAAAGAACGGATTTGGAAAATTAAATTTCTCAGCCTAAACTTTATGTAGAATTCGCTGGCGTAGGATAAAACCGCAATATAACGGGTTCAGTCATTCATACCCCATTCATCAGTCATTTGCCACCCATTTGTAGGACGTTTTTGTTCGCATTGTATTTTTATCGGAAAAAGGAGAAGAGGGAGGGGGTGTTATCACTTTCAAATAATTTGAATTTCAGGAACGATTCTAGCGGAACATTGAAATTTGAGGCTCATTTACGAAAACTGCAGTCAAAGTTAGAAACATTTACTATTAATTTGTGACATTTGCATAAAAATGTTTTTATTATTTTATTCGTGTTCATAATACCTGCTTTGCGTGATTATTTTAATATTATCAAATTAATCCTTTTTTTGTAGTTTTTGTGTTCATAAATCACCTACGCCCATTTGCCGGAGATAAGGAAATTTGTACATGAAACCAAATTTCCTCAGGAGGCAGTGCAAGACCAGCGTAAATGGCAAAATTCAAGTTCTCATTCGCCTGTTTCGTCAAGAAAAAGGTCTTGTTTCAGAGTGTTTCAGGTATCTATTTAAGCGGATATCTTAGGAGCATCTTCAAGAGAGCAAATGGATTCGTGTCGACATTCGATGAGAACGGCCACAAACGAACGAAGGAAAATAAAAGAGCTCGCCCTTCGCCGCGACCGGCTATTTGTTCGGCACTACCCCGCACCACCCTGTATAAATACTGACAAATTGATTCACCAACTCTTCCAAACTTGAGTCTGGACTTACCGGCGCTGGGCTCTTCACGGCCGTGTAGACAAACACGTAGGAAAAACACGGTTTTCATGGAAAAGGGGGTTGATTGAACTTCTCGTTAACGCCGGAAAACCCGATGAGCCCGAGTATCAAATAACAAACCACACATAAGAGCATTTATTTTTTCTTTATTTTTTCTGTCAAAATTGGCCGCAAAATCTTTTGTTAAGATTTCACAAATATCCATTCAAGCGTCTTAAATCCTACGCAATTTTTGAAAACTATTTATTTAGTTTTTATTTTATATTTTTCATAACGTTTTTGGCTTTATGTTCGGCTTTTGAAATGTTGCTACCAAAAGAATATAATACATTTGGTCGCTCCTGACTCATCAAATAAACAATTTTAAAAAGTTGTGAGTACTTTTATTCTACGGTTCATCCTAGGCGAACCTAAAATCGCTCCTTTCCAAAAATCTGTTTAGTCACAGTCACCCTTGAAAACAATACCAAATTTATTTATTTTCATCAAAATTCATCAAAGATCTTGATCCTTGATTATTTTTGCGAAGTATTGTAAGTAGGTATTGAATTGTTGATCGTATAAACGGATAAATAGATTAATCTACGCCCGTGATAGATGTTTTACCAGATCGCCACTGAAGGAGGTTCTTGGGACATAATGTCAAAAAACTCTGAAAATTCTTTCACAGGGGTTGGTTACTCACCACCAGGCGCATGGGGACTCACACCAATTAATTCAGCGCCCAAAATTTACTGGAAAATGATACCCCACTCGCCTAAATCGACGAAAATCTCGAATATCCATTTTTTGAAATACACATTTTAACCCCTACTCCCCCCAAATTTGGTCCGACCGTGCTGAAAAGTTTTAAGGACCAACTAGACCCGGAAACGGGTCCCTGACCAACATTTAAAATTTTTAGAAAATTTTAGAAAAATTAGAAAAATTAGAAAACCAAGGTCGGACGGACATTTTCCTATTTTGATCTAGACATCTTAAAATGCCCAAAATAAATTTTTGGGCCGAATCGAAGAGATTAACTGCTGCGATTATTCAAGGAATTACCAACAAAAAACCTACCTTTCATGATAATTTTTAGTTGACGGTTTTAAATTTAGTTTCAATTTATATCACAAGTGTTGACATAAAAGTCCCTAGCTGTCACCCGTAAATCCAACTATAACAGAAAACATCATAAATAATACTACTGGGCCTCTGTTCAATTTAATGACCGAACTGACCGACTGAGGTTTCGGTCGAATAATTTAACTGGCTGGAAACGAGCGATTCACCTAATTTGCCTCCGCTAATTGTCGGCAAGGGGCCAAATGCAGGCGAGTGCTAATTGAGTGTGATGGTTCGGCGGGTTATCAAAATGTTGAACGATGGCGGACTTAGCTCGGGACGATTTGCGATTAAACCGCTTCGGGGATGGTAACTGTTATTCTTAAGGTGGAAAAATTCTCAGTCATTGCATGTTGAGTAGTGCGAATTTGTTGTAATGCAACGAGGATTAATAGCCTTCATTTTAAATGTGAATACCTTGTGTGTGGCACCAATAATTGATGCCAAATTGACAATAACAATTGGAACAATGGACGAAATAACATTCAAAACTACTCTTACCTTGAGGTTTCGAGCAGCTATGACAGACACAGTCAACCTGTGAAGGTTTTCGTTGTAGAAAAGCGACAAAAGGAGTTCACCCAGATCCGATCCAGGGCCGTCCAAGTCCTGCAATCATGGAGACCAATCCAATCAATCATCAGCCGACTCGAGTGCAAACAACACCAATTCAATTTCTTGTGTTAAAAATATAACATTATACCTTTTCCAAGTCCATTTTGAGTAACTCCAACTGATCAGTGGGATGTTCAGATGCCAAATGCCTCAGTGGGAATTTAATGTGACCGATAGTGCCGTTATTCTTGCTTCTTCCAGTGTCTACGACCGTCATTCTGAGAGAGTGATCGGCCAGTTCTTTGTCCGATACCTGTAGGTCATATAAGAGAAGTTATTAAGTCTTGAAGAATAATAATAAAGGCGTCAGTCATGATAGATATTTCACAATACACAGGAAGGAAAATAGAGCAAAATTGAAATGACTTCTTCACCTGGAATACGAAAGTCTCGTCGAAAAACGGATTGCAAGTTTTTTTCTTCTGCCTTGATTGTTGAATTCGGCGCTCGTTGGGTATCAATTGCACCCTGAGAACATAAAGGCCGTTGCCATAATCAAATACCGACATTTCTATAAGCCTAACTCGCAGTTAATTCGTTTACAAAAGTGGTACTGTTGACATGAAAACTTAACCTGTACAGAGTTTAAAATCTGAAATACCCGTAAGTTGCGCTAGGTTCGGGTCCTGGTTGTGTCCTAACTCGTTGCTGTGTTGTTGAGGTAATAATGAGCATATTTTGTGATAGGATTTTTCAAGTTTTTCAAGCACCAAGTCTTATAAAATATCCAGTTCCACTTAATTTTACGCGCTGAGCCAACTGAATCAACCAAGATGGGGTTTTGAGCCGATGGTCACAAACAGTGACAGAGTATGAGTAAAATGGGTATTTTTATTGGGCGAAATGAAACGATTTGCAGCGTTTTTCATAGCTGTCGACCTCTCGGCCCAAGAAATATACTCTTCGTAGAAGTTAGCCGCGCAACTTAACGGCTTCCCATTTGAAGAGAAAACTCCTCAACTGAACGATCTCCCTTCAAGTTCTCCTTCTGCTCGTGCGACCATCTGAAGCTCGAACTTCCTCCGGCTTTATAGCACGTCAAGCACTATAACGGCATAGGTACCTACAATCTCAACGAGTTAAGAGCACGTGTCGAAGTGCTCTTGAAAGTCCCACCTTCTCACACTTGCAGTTGACTGATGTTTTATGGGCAAGTTTTTACGTTCAAAGTGTACGTTTCGTGCGGTTAATTACCCACTTCATTGTAACGACTTTGAAAACGTATGCGGTAATTCACTCGATTTTCTTATAATATGAAGAAAATGGCGTTTATATGCAGGAAACAATAGGAAAAGAAGTCAACTACCACATATGAACACGTCGGGTAGAGAATAAAGTTTATTCTAATAACAAGACAAACTACTGCCTCCCTCAGACGTAGTCCGTAGTCAAGGAAATATGTCGCAGAGAAAAAAAGTTCAAAGCTCTCGTCTCAACACGACTCAGGTATTGGAGTACGTGGAACCCATCGAATATCAAATCCACGCTCGCAACGCATTACTCACGTCACTTTCATCCTGCTCAAGTGGAACAGACCGAGAAAACCGTTCTCAGAAAAGCGTTTACCCAAGAAACCCGCATATTTCCCGACAAGTAATGACAAATATGTCAACGCAGAGAAACGTTGAACCTCTGCATATATTTACTGTCTCGCTGTTCAAAACATACTGCTCACGACAGGTCAGCCCTTGTAAATAGTATAATGACACGTTGATTGGTGGTTTATTTGACTGCTCCTCATTCATTTATCCTCAAATCGTATATGACGGAGGATTTCGAATCTACATTTTATACTGCCACCGTTTCAAAATGAAGAAAATAATGATTTCTTGTCGCCTTCCTGTCCACGTTTGCGAGTTAACTCTGCTTGCAGAGATGAATTCATTGCATTTTCCGCCTCATCTGAAATGATGGGCGGAAAGGCGTAATGACCCGGAGAGCCGAGAATGGGAACGAAAACAGAATATAAAACACTGTGGCGAGTCCTTCGGGCTATTTCAAAGCGAGTCGTGGTTTGCTTATATTTTACTCGGTGGTTTTTGCACGTCAGAGTTCGCAGTATGCTGATGATTTTATAAGTTGAGCCGCTGAATGAGGAAAGGAAAACTTGTGCGGAACACCTTATTTCGGTTGTTGGTATAAATAAGGATTTTTCCTATTCTTATTAAAATAATGTGGACAAACCCCACCACCTCATTTCAGCAACCTTTTAATTTTAAGTAATTTTATAAAAATTGTTTGTCTGCTGTGTTTTCTTTTGGTTGTCTATTCCTTGAATAATGAACCTATGTTTTCATGCAAAAAGTCAATCCCTCCGATTTTGGTAGTAGAAAATTTTCTACAAATCTGAAATTTGAGTCGGGGACCCGATTCTGGCTATAGTTGATCCTCAAAGCTTTTCAGCCAGATCGGACCAAATTAGGAGGGGGGGATGGGTATAGGAGCCAGAATGTGCACTTTGAAAAATGGATTTTCATGTTTTAGGCGATCTAGGCGTGTGGAGTATCATTTTCGACTAAATTTTGGACCCTGAATCGACTAAAATGGGTCCGGGACACGTCTCAACCACTATTTTAACCATTTTTCCTATGTTTGATATTTAGGTGTGTGGTATATCATCGTTCTCCATTAGTTTTCATGACTCTGAATCGACTGAAATGAATCTCCATGCTCCTGGACCGAGAAATAACCAACCCCTGTGAAAGAATTTGCAGCATATCTTAAATGCATTTGTATCAGAGACCGATTTGTTCTCGAGAAGAACGTCACGCTCACACGAGATCCCTCATAGAATAATTAACACAATGATTCGCATTCTATTTTTTCCTGACTGCCGACGTAATCATACCCAATCAAAAAGCTTTTCCTATGTACACCATGCGCCTCGGTTTTGGTAGGTATAATTTGAATAATTATATTTCTTTGAGTAATCAGTTTCATTTTGTTTGGTAGGTCGCAAAATATTATAAATTGGAGGCACAAAGTGGTGCATAGTAACTACGAATGAGGAAATAGTTTTAAATTTACTTATCGTAGTGGGAATGGGGTTTATATGGGAGTTGTCCCTCCCCACCGTGCCAATGGGAGTAAAAAAAAGTTTTTTTTTAACTTCATATTTTTTTGCAAGGATTTCAAATACTATATTTGCGCACCCCGCGCAACTGCGCAACCATGTACAAGTGGCACGAAATTTCAAATTATTTCAAATGGGAAACCCAATTTTTCTTTACAGATTCAGATTCTACCCAAAATTGCAGATTTGTTCCTTGAACTAATTTTTTTTATTGCGCGCAACTGGTTCAGTGAGCACCCAAATATGCGCAACCCCAAAATTGTTAATTATTATTATATGCGTGATATTGTTTTCTTTATACTGGATTTGTTTAGTTTGATTATTTATTGTTGCCCTATGACGATTCTTCCTCAGAATGAACTTGGTTTCCGTTTGAGGGTCGAAACTTCCGATAAAAACGGACGAATTTCCGTTTACCGTGGCCACGAGCCGTGGCCAGGATCGTACGTTTATAATCTTCCCACCCTGGAGCTCACGTTTTTCTTGGGAAGGCTCACTGGTTGGTGAAATTACCTGCCAACAATGAACTAACACATGGGACTACCCCGGAAGGGATCGATAAGGCCTCGAGCAATTTCTTTCCCCTCTGAAGAGGTTCGAACACCTTTGCGTTAGACAGTTGATCGTTAGCGACCCTTGAAGGCTCCCGAGGGAGGTTCTCATCGTATTTGGAGTGGTTTCAGCACAACCTCTTCAAGGTGGAGGTAATCAATTCCAATTCACTATTCAGCGAGCCTCTGTGTGAACACTCAATCTTTGGCTCGGCCAATCGTATCGTATTGAATTAAATAACAAATTGAAAACGGAATCACTTACTTTACCACAGGATCGCAGCCGTTTGCCGTTCCAACGGTCCGACTCGGTAGGTTTTTTATTTTCATCAGAGTGATGAGAAGCTTTTCACAACCGGGTTCGTATCTCAAGTAGAACCACACGCGACCCAAGTGCCCTTCAGGGTAGTGCAACTCGTCCTCCAACTCGCTGGGATTTCTGTACAACGAAGGATCCAGTCCACCCAGGCCGCCATATCCTCCACCTGCAAAGTCGACGGCCAATGACACTCGATTGATGAATTGGCAGTCTTAGATATAGTACTTGGTATACTATGCATATCAATACTACATTGCCCTCCACTTATGGCCGGAGTGGGGGCCTATTACGAGAATATTTTGTAGAAAATTATAATCACAGGCCCTAAAACCCCCAGAAGTTCCAAAACCAGCGTTAAAAATGTGCATTTTCGCGCATAACCAGCCTCCGTTTTGGGCGGCCGGCCTGACAAGTTTCGAGGACCAATAACCTGAGCCAGAAAGAATTAACGATCAATGGTTTTTTTTCTTCATCTTATAAAACACAAATCAGTTTAAGGAGGTTATTAGCTCCTGAAAACCCAGTCTGATCATTATTTGTGTAATAACAATAGTTACTGCTCTCCCGAATGACCAAACTTGTATAAAGTGATATAACGATTTAATCAAAAAGTGAAACTTCTTTCTCAACTCGGAAGAATTCCCCTTCTTTTGGCTTAAGAAAACCCTCCAACCCGGGAGTTGTTCCAGCTGCGAAGCAAATTCATTTTAAAACGGGGAAAACCCCACGGAGCACTCCCCAGGTCAATACCCAACCCGTCGAGGTTTTCACAATTCATTATTTACACGAACTTTTCCGTGTGGAGTAACATTTGCAATCCGAATTTCCAATTATGAATGAACATTCTGCGCCGTTTTTCAGGTATTCATAGGAATGATACCAATTCAGTATGTTTCGGTACGAACGCTTTGAGGAATGATTTCAACTATGAAACGCAATTGAGACGCCTCAGTATTGCGAAATAAATACGGAAAAGATGTTGAATGCTTGAAGAATGTGTTAATATATTTCATATGACATCTTTCCGGAGTCTGTGTGAGTGCGGACTTTTTTCTCTCGTTTCCTTCAATCGCCTACAATTCAACGCAATCGTAAAACGTCTTTCCTTCTCGCGTAAAACGTTTCTCTTATCACACGTGATTTCCTTTGGTTTCCCATTCGTATATCACGGCTTCCGGAACTGATTTGGTTGCAGTTGACATTATTTTAGCGAAGGGAAAATCGGACAAGTCTAGACAAATTTAATGTTCATTTGAATGAGCTGTTTATCTAGACAGTACCTGCTCGAAGAGTACATGGATGTAGAGCGATAATCTAATCACAGAATAATAACGAAAGTCTGATGATTGATGTTCTCGTTTTTACACTTAAATTGGACACCTCGAAGACACGCGTTAACACACGAGCAATTTGCAGTATTATTATTATAAGTAGATATATTTTTTAATAATTTTACGTTATATTGAGGCGATTGAGCACGTTACGTAACAAAAATATTCAATAAATAAATCAATAAACTTCGTGTTTAGGCGTTATCACAGCAAATATGAACACTTGGTGTCTTCATAACCACTAGTTATGTTGTTGAAGTGGTTCTGCGGGATCATAACTTTCAAGTGCTCCATCCCAGTCGTTTGACTTTACAAGATTAGATTATGGGATCGAGGCTCGATCACATTCCAAATATGTTTGAAGATCGGCGGTTTTTCAAAGCATCGATCTGAGAATGTTTACGGAACTTGATAGAACTGGAAAAGGCGCGGGTGAAAGTAAATTGAAAGAAGTATCTTTTACCGGGCTTTTTTTCGCTCCTCTTGATTAGATTTATACATTTCTTTAAAGTGAGAACGTTGAAGCTTGAGATTTATGGTGTCAGATGGATCCATAGGGAACAGAAGTTTACTGAAGGTGAAGAGTCCAAAGGATGTTACGGCTAAATCGTGCCGTGTTCTTGTTAAATTTTTTAAAAAGCCATGTACTCGCCCAAATCTATATGTTTATTCACTAACATGAAGTGAATTGTTTGAGCAGGAGTCACTCCCACCTACACTAAATTATTGCAAATATACTCCACTCACGTTTCAAGTGGTTCTGAATATCATCAAACAGAGATAAGGCTAGGTAATGATACTCGTAACTGCGCTTTCTGAAATCACAGCCTCTATGATATCAGTGCTGCCAATACAACAAGTTTTTACTTCACTATCGATAGTCAGCAACTAATGTAGGAAGTCTCACGCATCATGCTGACCTCAGCATGTTTTCGTAATCTTGCGACAATTGTGCTTGTAGTTTTTCATTATAAATGAATAAAATAAAAACGAAAATTATGAGCATCAGCGTCTTACGTCTAAAGCTGACCTTCCTGGTGCATATCTTGAACTTCTGCATTTATTTAATAGGTCTGAAAGTCACCTTAAGAAAACCAGCTCATTGTTTTGGACCTCTTCTGACGGGTTGCAGCAATAATACCCACTTTCCTTCCCGTCTCCACCCACGGCAAACTCTCGTCAAAGGGAAAGCAACCCTTGCAATGGGCTTTGTGCTAAAGGTACATAGATGTGAGTAATTAAACAAAAACGCTTTTGACGGAACGAGAACCCTTGAGGCATGCAGCTGCCAAACAATGTCACCTTCAGATGAATGAAGGGAAAACTGGGTGTGTCGCTTTGAAAAACCCTAGCACCGGTAGCAATTTTCCCCGCGCTAAGAAAAGCACGACCTAATTTAGTGTAAGTGGTGTTCGACTCGGCTCCACGTTCCTTGAACATGGAGGCCTCTTGAAATAGACTAGGAATGAGAATCCCACATTATGATGTAGCTAAGTAAACGTTGGAGCAGATTAAATTGGTGATCAATCTTCAAACACGGCTGTACATAATATGCTTCTCTAGCGCATGACAAACAACTTAATCAAGAAGACAAGAAATTGAGAAATGTAGAATAATTAATAAATGTTGGTACGTCACTCTTATTAGATCAGCTGCCATATTTCGAATATTTCGAAGTCTCCTATCGCTCTGTACGATGATACATTAAGGAGATAAGCTATTAAGACTGAGAGATAGTCAACTGGTCCATCACTCTTCTCTCTAGCAGAAGGTAGAGGGGACCAGTCAGCATGGTAGGGGTAACCAATTAAGCACTAAGTCCCCAACAGCTCCTCAGCCACCCCCACCCTAAAGCTCATAGCATGCCAATGATGGAAGACCGCAAGCATAAGAAGAAGCGTGTTAGTACGGAGGCCTTGCTTCTGCTTTGCTGCTCCCGTATATCAGGCACCCTACCCTCTTCCGGCGTTCGCCTGCCTGTATCAGCCCAGGATGGGCCTCGTTGAGGTGCCGGGTTTAGCAAGGGGTTTTTTTACATTGGAAGGATTCTCGGACCGCTTTGACAACTCAAAATCCACATACACCAATTGAATCTTCGGGATCACTATCATGTCACTGATGTGTTGCTCCTGGCCTATCTTCCTAGTCCCCCCAGCGATCGTATTCTTGGTTCAATCTGCCTGATCACAAGCTCCCAGCGAATAAACTCTCCCTGCGACCTCTACAGAGTCTGCCCACCAAAGAACATATAAATTGGCGTGTCCCTGGTTGAGGCTAGAAGGAAATTTTGTGTAGTCTAGACACGATCATCCTCCAAGACCTAGATTGATCGAGGTACCAGCGTGACCACTCGCCGACCAATCCCAAGGGCCGGACATTCCCTTTGGCATCATTCTTCAAGCATCTCGGTAACTCACCCCCCCCCCCCCTCCGCTCACCAATCATCAATATTCTCAATATAAAAAGGACAATTTATTCTATTAGGGCTGAGTAAAAAAGTGCCCGAGAGGCAAACATCCCAAGGCGAATTGAACGAGGTCGGAAGAATGAACAACAATCAACTTAAGTGGTTCAGTCGTTTAGAAACAAAAACCGAATTTACCGTCAGAAAAGACCGGAGCATTCGTGTACGAATACAGGAGCTGTTTGATCAATTAAAGATATCTAATCTGACATGTAGTGGACCTGTGGAATATTATCTTTCAGAGCATTTGGCAGGCCGAATTAAGCGATATCACCAAAATTTCTGATAACATTATCGTCATTGTACTCACTAAATGAGTTAGATCGCTGCTGTTTTCCAATGACTTGCTCCGGCGATATTTTTCCTGAAGGAGTTTCTTCAAAAGTTTCAGTTATTTCATCGAGAGATTCCGTTTTTCGCATTTGTGGCAGCTGAAAGTCAATCGGCTTTGATCTGTAACAGAAAAGAAGTCCTTTTTGAGGTGCCTTACGGTGATGATAGATTTTTCCTTAAATTAGTATCACCAGTCAACCGTTAAAGTCACGGTAAACTCATAAAATGTCGCTTCATTATCTCATACTTTTGACGACTAGGAGTTCGGAATACAAATGTATGCATATTGAGAAAGGAATATAAAACATGAGATACATAAGATTGTGGTTTAAGAAAGAAAAACAAGAAAGGTTATACTTCGTAGACCACTGAAAATACAAATAAATTTGCTGGAAAATAACTGTATTTGTAACAGTTTGTGTGTCTTTCGTTGGTGACTAAATTTTTTGTATACAATTTTATACGGCATAGAAATTATCAAAAATTATAAGGCGGAATTTGGGATTGACTATTCAAAACCAAAAACTCCGCTGCTTCTCTGGTAAATAGAAATTTCTTAATATTAACTAAATTCGTGTATTTTGGTTTATTATTTACTATGTTCTTATGCATGATTGAATTTGCCCATAAATTAAAAAATTTGGGTTTGTAGATTCAAAAACCTAAACATCCGACCGCTGTATACGCATGATGGACAAGCTACCTCAGAGCTGTCGATAAAATCCTTCATGAATACAGTCGTCAGAGAGGTCTCGATGTATTCAAAACCCTCTTCAATCAACACAGAGTTGAAGTAACGTATCAAAATGGTACACGAAGGTAATCCATCTTTCTTCACCACTTCCTAGAGAAGCTTGGGTATTCTTGGTGAGGGGTAATTTCCGGAATTAATTAGCCCAGGAGGGTCGACAACCTCAATCGACGTCGACATTTCAGAGTTAATTAGGTCTGTGAGGGGGATTCACCATCTAGGCCTACGGGAACCGTTTTGGCCATTTAAAAACCGTCATCAGAGGACTTTTTGATTAAACGTGGAGATTGTTAAAATGGTTTGATGTAAATTCATGAGAACAAGAATTCCCCTCGAACTCCGCATTTGGTGTGTCGTTCGTATTCAGTATTGGTACAGCCTTGTATTCGTGCAGTTTAAAAAATGTTTCATTCAACGCCATTACTTCAAGATTTTTTTTCTATGTTTATTCAAATTGCACCAAGTTAAGCAATATTTCTGTGACTTGAATTATTATCTTACACTGCCCAGATTACAATTATTCTTTTCACTAATTTCATTGTCTTTGCGAACTTATTAATATCTTATCGAGCCTTTGTGTGCCATGTTACACAGAGAGTATGGCATCATGTAAAGAGGTAAAGAGGTATGACGAGTTGCAAGATCGACCACACATTCCTAACCCCCACTCTGTGACATCCCTTGCCATCCCTTCAAGGTGGGCAGGGGTTGATGGCTTCACGCTTCCGTTGACAGAAAACTCCCTTCCAGTCAGTGCGTATTTCGTACATTTCTGCGAGTCAAGTTTTTTCAAAACAATTTTAACGTATTTTGGTGATGGAGTGAACGAAGGAGAACACGGAGAAACTGATAGATCTTCATCATGAGAAAGCGGTACATGGGGATCCTAAAGACAAAGAGTACAAGAACCGTAATAAAAAGTAGGATGCTTTTGACTTGGACTGATCACTACTACATCCTCAAATGGTTGAATGAGTTGCATTCGTTGTAACATAGGTGTAGGTGCATCCAGAGGAAACAATTGTATAACTCAGTTGTGCCCCAAAGTGATATAACATGTAATAAAATATTTGCTATACAACTTTACTATTTGTTACTGGTGTGGACGTGCCTCAAGCCAACTGAGGAGATCATTCGAACGGCCTCTTCGTTGACATGATCCCTAAGCCCCAGGAGGTGGGCAGCTGCTTGAAGCCTGATGGTTTCGACTACAGTCTCATGATGCAGCCAGTCGTTTTTGAAGTACCACGGATAGATTTGTGTTGCACTTGAGTACCGTATTGTGGAACCTCTGTATCATGTTTCGATCAGTTTGAACGGCGCAGCACCAAAAGTTTGGGCTTTGGGACTTGCTACATTGGACACATTTGGTTGTTATCCCATAATCAGTACAGTGTTTTGAATTTGAATGCATACTTAGGCATGTACTTTGCTTCATTGTCGTGGAACCATCTTGTCGTTGAGATGAGTCGGGATGAATCTAAACATTTTGTTGGTAAAGTGTACGTGAACCAACTTGGCCTCATTCATTTTAATTCTCCACTCTGCTGTCCATTCAAAAATTTGGGAGATTGAGGTTGAGTTTTGACATTGAGTCTTCATTGTCATTTTCTTTAGCCTGAATTGCCGTATCATCGGCGAATATCTTTGTCTTATTGTCGTCATTTTCAGATAAATCGCTGCTGTAGAGCAAATAAACGATTGGGCCAAGTGAAACCCCTAAGGCACCCAAGCATTGATCATTTCGGGTTCCGAATAGGCATCTTGCTATTTTACTCAGAAATATCGGCCTGATAAATAATATCTTAAGAGCTGTGCACACTTTTGCAGCAGCATCTATTGGAGTTCACTTCAAGTGAGGCCTAACACAAAGACCAGGCTGGATGAAGTTTTCCAGCTCCTGGACAGCAAGGGCTTAATTCGCCTAGAGAGTAGAAAATCACAGGAACTTGCATAGGAAGTGAATATTTAGGTTGACCGAAAAGAGGACAAAACTAGCTATATAAATCAGTTTTGTAGTCTTTGATGTAATATTTAGATTCCGAGAAATATCGTAAGTACATATGTTTACAACTCAGTTTAATAAACTGCTACCTACTCTTCTAAACTAGCACACCTCGTATTCTGGTTTAGATTGAGCAAATCCACATCTCCTTTCCGTGAAAATATTCATTTCCACTCAGTTTGTTGTAATAGGCCCACAGAAACAGGCCGATAAGGAAACTTTGAAACTCAAACTACGTTACATTTCTCATGTAAAGTTTCGTCGAGAGCTTCCCCGTGTCAAAGAGGATGTGCGACATACCTTTTATCCTGCCATCTGACGCATACTGAATTAATTAAGGTAGAAGATAATATTAGCCCCTCGCCGACGTTTAATCTTGCGCCCTTCTCTCCGCCATGAAGTTATTAAGTGATAGAGGAAAACCTCCAATCAAGCCTCGATACTCTCGAAGATTAGACGGCCAACTTTCTCGGATTAACTAGTCCGATTGTAATCCACTGTTATATAATTTATCACGCGGATTAGCGTTTCGTAGAACTGTATTTATGCAGGCTCAAATCGTTCGTTGAGAGAAAAACGTTCCGATGAAATTGGTGCATAAATCTTCCACTAATACGTGCTTGAGAGGCAACTATCAACTCCAAGACGTGGAAATAATTATATTTGCTCGTCTTTCGCGTTTACGTACCAGAGATTTATGTTTGTTGAACGGAACTAATAGGCTGTAAAGAGGTCATAAATGAAATGTCGCGCCATTTGACGCTTGAGAAATAGAGAACGATTAACCCGAGAGAAAATAGGAAACGGATTTGAAAGCGTGAAGATTAAGAGAGAGAATTTACCAATGTCACCGTGGACGGGCTGGGCGTTTATTTCGTCTTGATGACTAGGATATCTTCAGAGGCATTTCCCAGCTTATATATACGAGTGAGACGTATTAGTTTAATTTCAGTTCCAAGCCAAACACTATACATTCGGACCGTAGTCTGCGTCGAGAAAGTTTCTGCTAGGTATATTCTGTCTCAAATGCTCATTAATCACTTAACAAAGCATTTTTAGCACTGAATAAGCCAATTTTGCCTTTTGGTGAACACAACGTCTTACTACAATAGTTATTTATTACTCCTTAATCATTGGGCTCTAAGAGGCAACTGGTGAGAATAGTTTATCAGATCCAGTTCAGTGCTGAAATTATATTGGCAGGGTGTTGTAGCAGCTGTTGAAGTGAGCTTCATTTCCATACGCTCGTTCGATCACAAGACCGGAAACTAGAGGTGTGTCGGTCCAGGTAATTCCTAGGAACGGTTCCAACGGTTACAGTGACAATGACGTAACCGTTCCGACTTACCGGTACAGTTCCATTACCGGTACAGCAGGGTGTAACGTTGCTACCCCCTCCCGCCCAAGAGAATCATTCTGTTCCCTAGGTATTCATCAAGGAATTCAGATGAGTGTTACAAAAACATGAGAATTAAAGGGAATAATAAATTATATCGTAATTGGATAGGTACCTACTTACAAGTTAAAAATAATTGATGAAGGTTCCTACCATCTCTCCATTTTACAGTGAAAACAGTTTTTCATTACAATTTAAATAATGCAGCACTATTGTTTTCTTTTGGGGGTAAGCGAGCTCCTCCTTTCAGACAATATCAACCCAGCTTTTGAGAAATGCTGCTCGCAGGGTGCTGACGTTGCAACCAGGCACAGTCTCTCGTTGGCCACTTTTGATTAAAAAAATCTGCAAATTCTTACACACGGGTTGGTTATTCCTCGAATGGGGGAAACAGTGGGTGTGGCGGGTCCCAGGCCCATTCCAATCGATTCAGGGTCCAAAATTTAGTGGAATATGATACCCCACACGCCTAGGCACCAGAAATCCTGACACACACAAAATGGGTGGATACATACCCATTTTGACCCATAACTTCTTCCAGTGGGTGCCAATCGTTCTGGGACCCATTTAATTGGATTCAGCGTCCAAAATTCAGTGGAAAACTATACCCCACACGCCTAGGTAGCAGAAATCCCAAAAACACATATTCAAAATGGGTAATAAATACCCAATTTGACCCATTACTTCTTCCAGTGGGTGCCAATCGTTCTGGGACCCGTTTCATTGGAATCAGCGTCCAAAATTTAGTGGAAAATGACATCCTACTCGCCTAGATCGCCCAAAATCTCGAAAATTCATTTCGGCGGACGGACATCGACCTTTTTTGATCCAGACACCATGAAACGTCCAGAAAAAAAATTTTGAGCCGAATCGGAGAGGTTGACCATTATCATGAAAACATAGGTTGATTATTCAAGGAATAACCAACCAACAGGGGGACATTTCATCGGAATTGCACTAAAAGGATACTGAGTCCAACAAAACTCGGAATCGGACCTTCCCCGTCAAGAGTTCTGATCATATCGATACCCAATCGACCCCTTACCGGTCCGTGGAACCACTCGCAAATCAGCTGTCAGCTCCATCCTTCCCGGTCCAGTTCCAATCTTATCGGTCCAGTCCACCTTATCGGTCCAGTTCCAACCTTCCCGGTCCAGTCCAGCTTATCGGTCCAGTTCCGATCTTATCGGTCCAGTTCCAACCTTCCCGGTCCAGTTCCGATCTTATCGGTCCAGTCCACCTTATCGGTCCAGTTCCAATCTTATCGATACCGAACCGACCCCTTGCCAGTCCGTGGAACCGTACCGGTAAAGGCCGGGGTCTTGTCACTGCTTGGAACCGTTCCAATGTGAGACTCGGTTACACAGTCCCGGTACTGCTGTACCGACACACCTCTACCGGAAACACGTAAATTAGTCCAGCATACATCGTGAAATCGAGTTGTTCACTGGCATTCAGAAGTAACAATTGGCTGTACTTCGCGGTGCTACTGTAGCACCTGAGACACAAGTAGTTCCAAAGTGGTCTGAAATTACCGGAAAAAGAGCGACAACCGACTTAAAGCAACTGTGAGATTGTCAAGGGAAACGGAAGAAAACGCTAGACTCAAAATATTGTAACAAGATTTGCCCAGTTCCGGAGACGCGATCGTCTTGTCAAAAGCAGGTGCGGGTTAGCTAATCGCTTTTGCGGGTGACATCCCCGGTAAATGGGTGTAACGAATTTTATCTAAGGTCCCTCGAGCCACCGACTGTCCACTGGAATGGCTGAGCTTATGTTTCAGTGAGAAGATTCACGGACGGTCTTTTTCTAGTAATTCTTGCCGCGTCAACTTGCCCAGCTGTGAAACTCAATATTACATACTTAAGTCACGGTACGACTTTCCTGAACATCTTTTTCAATACCTACCTACGAATTTATTAAATAAATTTTATTTAATGATGGCTTAGCCAAACACACGTTGAAACAGACTGCCATGGTAGAGTTTTTTAGCATTTAAAAATAAAATTAGTCTTCTACAACTGATGAAATACGAGTGTGTAATACTCGTAGTAATGTGCAAGGATGCAACAAGCGATATTAGACTTTAAAAAAATAATATTTTTATTTAACCGAGCTTTGAGTAGGTGCTTGACTTAGGAGGTTTTAATTCAACACTTTCTTATGAATCTTAGAATTTGTGGAGAAATATATTGAAACGCTGCAAATTCTTCCTGCAAATGGTTGAATCTTTCTGGAGCAAGATTATGGGGAATGCAGTGAGTGTGACTCATTTAACGGCTTGGACTTATTTAAATCAATTCAGCGTGTAACAATTAGTGGAAAATGATACTCTACATGCCTGGTTCCTAGGCTGGCCATTTTGTTATAGGGCCACCGGTGGAGGGGGGTGAAAAACATTCCGGGTAGAGGGGGGGCCGAAAATGTTTGACATGCTCCTCTAGAATTAGTTATTTTTTTAAAACGTTTTTCTTAACCGGCTTTCTTGTTTGTCCGCGAAATCTTTCAACTTAAATTTCGACCATTTATCGGCAATCTATAGTTCTGAAACTTTACATATAGATCAGAACCAGATGACAATGCAATATTTTTAAAACGTTTTTCTTAACCGGCTTTCTTTTATATTAAGCCTTTTAACGCTATTTTGACACAAGTATACACAGAGATTCCAAGCCCCTCCTCAGGAAAATTCCGGTTTCAAATCTTTTAAATCAAATGTTCCCAATGATTTGGCACGAACTGAGGGGTTTGGGGCCGGTTGGGGTGAAGGATCCAGTGATGTCCAAAAACATATGTTAAACAGCGCTAATTACAGTATACCTCATACCAGCATACGGTCTTAAATTCTTATTTGTGTCCTTATTAGCCTCCCATAAATGTATAAATGTCCAAAGGTAGTCCTTTTAAATGAGTTTTAGACTGAAAAATACTTATTTTTGTGTAAATACTCAAGAACTCTTCAAACCGTACGGCCATTGTATATACGAATTTTTATGAGATACGATGAAAATGTTAATAATTTATTATTATGGTTCGTAAAAATACTAAACTTTAGCATTAAAACATTGAAACCGGGGGACATTACCGAATATTTTCGGATACCGACGGCCGGCCAAACAAGTAGTCCGAAACGGGACCTCCTTGTGATTGAGTTTCAAAGAAAAAATGTTTACTTATACCGCCCTAAAATGGCCCGATCGTGCTGAAAACATGAAACGTACCTTTACTGCCAAAAATTGGGGCCAATCAGATTGATTGATCTCTAACATGATTACATAGATTTATTATTCAAGTAATAATCATCAATAATCAACCAAAATGAAGAGGAAGTCAATCCAAACTCCGGTCTAAAAAGTCTGGAAAATGTGGACATCTGTCAGACGATCAAACAGAAAACAAAACCAAAGTTCTGTTTGGGAGAAAGTAAAAACGTGGTTACTTAACAATCATCGATTCACGATATGTCGTAATAATAATCGACTCAGCGTCAAAAATCACATGAAAGTGATCAAGATCCAGGATATGGACGCACCGGGATGTGACTTTTCATATAAGGGGCTTTCGTTTTTTTTTCAAGAGAAGCAAGGGCGAAGCTGCGTGTTTTCTATGTTTCAAAGTAAATCCTCTTTATTACATTCTCCTGCTCTTCGCTCGACTAATAGGATTCCTGTTTACATAATATGAAGCTCGTCATTTCATATACCTACAGAATTCTCCCGTCTCCCCCACCCCCTTACACTGTGCGAAATTCCTCTCTCTGGGATTTGACCGTCAGTATATAATCCCCGGCTTTGACTCTAATCCCCAGTGACGAAATTTCAGGGAAGACATTTAGACCTCAACGGCTTTAAAAATCCCTCCTACACGGATGCTCAAGAGGAACTTTTCTTATCCAGGAAATCGCTAGGGCTCACATGAAGGTGAGACGTACTCGGAATTGTTCAGGTCATATCAGACAACAGAAATGAAGGTCAGAAAGATGACGTACGTATCAATTCCAGATAATGAAGCAGTTCCCACGCTGAACATTTCCGTACGACTTACAGTATCTTTTGAACGATTGGGTCGGGTAGGTACTATCGATTGATGACGCACTCTCAAAAATCCTTCTTCTCCCGACTAATACCCCATCTCCTGCCGAGCTGAGAATTCCGTTAAACGAACTGCTCTTTCCCGAAATGAGATTAGCTCGAGTCTCCGGCTGAAGCAAACCCTGAGAGGATTTTCTAGATGCTGGATTATCGGGAACTCTTCTATAACTCGTTCGAGTTGCTTCGCGAGGGGTTTTGGCTCAAATGAACTGGGAGGAATTTTACAAGGGAAAGCCATGGCTGTTTGATCACGGTGTGGCAGCTGCCCTCATCCCCGAATCAATAATTTTAAAAAACCTGCTATTCAAAGATGATACTTTTTTTTTAATTTAGAACGCTGCAAAATTTTTCACAGTGGTTGGTTATGCCTCGGATCAGCAGCGTAGAGACTCATTTCAATCGATTTAGTGTTCAAAATTTAATGGAAAATTATACCACACACGACTAGGTACCAGAAATCGAAAACATATTCGAAATAGGTAGATAAATACCCATTTTGACCCATAACCTCTTCCGGTGGGCGTTAACGTTCCGGGATCCGTCTCATTGGATTTAGTGCCCAAAATTTTGTCGAAAATGATATCCCACACGCCCAGATCACCGAAAACCACGAAAAGTCATTTTTCAAAAAATACATTTTGACCTCTACATCGCCCAAAATCAGTCTGATCAGGCTCATAAGTTTTGAGGACCAACTAGAGATAGAAACGGGTTCCTGACCATAATTTCAAAAAATGTACTACTATGAATCGGAGTAGACGGCGGAGGGAAATTTGCTTATTTTGAACCTTGAAACGCCCTAAAAAAATTTTGGGTCGAATCTCAGATATTGACTTTGTGCATGAAAACATAGGTTGATTATTCAATTAATAACCAACCAAAACCATTTTGACCCACAATCTCCTGTGATATGTGGTAATAAGCCCACATAATCTAGCGTCTTCAATATAGCGGAAAGTGATACATTAAGCGTCTAGGTTCCTGAAAACCCCAAAATTCTAATTTCCGAATACCCAATTTTACTCATACTCTCGTCCAGGGCCAACCCCTATCGATTCAGCGCTCAAGATCCCGAAAAATCCTGAAAATACTTATTTTTGCCCTTACTCTGCCTCAACTAGCGGCGGGCGAAATACAAATAAAGTGTGCCAAATTTTATACTTTTTTCTGAAGCCAGTTGGTGGACGGGCGTTTTGGATTTACAATATACTCCAAATCATAAAAAATTATTAGTTTGGAAAATTATATATACATTTGAATGTTGTTTTAATTTAATTTATATATTTTTGTTACAATAAACGCGTTCTACACACGAAACCGAACTCCTGGGTGTAGGTCAAAACTCGGAGGGCAAAAGGCGAGCGTGAGGTCACACGGAAGTACGAATCTATTTTTGAAACCCACCGAGTGTGACTCGAAACGCAATAACATCGCTAATCCGGGATGAATTCTGTTGGTGTTCATTGGTGGCTAAGAGAATAAAATACCATCACTTCTAATCGGGTTAAGACCCAGGTGCGCACGTCTTTCCTTTGTGCGGGTAAGAGCTGGTTCGGCGCGAGTGCGATCGATGTGGTGGTCTTTTGTTGTAGACAATCGTCGAGAGAGGAAGAACTTTCATGTGACGACCAACGGAAAAAAGATGTGTCGTTTCGTACACATTTCCTTTATAAAACATCCATTGCTGGAAAGAACAGTTTTTTTTTTTTTTTCATGTTGATGTACAGAAAACCTTTTTTGGTGAGCAACAGGCAGTCCGGCATCCATCTGAATTGCTTTGGCTTCCGAAATTTCATGGAAAACCATAATCGGCAACACACTCATACCCCTTCCTCTGTTGGTGGAATCAGGCTATAATGAATGAGACACAACTGTGAGCGAAATTTTCATTTTTTTAGAAGAATTTTAACCGCATTGTTTGGCTCAAGAACAGTCAAAAACAACTGTCAAAAAAGTATCAGGTATTGCGAGGTTCCGAGCAAATTCCAATTGGGATACGGTCGGTGGGTTTTGCAAAATATGGCTGTAATGAGAAAGTAAACTTTACTCGAAATTTTTGAAATTGAAGGAGGCACATATTGGCCTGTGTGAAGAAGTTGAAGTCACTAACTGTAGGTAAGTACTAACGTTTGAGAGGCTCTCCGCTGTGCCTGATGCCACATAGCTCATCCATTTCCTGGCTCGGGGCTTTGCTAACGTCGGCTCAGTTTACAATAGACAATGATCAATTTGTTACTCACATCAACTGAGGTGCTGCATCACCCTTGTAAGAAGGATAGACGAGAATACTTGGAGCAAGGCCCTCCCTCTCTGGGTTGGAAGATCTCCTTCGACAAGTGATGTAACCCATCAAGGCAGCCACCATCACCGCAGCTCCCGCTACTGCCATCACTGAAAAATGAAAATGTCGACAGTCATGACCATCATAAGCGTGTTTGTCAGGGTGGATATCCCTACGACGTCGTTGTCTTTTTCTCTACACATTCCTTCCAACACCCTTGAGAAGGAGCAACACTAACTTTCCGGACGGAAATCCCATAACAGGAGGAATTCCTGTTGACAGTCCGTCCAATTCAGTATAAATCGGTCCCTGGGGAGGTCAAATGGGGCCTTTGTTGGCCCCAAAAATATTGGAGATTTGGTCTTCACACTGCTCTTGCAGTTGGCTCTTCCAGAAGCGAGAGCCCAGTTTGATGAGGGTACAGGGCCCAATAAGGACCTCGGTTACAACTCTGCTGTCAAAGTGCTACTGCAGGATTTCTATTAGGTAAATTGCATCGGCCTCAAGACCAGGTGCGCCGTCGAACCAATCTTGATTAGTCGTGTCATAATGTTCTCTCTCACACACCTGTGCTAGGTATTTGAGACGTCTCTACGGTTGATAACCGGCTGTTCGAGCGACAGCTATATGATACTTTGATCCTGTGCATTTAACAATTCCCCCGCACGCCTTCAATCGAGGAAAACTCTCTGGCCGGAGGGTAATATATCAACGGAGAAAGCAAGGGCGTGGGGAAAGAAGGAAACAATTCGATGGCAGTTTCATAACTTTGGACGACCGAGAGAAGATACATTTATCACAGATATCTCTCAGCTTATGGGCTTCACCTCTGACTTTACCCCACAGTACGATGAGTGTTACGCAGTAGCTCCATCATCCGTATCGATTACCAGGTTGCCTTTAGGAGGATTTGCTGCCAGTAATTTATGGCAGAAAGTAGTTTCCGCAATTTGAATCTAATATCACAATAATTATATTAGATTCAAAATCGAAAAATCCTGAGTTGCAAGAGGAGCTGCAAGCCCCTTGTGACAGCCGGATGAATCAGAACTACACACTTCTCATTCACTAATCATCGATCTCATGATCATATCAGAGTTGAAAGGCCTGATCAAACCCTTACGTTAGGCAAACCAAATGTGAAATAGTAGAAAATTGACCTGAATGTTTTCCATACAAAATTAAAAGTTGTGATTTGTAGTGTTCCAGTTCAGAACGATATAAAACAACAGTTTTAGCCCGACAAAGTGTGGAGAGAAAAATCCGATCGAAAAACCCAAATTCCAGACCATTTTTCGAAAAGGTACCTACTATGGCCAACATTTTACCTATTAGAAATATTCTTTATTTATTTTTTTTATTTTTTATTTTTTTTTTAAGTAGGTGCAGCTCTCAGTACAATTTACATTGGGGGCATCTTGGGGTTTCCCCCATAATCGTAACACACCTAAAACTGTTCTTACCTGGAAAAGGGATGTCCCAAAAAGCGTGATGCTCTAGTTTCAGGTCTTTCGACGCTGATATTCCGGCAAAGTGCTTCATTTTTATCTGAAACAACGAGGCAAAAATAATATTTAGATTTTCCTAACTGAGTATTATGATCATTGGTGCTCTAGTTGAGTTCAACGTCAATTCGTGGGGATTAAAAATGGATCGTTTCTACCATCTCTGGCTATCGAGGATTTGAACAGAATATCATCATCACGAAATACATTATACATGGACAAGAGAGGAGGATTTGTGAAGGCCGCCAGAGTTGATTTTAGATTCTAGGCTCTATATATGTGTAGTACGTGATCCCTAGCACGTGGTACTGGAGTGCGCTCGCTTTCCGAAATGTTCAAATTATTCCCGCAGCTTAAAAGCACGTTTCCCAGTCTCGGGTGAAACACTATGCAAGATGGATGGTGAGGGATGAATTGTTCCAAGGAAGTCGCTTGCGGTTGTGGCTTAACTTCGCTCTCCATGCGTAAAAGCTGGGTTATTTCCTGGTCTCGCATGAATAAATTTGGACCAGCGCTCCAGCAACACGCCATAATATATGAATATTATTTGATTCAATAACACTTTTCGTAAGGGTTTTGCCCCCATTTATGTGCAGTAATTTCAGCCCAAAAACTGGTAGTTGCTGACCTTCTACTTCCGTTTTTGCCGTCGTTTAAATCGCCATATTTTAGTTGTTTAATACATTATCATGGGTGTCCAAGAGTCAAAAGTGGATGGGATGACGTCATGAACATTTCTGCAATGCCATTGGCCCTCCTTGGCGCACCATTGTGGACTCACCAGAGGACAAAATAGTATTGTAAATCACAGAGTTGGCTATTCCTCGGACCTGGAGCATGGGCTCATTCCAATCGATTCAGCGTCCAAAATTCAGTGGGAAATAATACCCCACTCACCTAAATTGCCAAAAATCTCGAAGATGCATTTTTCAAAGATCATACAACATTTCAAAGGTACACATTTTGACCCCTACCCCTTCCCTACCCTCGAATGGGGGTCTGATCGTGCTAAAAAGTTTTGGGGACCAAACAGAAGCTGGAGAACTGGAAGAGCTGAAAATGGGTCCCTGACCATAATGTCAGATTTTTAAAAAAACTTTTCACTAGCAAAATTGGCGTGGACGGAAATTCGCTTATTTTGATCTAGGCACCATGAAACGCCCAGAAAAAAATTTTCGGCCGATTTGGAGAGATTGACTTTCTGCAATCAAAATGGTTATCAGTATGATACGACTTTCAAAAAAGGCTCAAACACAACCATATTAGTCCTCCTAACACTCATATTAGTTGACAGTTGATGGTCATCGTAAAATTAAAAGGACGAGTAAGTCCAAAATGTAATGTTTGTCCATTTTTGAGAATTTATAGGCTTGTGACTTCACTATCATTCAGTTTACTATTAATATTAATTATCAACCTATGTTTTCATGCCAGAGGTCAATCTCTCCGATTTGCCCCAAAAATTGAACTTTTTTCTTGGGCTTTGTTAGCCGGAGTTCAGGTGACTTGATCTAAGATACGGGTATACATTGGAAGATCTGCTGCGTCTACCCTGCATTCTCAGTTACCTTCTTTTAGTTAGAAAAACGCCTACGCGTAGAGCTAGAACGTGCTAAAAACAGTTAAAACTTTTCGAGGTAGCGAAGACTCAGTTGGAGACAATCTAAATGAGTACAACAGGTTTGTAACTGAGCAACTCGCGCCCCCGGGCGGCAATTCTGTGTAATAACAAGTTTCCTCTTCGCAAAGTCTCTCCGACAATCTTGGAGCAAAACAAATGCCATTTGTTCTTTGTCTCCCAACTTTGACTAAGACCGGTGCCTTTCCTAACAGCTTTGCGCTGCAGAGAAGACAGTAGACAATTTACAAGTCAAGTATATCCACTTCATAACAAAAATATGGCTCTCGTATCCAAGTGGATGATAAAAGTCAGTTGAACTGAAAGAATATTCATTTCAAACTGAGAAAACTTCACTTTCGCACACTGAAATAAAAATTGAAAAGTTCTTTTTCGCCCATCAAGAGAAGAATTCTAAATAAATGCATAATTTTACCATACCGAGGTTTCCTTCAATGAAGTTGAGAGCGAATGATTATTTATTTTTTAACAAACTGTTGTTGAATTGGTTGAATACTCACTGATATTTATACTGACTTGTTGGCCACATTTAGGTGCATAGAATATAGTATTAGTACCAACAATGATATTCTAATTTACGAATAGGATATGATAATACGAAATGGATTATCGATATTTTTGGTGACCTAGGCGTGTGACGTGTGGCGTTTGACCAACATTTTGGAATACTGAATCCAATAAAACGGAACGAGTGGCGCCCACCGGAACAGGTTATGGGTCAAAATGGGTAGGTACCAGTCTACCTATTTCGATCGGTTCGATTCGGTGGGTTTTCGAGATTTCTGGTACCTAGGCTTATGGGGTTTTATTTTCCACTAAATTTTGAATGCTGAATCGATTAGAGTCTCCATGCTCCAGTCCCAGGAATAACCAACCCCTGTGAAAGAATTTGCAGCGTTTTTCTCTCAATTTTGCTTGTTTTTAGGCCCTGTTATGGCAATATTCATTTCGCGGAGGCAGTTGTAGGTCACTGCGTTCCATTGTGACTCCATTTACAACGTCGACAAGAAGGTTCCGTGGAAATAAATACAATGGCTTTCGTCGTCGGTCGAGTGGAGTCCTGAAACATTCACTAACCGTGAACGACGTCGGCCTTTGAAAACCGTGCTCTCGGTGTAGAGTTGCTCGAGGGAGCATTAGGTATAACAGTTGGAGATGAACTTGCCACCTCATTACCCTCAAGAGCCCTTAGACTTCCCGTTGACCCAAGAATCTCAGTTGAAGAACATGGGTGAGTTGCTTCATTCCATGTTCTTCGCTATGAAGGAAGTTAAACGACTGTCATTTCACTTGGCTGACCCAGACAATGTTCATTCTAGAAAATAGTCGTTATTGTTAACTGGGCATTCCTTTGAGATAGAAAAAGTTCACGTACTACTACGGTGTATGTGTCGCTAAATTTATCTTGGGATTGGTTTAGCTTGATTGTTTTTCGGCATCTTGAGATGGCCAATCCATTCAATAGTTCACGATTACAGGATATTCACAATCAAAATGTTTATCTGAACAGAAGTTGACTTGACAACGACGTCATCACGTCGAAAGCACTCGCCCATTGCACCAAATGTGTTACAGAAGACGGGTGCACTCCTAGAATGTAGATGCATGGCCTAATGGCACTAACCCCATATATTTAACATCGCGTCCTTCCAAAAAATCATCGAGATCTCTAAATTCTATAGACGGAAGGTCACGAGCAAAATGCGATGTTTCTGAGGGTCGACGTTACTGAGGAATACGATGCTCAAACGAGAGAGCTCAGAAAATAAATAGCTTGTTCCTACACTTTTCAAGGCTGGGTGGTAATTTATTCATAGTCGAAAAGAAAGTTGCAACTCCGCACATCGCAATGATGGATGAATCAACCCGGAGAATCCTCACTCATCATAAAATCCCAACACCTCCTGCCCATTTTTGGTGCACGATCGAAGACCAAGCAGGAAAAGAAAGATGATAAAGAGGGGTAAGATATATAAGGTAGAAAACTTTCCACACAATAGGTCTGCGGCTTCAAACCTGGAACAGGGTGAGAGTAAGTACGCCCTTAGTTCCTTTTATGGATTTCTTTATGTAAGAAATCAAACCTAATCAATCAATATTTATTTGCTGTGAGGGATACAATATCCAAAAGTAGTACAAGAGTGAGTGACGGTCGAGATATAACACGAACAGTGAACAGTCATTACAGCAGGTGCCTAAGAAAAATAAATAAATAAAGGGTAGTTCTAAGAAGTTGAATTAGGTAAATAAAAGGGATGAGGGGAAAAAAGGGGTGATGGATGAAAATTAAGTCTCGAATTTCGATTGCTTCTGAAGTTAAGTAGTACGTAAATACGGTTAGCCACACTTCGAGTGCAAGATCCAATCAGGGACCGGTATTGCTCCACAAATGAGGCCGGAGTACAAATCCGGCCTCAGTATAAATCGCAGGAACTTTACTCTTGGGATTGAAAGCATAGGAAATTCAACTAAAAAGTGCATGGGAGAATCCTAATCTAGGAGAAACCTAGGCTGTACTAGGTTTCCATACGCCAAGTGATTACAGTGGTTCCTGCGCCCTTTTCGCCACCAGTCCCACCGTGAGCAACCCATGATTGACTGATTAAAATACATTGATGACCCTGGATTAACCTTCAACACTGACCACATCTAAGTGCGAAAGAAATCACCAAAAGGCTAAAATGGTAATTTTCTGTAATGATTTTTGTAATTTTATTTTATTTCTACATAATTTTCTACTCTTTTTGAAAATATTTCTCTAAATTTCCGTTCTATTATTACCAATCTGAATAAAAAATGGTTTAAAGAGCATTTCTTTGCAAAAAAGATTGCGTATTTCCATTACGTACACGCAGATTTGAGCATATTCTGAAAAATATACCATAACCCTTATAAAACTCAATTCAGGCCTAAAACTTCCGTGGGCAATGTTCCTCATTGCATAGGCACGATCTATTCGATGTCATTACCACTTTGATTCGCTTGTGTTTTGGTGGTTATCTGCGAATAATTAACGTTAATTTGCAGAGCGAGCGCGGTCAATTTGTCACCAGGTACTGCTGAAAGGCCTGTAATGTTTACAACACCTATAAATCCACAGCCGAATCATTCACAACAATCTGCTTCGCCTTATCGTCCGACTTAAAATAAGAGCCGAATCGGAGAGGTTGACCATTATCATGAAAACATAGGTTGATTATTCAAGGAATAACCAACCAAAAGTTAAAACAGGTTCAGCTAAAAGGTATTTACATTCGTATTATAACTCGAAAAGGTGGTAGGAATGATAGGAAGTAGCAAAGGAATCGCTTTAAACGGATGAGTATCCATCGTGATTTCGCAGATTTGGTTTCAAGACCCACCTTTTAAAGGATCGTGTAATAATTATTTGGTCATCAACTTCAGCCATAAATAATTATTGAGACTGACGTGAGTTGTTTTCAGGATTTCTTAGACCCATATGTGGCATCCAGATACCTCATAATGTACTCGTATATTGTAAACGACCAGCCTTGCAACATTTCCTCTTGTTGATTAGAAGAGCACGTGGCACTGTAATTTCAGTGCTGATTTAATGAGGATCCGACTTCTTAACGAGAACAGGTGGTGAGAAGAGGTGGTTTCAAATAACCTTACTATATAGTTAAAGTAAAAACGGCACCAGTCGGTTCTCCTCAAATTAGTTATTAGAATAATAAATTCCCCATCATCTTGTAACGATCAACATCCACATTTCTCTTGTGATGGCCTCAGTCATTCCCTTTGATTCCTTCCATTGGTGTTTTATAGCGTTGAGGGAAATTGCGTCCAGGCGTCTTTTGTGAGTTTCGTTTGATCACGAATCATAATTTATTCCGTAAAGGGTGAAAGCAAAGCGAAGGTTTTAAAGACTCGGCGCTGAAAGGAAGACGATTGAAGAATTTCGCGGTCGTTGAGTAAAACGTAAACCTTCTTTGGGGATTCATGCGCTCGCAGCTATTTAAAAAAAAGGGTTGTTTTCGCTGAACGCTGAAATACATTCCAGTCGTTACGATCTGATGATAATCTATCACGTATCACAAACTTCCTTCGCTACAAAATACACGAAATCCAATGTCAAAAATCAAAGTAGGTATTAAAGAAACCATGTAAGTACAACAGTATCATAATATACTTACTATGATTATTTAGTAAATATTTCTCGCTCATAAGGGGAGGATATTCTGGCAAGATTCCTCGCAGAAACCTTATTAAACTTGAGGCGAACCACTGCGCGCATGACAAACGGGAGACTTCTTGTAGGGATAATGAAAGGTATGCGGGACCTGAAGGAAACTACTTCTGTATACGCGGTACTCATATTAAATTTCTAATATCAGTACGAGTTCTGCCGTATGAGATTTCCTCTTGCTCCTATATTAATACGGGGTCGATAACGGGGCTTTGATATTGTAACGTCTTCGTATTCGCATCCTCTTTTCTCTCACATCTCAGAATCCTTTCAAGCCAACGTATCGTAACTGGAAAAAAATTCTCATAAAAGAAAAAAAATGAAGATAATTCTCGTAAGAGAATTTCCCCACGTTCGGAGACGAAGGGAATCCTTGATGAGCCTAGGCACGTGAAGCTCCTCCCAAGTTGTCCCATGTGACCTTAACCTCCGGTAATGAATGGAAAAGCGATAAATTTCCACATGCGCTAACTTTCTCGAGAATCCGCCCGAGTTACCAATTTACGCCGACTGATGTAAACACTTGTTGTCGTAATATATGTCAAGTTCACTAAGTTACACTTGCTCCCCATTCGGGGCGTTAAAATTCATTTCAGAAAGTGAAAACATTCAAGTTCAAAATAGACGCTGAGTAAATGATCGATTTCCTGTCAACGATACCGTAATTACGGATTCATCGCCTTATTCGATTTCCTGTCGGCCTGATATCAGGCTAAATTGAACATTCCATTCATGACCGCGATGCATCGTTAATCGAGAATTGTTTGTTTCGGCCAAAGCGGCCTTAGAATAGGGTAATTAATTTCATCCTTTTGTGTGCTCAACTGTCCGATCAGTGAATTATGGGTGAAGTGGATCTGAATGAAAAGTACTTTCGCATTATAATTATTTATAACCCAATATCAACACGGCGAGTAACAGTGGAACAACTCTGCGGTTTGTTTTGTTATTTATATCAACGAGGAAAATATGCACGTTTGTACATTTTCACGTCTGTGTTTTGTCGTTGTCTAACGATTGAGCAAACAATGGACATGACTCAATGAATATGAATATTACAAAGAGGACCAGCAACCCCATGTTATGTCTTGCGTAATAATAAACAGTCAAAGTGAGTGCACTAACGAATACAGACTTATGCTCTTCTAACCTTTTTTTTTCAAATCAATGGCCATATTTGAGAGAAAAATGTACAATTGGTAGCATTTATCGTAGACTAATATCTTTCGGTTTTTTTTTTTTTTTTTTTTAATTGTTTTATTGCAATGTGAAAGGGATTACAATTTTGCCTAAAATGCAGCTTACACTGACAATTTTGAAGAAAAAAATCGCTGCAAATTATTCCATAACGGTTCATTAGTCCTGGAAGTATAGAGTATAGAGAAAACATGTGAAGTGTCCCGAACTCGTTCAAACCGATTCGGCGTCCAACATTTTTAGTGGACGTTTAGGTACCCAAAAATCTCGAAACCCCGCATTTTGACCAAGATCCAATCCCAGTTGGCACCCATTTCAATGGATTCACCGCCCAAAATGTAGTGGAAAATGATAACCAACATGCCTAAATCTCAAGAAATCCCAAAAATCGACTTACAATACGCTGCAAATTCTTTCACAGGGGTTGATTATTCCTCGGACCAGCAGCATGGAGACTCATTCCAATCGATTCAGCGTTCACAATTTAGTGAAAAATGATACCCCACACGCCTTGGTACTAGAAATCTCAAAAAGCTACTATGAAATAGGTTAGCAGGTACTATTATTTTTACCCATAACCTCATCCGGTGGGCGCCGATCGTTCCGGGACCCGTCTCATTGGCTACATACTGCAAAATTTAGTCGAGAATGATACCCCACACGCCTAGATCGCCAAAATCTCAAAAATCAATTTTTCTTCCCCCCAATTTTAGTACCTATCAAAGGCAAAAGCGGGGATAGCGGACGGCGTAAGGTGGATGGACATTTGGATTCTGGTTGAATAATCAATTTACGTTTCTTTGATCTAGACATCATGGAATGCAAACTGTCAACTTTTGGGGCCAATCGGAGAGGTTGAATAGGTTCGTTATTCAGGAAATTACAAAAAACGAAAAAAAGAATCGTTAACGTACCATGACAAAAACTTCTCCATCGTTGGTAGTGATAAAAATATTCACCTATAAGTTGTTGAAGATGATAAATCCCCTCGCCTTCACCACCATTTGAAATTTAACCACCAGTTCACCAAATTTGAATGTTACCACCCACAGTAGCATTTAATATAATCCAAATCATCGTATTTGTGAAGAGCGTGGCTTTGGTAGATTTATTTTAAGAAGAAGAAACAAATTTGTCACACCTGGTACGTCCGGTCTTTTGGTGCCAGCGAGCTTACGAGAGATCTGTCGAGAAAATTATAAAGCGCGGTGAAATTGACCTTGCCCTTTAGTTTTAGTGAGGAAGTAACCGTTCTCTTTCGCTGTCGACGACAATCAACTGGCTAAGACAACGAGGAAATGAAAGCAAGGAAGGAGCAACAATATTCGGGATGAAAATATAGTTGGCAACGGTGGCTAGCTTTCAGGACCTGTAATCGCTAAGGAAGATAAATTGAGTCGCATTATTTTGATTTCTATTCGTTACAACTCTTCATCGAAACAGGACGGTTCATCTACGTAATGTTATTGTTCTGACGTTCTTTGGTGGACAGGTGCCAACGAAATGGACAATTACCCGACTAAAAGCTTTCGTTTGAGGACCTGGAGGTACCTAACTACCTAACTGGCTTTTAAGGGAGCGATGTGAGGGTTTCAGCGTAACAGAAAATTTTAAAAGGTGTAATGTCCAAGGAGAAGCCTCCAACCGGTAGTAGACATGAGTGAGGCGGTGCACGGATCATTAGATTAATCCTATAATTGGATCAATAGACCCGATTGGGATCGATCTCAATGTTAAAAATCTCATAACCTTCAAAAAGTACGAGCAGGGTGGTTCCCTAAATGTGGGAAATTTGTGTTTTCAGCGTTGTTCTTTTTGAGTCTCTTGATAATTCTTCATGCATGGATGGAAGATTAATTTGACCAACAATGTATGTAGCCATAAATATAGGAGCGTCATAAATGGTGATAAAGGTGCTTCATAAATTTTTTTTGTTACGACTGATCATTAAAATTGAGCCAGATCATTTCGACATCTGACCATTGCTCCACCATACACCTCAATGTAACTGATGTCTGTATGTAATCTGTCTGTATAACATCGTATAGGGATTTGGAGACTGGTTGCCAATATGTTTCCTGATGATGCCAGGCCTGGAGCTGACGAAACGTCGGATTAAAGGATGTGAATAAAGATGAAACTGCGACTTTTTTTGAAAAAACCCCAACCAGTATGTATAAATATAGTACCCTAGGAACTATAAAAATCCATCAATGGCCATTTTGACATTGGTCCAGCATGAATCTCGGTTGTTGTGTTTCACAAACTCTCTTTGGTGCACGATTTTCCCCCGGAAGGTGTATATTTTTATTCTTTGTTATTCATTTTATTGTTTTATCTAATCCGAAAATGGAATTATTTGCGTACTTGCTCATCATCTGCTGATGCTAAACATTTGTTCTTTGTCGGTTCTTGTTCCCAAGATGGAAACGCTTTTTCAGGGTGTTTATTATACGATAACCCGATCCGAATGACATCACTGCTGGACGTGGGTGCATTGATTGCAGCAATTTTTCTCTTGATTGAAAACCAAAGTAGTGCTTTTGTCACCCGGATGTAATACTGGTCCATTGGGCAACCCACACTTTATTATACCGATATCAAATATGTAGGGTTAGTTCCGTTAGAATTTGGTGCTACCGAGTAGGTTCCTGCAACTGCCCTCTGTGTCCCAAATACGTCCGTATTGGTTCCCAAAATTTCCCTACGCATGTGATACAGATTTAGGACATGCTGTAATAACTTAACGTTGTAGACTACAAATGTTGTTGTAGCCGTCATGCCCACTGCACCAACCCGGTGAGCGTCATTTTTTCGCCAGTTTGTTTTCAATTTTGGCATGAACTTGTAGGAAGTCTTCTCCGAAAAATATCAACCGCGTAATTTCATCAGTTCTGTGCTGATCCACGGCATGTTGGATACGTACTTCTGGCCTCAACGAAGTTGCCGAGTTGCTGATAAGCTAAGCAACTTAAGGGTGGGTCCGATTGATCCTAACTCCTACACGCTATGTTCGGTCTTTTGGAATATGTTTGGGGATTTGCTCTTTGTTAACTTATTCATTTCTAGAAACCCTCCAATCTCAGATAAATTATTGAAGAATTGAATTTACGTCATCTGCCGCTTAGCAGAATATTGACTCCGGCATCCAAATAAATGTCTTAATCGCTTCTAATTGGGATTAATTTTAATAAAAATCCAACACGAAACTCGTGTATCGTCCCGTTTTGTGACCTATCAGTTCATCGAGGCGCCGACTGCGGTCACGTACCTGTTGACGAGCCGTGGTCAGGAGCGCGGGGTCAGGAGCTGCGTTGCGGGTCTGAACTGAACACTGAGCGCCCAAAGGGGTTGCGAGCTCACCCCCGCCGAGCACTTGGACAGGCGCGTAAATGTGGGCCCGGGGGTGGTGCGGGGTCGGGTCGGGGGTGACGGGTGTTCAAACCCCCCCATGCGATGTCAACTACAGCGGAGATGGGGTTTGTCTCATTCAAGGAAATGAAGATAAGAGCTGAGGAAACCGGAAAGATATATCTATACCTTTTAAGAGGGCTTCTAAACACGGAGGAAATTTTAACCCCTTGCAATAAAGGACTGTCATGTTTTGCTTCCATATTTCCACAATCAAAGGCAGAATATTAAATAATATTAATATATTTTTTCCCCTTTTTTTCTAGTTATAAATTCTACATGAACTGACTTTGCCTCCATCATTTTAATTTTCCACTTGACGGTTCATTCTTCGGTTTCGGAGGTTGAGCGGTTGAGTGGGCCAAATAGACTCCCTTGTGGCACTTCATCATCAATGTGATCAATGTGTCATGTAATTAGTAGTTGTCATACCGTACGTGTGGCTACAAATAGTAGGTACTTGGAGCCCACTAATCCTATTTTCTATCTTAAACATTTTGAAGCTGAGCTCCCTAGTTGATCTGAACAACTCAAAGCAAGCCCTAATGGACGAGAGGTTTTTGCTCCTAACCCATGAGGTAGCAACGAGGCTCAAGTTCGAAGGGCGCATTAGTTTACCCCAAATTGAAACTTCAACGGCGCTTGATTTATATTTTATTAATGTTGTTGTTCGTGTTTATAATCGCCTTCCGTTTAGCGTAATGAATGAGTTAACTGGGCAACCGAACCAAGAGAAACTAATTTTGAGGGACTGGTTTTTTGAAATCCAGAGTATTTATTTTGTAGTGCGTTGTTTTAGGTATACCTATGTAGAAGTATTATAATATTATTATGAATCTTGTGTTGAGTTAGTGTGTGTGAGCATAGCTACTGTGCACAACTCGTTCTCTCTAGCGCGGGCATTGCCCATTAGGAGAACGGATTTTTCGTTAAATAAATTATTATGTACATTATATAATTGTTATGCAATAATTTAAGAAAGTAAAGTTAATTACACATTTGTCATTCTGTATCATTCTGTATGTCAGAAAGGCATCTAGGTATGTGTTACCACGCTCGTAAGTTAGGAATGTGTTCACCTGCAATGAACACATTTTTATACAGGTCGCACAACTCTGTTCGTCCTCCCCTACAGACATGGTATGTAGTATTACCACGCCTAAGAAAATTGGAATGAATGATGAAAAATCGAATTAGTGGGTCAGAAATAGGTCATTTGTGTACCTATTATCACACTAGAAAATACACCTTCCACAAAAGAAATTAATTAAATTTTTATAATCTAAAACATTTTACTATTTGGACGCCAGTCTCGAGTGTATTGCAGCCAGTGTATAAATATGTCCGATCCGTAAAAGGTTCTCGTAGGTATAACACTGAATTCATACTGTACCTACTCGATTCTACCACACGAAACCCATCCTCTAGGAATTAATCCCTTCCTACGACCTCAGAAACCGAACCTACGACCTTAGATTCACCACATGTTAATATTACCACCTTCGTGAGGAGGACCAAGCAGCCGATGGTAATATTACCACCTCCGCGCGGAATAGGTTAATAGGATCTTAGAAGCTGTGCATACATTTGCGAAAGCATTTTTAGGAGTTTGTGATGGAGCGCTTCGTGTCACACCTAGTCAACGCTTGCATGATGTCTTGGAAGATGGTAGAGCATACATACTGCTCAACATGAGATTTTTTGATGATTTTGGTAATTCGGGGTACTTGATCAATAGTTACGATCAAACGATTGTTTCTGAAACCAAACCGATATTTTGCCTAAGAGACCTAAATTAGTCTCTTATAGAAAATGTGTTATTTCAAAATTGTAAATTTTGTATTTATTATTTTTACGGGTTAATTATCCCGAATAATTATTGCCTAATGGGTTTCTTCACTCACAAATGTACTATGATCATATATGCAGCAACGCCAATTTAAGAGAAACATCAAATCGCACAATTCTGTATCATTCAGCAGTAACACAAAGCAATAATGATACTGGATGATACCCTCAGGAAGTGTAATTTTGTAATTTGCTTGTCCCTTATACGATCCATGAATCTAGCTGAAAAGTCATACTGTTTGGATTCATTTGTATTAAATCTTTAGTTCGGTGCTGTTATTCATTTGGTGAATAGGTATGCAATTTATCTCCTTCCAGACTTTATTCTAGTTATAATTTCTTGTAAGAAAACTCAATTTCGGGGTTTCCATCGAATGGTTTTTCTATCATTTTCCACCAACTAAACACTACGGCGAGGGCGATATTGATTTCCTTATGGAAAAAATAGGACGACGCAACGTCAACGCCATGTCCTTGTTTTCCATCGAATTAGACATTCCAATTATCCGAAACTCCCCGGAGCCTCGGAACCCCTTCTCTTATGACGCAGATTGTTCCGGAAATCGTCTTGACTGGCTCTGTCGAAACAATGTCAAGAAAGATTATTCTGTGTTGGGCGAAGGGTAAACGTTTGGAATAACAAGTTTGTTTGTACTCGACCGACTATACATAATAATATCGAGGGTAAGCTATTTTTTTATCGAATACAAGTGGCTATGGCCAATGGACAGTTCAAGTTTTTTGTGTGTGGAGTACCTCGTTAGATAACGGAGATGATTAACCAACGCCCTAATGCGATACCCATAAGGTAAACAGTTATCGAGATTTATAAGTAGTCTGACACCTTTCACATAACTTACGTTTTTACAACACATCACTTCATGCACATGCCACAGCCCTTACTGTCAGTGTTTGCCGAAAACTGAATACATTTTGATTCGAGTACCTATAGAGAGATCCTCCGTATATACAGGTAACACATTCATCTTAGAGACTATAATGTTCGCCAAATGTCATTGAAACACCCTTTTGGTTCTGAGGCACCAATTAATACGTCATTATTTTTCTTCCCTACCTCGACCAGACTTTACCGTTAAACCATTTTCTCCTCCTAAAGTTCGAAATGCTTCAGGGGTGGATTTCTCCCCCTGCGTGCCTGGACTGTGTCGTGACCGAAAACGGCCTTTTCCATTTACACGCTTCAAGTTGGACGTATTTAAAACATTAAGCCTGAAAATCCCGTGATTCACATCTAACGATTGATTTTTTCATGAGTCAAGGGGAATCAACCACTTTTTTGCCTTTTCTTTAAATACATGCAGTGCTAAATGCGGTTTCATAGCAGGAATGATTGCAAGAAATCAATTCTCTTTATTTTCCAGCATAAAAATACCGGATTGACCGCAAAAAATGATCGAATAATTCGCTTTATATCGAAATAACAATTGTTGCAGTATCCTAAACGTGCAAAACAATTTGAACGATGATGAAAATAACCAAGTCTCGTCTTGTAACGTGACGCAGGTACGCTGTGCTCCGAGTTGTGTCTGTCTTTGTCTTTTGGCCCCGATTATATTCCCTGCCCGGCAAAGGGACCTGATGTCAGCCCCCGGCACTCCCGCTGTGGTAGATCGTCACCTCTTGGCTGACGGCGAACGGTGGGCGGAAGTAGTCGTCGTGAACGGCGAACATTCTGAAATTATACAAGTTATGAGGTTAAATGGTGATACATGGCGTATGTAGTAAATCCAAGGTGTCACCGAATTGAGCCTAATGGTCATGCGAGCATTGAAAATCAAATGATAACCTCTCTTTGATGAAAATAAGCTCAACATTTCTGAAACCATACTAAGCTTGGACCCAAGTAGGCGAAAATATGGTCAATAGGATCAAAAACTGAGAGATTTTGACCTGTGATTCATTCTATCAATCCTTACCGATGCAAGTATTGATGCAATAATCTAAAAACACGCTTTTGAAATCACACTAAATGGTGCCAAGCTAGCCACGGAAGGATAGGATTGATTTGTGCAGCTTAGTTGTGAGAGCGTTGTGATGAACGATAAAACCGACAAGACTGCGCTGTAGCGGCAACCACTAGTCAGAGCATGGTGGCTCCTCTTGGAAATGCCAAGTGGTATGTCAAGTTTGGGCCGCGCAACCAACTTTTTCATTTGTATTTTTAATAAAACTATTCATTTTGACCAAGTGTGATTGGTAATCTTCTATAAATATTCACATTATAAAATAGAACGCTTGACAATAAAATAAGAATCGTACATAAGTAGTTGTCAACGGCTTCTTATGAACTTTCTACGCCTGGGGATATCGTAGGCAAAATACGTTATGGAGGCAATATCGACCGTACTAATGCGTGACAGCGATTATGGCCTGCAGCAGGCAACCTCAGCTCATAGGAGTTCCTTGTATTGATGGGGCCTTTGGGCCTCAGCAAATAGAGAACTCACGCCTTGCACCTCTAACCTCGCAATATCCGTTATCAATATGTTGATAATTCAAATTCTCACCTGTCAAACGGAAATCCAGTCCAGTGATCCAAGTAACGAGGTTGTCCGCAAAGTGGGAACGATTTGAACTCTCGGATGTTTTCGTTTTGAGTTTCAACTTTGAACGGAGTGATTAGGGCGATCATTCGAAATTTAGGCTCCCATTGCGTCTCCTTTGGGAAGCATCAAGTTGTTAGGGAGTCCACAATAAGCGATTTCCTGAAAGAAGAAACTATTTCGTGATTGATTGCTAAGGTAGTAGATACTCATTCTTCTAATGTATTATCAATATTCCATACACATTCGAGTTTTATTTTCTTGGTCATCAGTATACCATATTTAATTTTTTTTAAAATACGTACTTTATTATGTTGTCGATCAAAATATTCCATAAAAAACTGGGCCCAAATGTTTTATACGGCCTGTTTTTATATCATTAATCAACAACATGTGGTAAGGTATAGAAAACATCAATTTAAGTCTCGGTATCACTGATATGAGTTTAAATTTTTCTTCACATGTTACATCAAAATGGGATGCAATGGCATGTTGATGCATACTACTTCTATGATGAAAAAATTAGCAAACGAGTACGTGAATTTCGTAATTATGCCCATCTGGCAAACTTGTAACCCATTCCCTAAATCCAAAACATTCCTACAACTGGATTCTGATTGAACTAAAGTGGTTGTGTTCAGTTATATTATTCAGATTAAAACAGCCAACGAGTAATCTAAATAAAAACTAAATCGAGAAATCTTAGAAATTACTTCAAAAAGGCGATGCCTTGGGTAATGCGTGAATTTGTTTCTGACGAGGGTGTCATTATTTAGCGGATGGTTTCTTTGAAGTTCAACTGATTAGGTTTGCTTCAAGGGAGGTCGTAAACAAACTCTATTAACTGGTTATTTATGCTGACGAAATTGCCACGTTGGTACCTACTGCTAAAATACAAACACGACCTCCTCTCTCGATAATGTAAATACCCTTTGAAGACGTACCTGTGCGGATCCATTCGCTTAGATGAAGGAGCTCACTAGGCCAAATTACATGGTGGAAACTTGAAACGGAGCCTTATGTAGAATGAGCGCAACGAGGGGGATCTATTGCAACGTACTATTCCTATTTTGATCAAATTTGTGGGTCAATGTGAAAAGGGAACCTTCACAATAACTTACAGTATGAAATAATCAAAACTGGACTATTACCTTAAGAAAAGAAAGGTCCCATTCTTTCTTCGTTTTCCGCCCCAATCTGATCAGGTCGTCAACTCTGGCGTAGTTCAACTCACCATCCACGTAAATAGACGAATCTTTCGAGTTTCGAGACACGATGTTTGTGCCGGCTTCCACTAAAATTATTATAGTAAAACGAAAATGAATGATTTACGAATTACAACGAGGAATCGATAAAATACATTTAATTAGAATCAAATCCTTTCTTTTTTACCCTGAAACAACTTAATCGTCCCTAACGAAAGAAAATACAATTAGAGAGCTTCGGAAATTATTGACAAAAAATAATTATTTCATCTTCAATCTACGCGTTATAATCAGGCTGTATGGCAATACGTAATAGAACTAATAATCAATCAAGTTAATGAGCCTGGCAAGCCCTGATTAGCTAATCGGGAGATTCAATGTACTCAACATTTTGCTTTTATTCGCTCTGGTGTCATTACGCAAACTATTCTTAAAATTCTTCAAGACAACGAGATTTCTTTTTCAAGTGGGCGGTGACAACATCCAAAACTCAGCTGTTGCAATAATACGATTAACTAAGTGTAGGACATTTTAATCGCAATAAGAGCAAGATTTTCGACATTTGGTGGCGAATATGTTCATCGAAATAGGAGACAAAAATACTTACGCTCAATAGGAAAGCGGTCAATTTCTACGAAATAGTGTTTCGACAAATCGAAGTCCATTTTTTGCCCCCTCCAATCGTTTTCAGGTCCAAGAAACAGAGCGGAACATGACTTTAGTAGTTTTCTCGCCGTTGACCAGAGCTTCGTAGCTGCTGTTGAGCGAAATGGTGACGTCGTAGGCGAACGGTTTGTGACTCAATTTAAGAATCTGCACGAACAAAGGGAATACAATAAAGCGGAGATACGATAAAACTGATGATAAGACCAGGAGTACAATGTACAATGGGGCCAAAGAAAGTCGTCTCGGATAAGTTTGTCGAACAACGGATTTGTAAGGCTGACTCGGTCTCAACAACAGCAAGTTGTTGGTTCATTGTGAAACTTGTCACAATTTTCGTACCTTTGTGCCCAGCTTCTAGGGGTTTGTAAACACTAGTTAAAAGTTGCTAAACCACCGATTCTTTGTTTGAATCCCAGTAGGTCACGGCATCCCTTAACCCCTAAAACCCAGACCAAAATTTTTAGATTTTTGGATAGTTTTCTACTACAAAACCACCAAAAAACGGCGTGGACGGCGGAGGTTTCATGTGATTTCATGAAAATGTGGGGGAGCCAACTTATTTTTAGGGCCTCCTTCAACTCATTCATTATTCCTTGTTCGCGAAAAAGTCGTATTTGGTTCCGAAATACGAGTAAAAAGTCACTGTTGCAAATCACATTTCATATATCACATACATCATCGTTCCTCGAATCCGTCTATGTATTCAGATTCCTCTCTCAATGTTCGAGCTCTGATACATGGCAGGTGGTAATTCATCGGTATAAGGGTGATCCCACGTGTTTTGGACTAAATTAGGCAAATGCGATGTGCGACAGGGTGGTGATACCACCCCTTACAGCTCAGTATATAATTTTATTTCCTGAGTCAGTTGGATCAAGATAATTAGTTTTGAAGTTCACTATCAGGCAGAGAGAAGAGTTTTCTTGCTTGAAGAGATTCTGAGATTTGATATTTTCCGCTAAATCTTCACATTTCTATTTTTTTAAGGCTCAGATTATAACCACGAGCCGTTTCATTACGTAGCTGTAGGCCTCACTCATTGTGTAACGTGATTTTTTTTCCTTCTTTCATTAACATTTCTCATTTGATTTCACCGGAAAATATCGAGGTGTTGAAACAAGATTTAAGTAAAAATGAGCTTTGAGTAAGGAAATTTTCCTCTGTTTGTCTACGAGGTTTGTTTTTATGCAGGTAGCCCTTTAATTAAGGCTTGTTACGGAGTTGAAAATCAAACACTGGCTACGGTGCAGATTGTAAAAAGCTTCCATAACCTCATGAGGGGCCATGAATTTCCATTGAAGTGAACAAGAAGCGAGGCAATTTCCCCTTACGGGACTTAATTAAGCGACCTAGGAGCAATTGTGTAGAAAGGTAAATGGTATTGCATACGATTACCCGTAAGAATAGGATGGTGGCATATATGCAGTGATACTTTCAGGGTTAGAGGCACATTCGAGACCTACCAATACTACAAAATGCTTCGTTGAACTGCATATTATCGTTTCGTCGAATTTATGGGTGACGTCTGTTTTTCCAAAAAACCACCCTATCTCACTGATCCTCGGGTTTTTCCTTTACAAGGGACCCTCACCGCCGACAATTCGGATAAAAGAAGAGTTTTTTGTTTCGTGACAAAAAGATTCTATATCAACTCACCTTGGCCCGATATTTGATATCGTCGGTCGTTTCTCTCGGCGCCAAGTCAATCGCTTTGGTAACGTCAATTTCCTCGTAGTCGAAGAATGTCGACAAATGGCCGACTTGAACCGAATCGAGAGAAAGTCCGTGGTAATTGTACATTTCTGAGAAATGAGAAGAAAAAGAGTGAAATAAGATCTGCAGTATTCTCCTTCCTGTCTTACCCGGCCGAGGGAAGAAAAAGTTAATTAAGAAAAATGTCAGGAGCTACGTAGTTCCACGCTTATGTACACATTTTCGTTCTAGAAATCAAAACTAACGCCCCTCGACAGGAATGAGAATTATGTTGACACGAAGCAGCTGAAATTGAGTGGTATGTGTGTAATGATTATTAAATAAGACAGTTTTGTGAACGATATTATCATCAAGTTATCGCAAGTTCGGGTAGGAAGTTTACATCGGCCGTGCATTGTCTACACAGGGCATTAAAACGGTGCTACAGCGATTTCATCAAAAGTGCTGGGTGTCATTGAGTGAGTACACAACAAAGAATAGGATATTGCTAGTATTTGATGGATTGGGGGTGAAAGAGGACGCCATACGCGTCGAGCAAGTAGAAAGTTGATCATAGGATAAGCCAATGTTGACATTGTTTGGAGATTATTGTGGATCATTATCGACCCTAACTTCTCCGCATTCACCTGGGAAACAAACTTGATCCGATTTTGAGCAGAAAACGTGATAATTCGGTTAAAGTTTCTTAAAGAAATGAAACGCTGTTAATTGTTTCACAACGGTGGCAGTTGAGTCGAAGGAAAAGAGCTGAAATATCCTCACCGAAGATTCCAAGAATACCCACACCCATTTTCCGACTCATTGCATTTTAAATTGGCTCTCTCTGGTGTTGGGGTACGATTTGATCGTTTTATTCTGTACCTCAAACGAGTTTTTATCAAGCGTCGGCACCGTAACGGACTGTTCTAAATTGAACTCACTAATTGTTCACAGGATACGGCCCACTCAAATGTCAAAAGAGCACTTATTGAGGGTTATATAGAGCTCGTTGTCGGTTGATACTGTTTCAATATCCCCTTTCGCGCTATTTTGGGATTTATCGCTAAAAGAGGAAGCAAAAAAGTAATCTCTTACGTCAATCTCTTCGTACTCTGGTAAATATGTGGTGGTGTACGATCGGAAAAACGTGCAAATATTTTCCAACAACTGGAAGAAAAATCGGGTCACGTAGAGTCGTCCAGCATTTTGAAGAAAAATCCAGGTTCTTTCTGAAATCATTTCAAAATCCACTCGTGAACGACCAACTCTCATACACACAAGTAGCATTGGACTAAGTACACTAATTTCTTACGTTCAGAGCGATGTCACCCTTCCCATGATGTTAACGGCATCAGCGGGCGTCGAAGAAGTAGCTTCCGTAATATTCAGGGTGCGAAGAATTGTCCGTACCGAGGATCATGTTCCCCAATTGATAAAGCTCTGTGCCCGGGTAGAAAGGTTCCAATTTCTGTTGCTTGAGCTGAAACAGGCAAAAATTTTTGGAAAAGCGCTCGAATTTCCCGCGGACAATACAGAAGCGAGGCTTCATTATGATTATTATTCTTTAAAATATAGATATTTCTATTTTTAACGCTTTTATTCAACTCCCGAACGCCTATAGTCCCCCTCAAATAAAAAAAAATGAAATCGAATACGTTCATAACATGTTAAGTTAAGAGTTTTAAATTTTCTAACAATATGACTTCCTTCAGTTTCGTGACCTGTCAACTTGTGCTTCCTTCGTATCGTTTCAATTTTATCTTTGCAGAATAGACAAGGACGTCACATCTCTCAGTTGATGAATCTATGGTGCCTTTCTATGGCCGCCATAGTGCACAACAGTATTTAGTTAAAGACAATTTGGTTTAGGTACAAAATATGGAAATTGCATCAAGAAGCGACAACCTCATAACATAAATAACATTTCACCTGAACAGTCAGAATTTATACTTCAGTTACTCACACTTAGTACAAGGTTAGAGTCAACTGCCTCGCCAATCCTCTTCTGCCGAGTTTGAACATCTTCCATTCGCTTCCACCAGGTGTTTTGGGTGTTTGGATGTCCGGCGTGTCTACCAGGAATAGGATCACCATCGTTGTCAAGCAGATCCAGCACGTATCGTCCCATCTAAAGTCAAAAAATGACGATAAATGCATTTTTGCAGGCAATTTTAAAGTTTTTTGTTTAAGCATGTATGTTTTGTGAATTAGGCACGAAAAACTATGAACACATTTTACCTCAACATTGGTCCATGACAGTCCATCAACGGGTTCCAAACGGTTGTAAATTCGTTCTAAATTGTATCTCGACAGGAGTTGACTGTGGAAATAATAGAACAGGTGCCCTCGATCTTCCCATTTCTCAGTGTCCGTCCTTTTCCAACTTCCCTCCAATGCGGAAAATGTAAATGCCAGTTGTAGAGAAATGTTAGACAGGCTCGTGTCGTCCCGGAAGTACCGCAATTTGGCCTCGGGATCAGTTTCACTGAAAGCGTTGAAATACTTATTCTTGCCTACGACTGTTTCGTTGGCAATATTTACATAGACGATGGTATCTTTTACTCCTGAAAATAATTTTTCATTCGTGAGATTAATATGATTGATCAAAATAAACGTGTTTATAACACGAGATTGGTATTCAAAAAGCACCAACCTTTCATCTTTCGTCGGTACAGGTCTCGCAATGTGCTCGCGGGTAGAATAAAATTTGGAAAAACTTCAAACCAATTTGGGGGCGCCATTTTGAATTTTTTGGTTGATGGTAAACGGCGGTGGCTAAGGCGTACTTCAGCATGTCCGGATGCATCTTCTTCTTTAAGAAAGCCACCATCTTGAAACAATAAACGAAATAACATCAATTCATGACGCACAATGCAGATCTTGTTTGAAAGTAGCGAAGTTGAGAGAAAGTGATAAAACTGTAAGATCTAAAAGGTAAAGTGAAACTCTCATCAGTGAAACTAACTTTTTTCAGAATTTCCCAATCAGGGGCGGATGAGAAGAGATGATAGGCAGCCGTTGTCTGAGCGCGAAGGTCAAAATCGAGAAGATCAAATACACCAGATTTGGTAAATCCTTTTGCAGACAAAATCTCTAGCACAGCGTCAACTTCTTTGACGATCTGGAAAAACAAACCATCAGATAATTTCACAAAAACGTCAATTTTAATTATTGGATACCATCTGCACAAATGGAGTACCCATGGTGTCCTTCCTTTTCAAATAATAGTGTCCATCGTTAGTACCTATACAAAAGAACCAATTTCCATTCAATCTTCTCCATCTTTTTTGTGCCAGGAAAATTGAATCTGTTTCGTCCCTCGAAGTGATCAGGACTAGCATACAGAGGCTGGGTCGAGATTAGTCGATACTGGGGAGTCTAGTCTAGAGTAAAAGGTCAACGGTCGCTTTTATCGGATCGCTAAATCCAATGACGTAGGCCCAGTGTCAACTGACATGATCCCTACGTCAGTTGTAAGAAGTATTTGGAGAATACCAGTAGTTTTGAAGTAACGGTGATTTTTAAAGCTCTTATTTCAGGAAAATCATAATAATGAACTGAATTATGAATCATAATCATGAACTGTACCTACTGTAGCTACTGTAACTTGATTGCTTGATTCCGAAAGCCGACGCTTCAAAATTTTGAAATAATATCATCAAAACTCGAAACAACTTTTGATTTTATGTACAAAATCTGAACGAAATCGGGTTTCAATCCTGTTGGTTGTTGTGATAGCACCAAGTAAAGCCTTGAGAGACAAGGATGGAGCCTGACACTAGCACATGTCAAAACGCATCCCAAATGTTATTCAGATAAGAATGGAAGAAGCAGAGGTGAAAACAAAGCCAGCAGTAAGGAACTTTGGAATGGTGCTGAACACCTAGAGAAACTGAGGCAGTCACATGTCCATTGCTCCCTGGACAAGGGCTGTTCTACCACTTAGGCCCTTAGGTTGGTCGAATGTTGGGCCAAACGTTTGACCGCAGCCGACGAGTGACGACTCGTTCCCAGCTACACGGTGTTGCTGGAGGTGGCTAATATTTGATCCAGTACGATCCAGGTCGAGCCGTAGGGAAGCATACTGTACTACAAACTGAACGCCGAGCCTCCGTGTTCGGAAAAACGAGCCTTTAACCCCCCCCCCCCCCAACACACACACACCGCGTTGGGACTCTTTTTTAGCTTTGACTTGGGTGAAAAGACCGCTCTCAGAACGATCGCCCACCAACGCCAACATTGGACGCTGGACGTTCAAAGGTTGGCTACACGATGCTACCAGTCACCAAGTGTCCAACATTGGAAGGTGTTGGTAGCATCGTGTAGCCCTGGCATTAGCATGATGCGCATTGCAGACTCTCCAAACTGCATCAACGAGGACAGCGGCTTCTACATCTTCTTTGAACTGAGCTGGGAATGACCAGCCATCTCACCCTTGACGAGATGGGGATCCTTGAGAGCGAATCAAAAAGGGTACCTCTAAATTAATATCCTGGAAGGCAAGCTCGTTGAGGAAGCGGCTCGGCAACGGGAATTGCAAGGAGACGGGACATACTTCCAGGCAGAAAACGGAACTGAAGTATGTGCCACACAGTCCCGGGCTGGGCCCCAAGGTGGGATAGGAAGTGAGGTTTTTAGATGGATGAAAAATTCACATGCCCGGGATACTTCCCCAAGATATATTATAACAATTTTCCTCAACTACCGCTGGAAAAGTAGTGTAGAAAGCTGCTGCGTATATTCTGTAACCTCGAATTGGAACGATCTCGGATCCTAAATCGGTGATAGGACGTTCTATATTTTTTCTCAAAAACTTATTACAGATATTGACGTTCTTTTTGCAGTAACCAAACTCGATGCTCATTATTTGTTCCATGGCTTTAACCGACTATTTAACCCCAACCGACGAAGTCACAACAAATAAATACATTGAATGGCACCACCGAGGACCATGAACCCTAGAAGAAAGAGCTTCAAAAGGCATTTCGGGGTTATATGGTCATCAAGTTGAATGTTCAACGTGCTAGTGTCTACGTGATTTTTTACTTCATCTTTTTGGGGAAGACGCATCATCAGGATATTTACGGCGCATTTTTGGACAGGTACCCTTACATTGTGGCCGTCGAGTATCGATACAACGAGACGTATTGCGCAGGTTGGTACGGAATGCTGGCAAGCCGCTTTGGTCAGCAATAAAAATGGATATTTCCGGCTGATTCGTCATCGATATTGAAGAATACAAACGTGTGTTTGTTTTTCTTCTGTACAGTTGTTTCTGAATTATTTCAGGTGCTGTGATATCAGTCACACATGTACTGACAATGAGCACCTGCGTGGCAAACTTTGACTATGGCAAGGGCCTTTGGAGAGCCAATCATCCTGACCGAATGATCGTCGCTGCTGGAATAAGGCACCTTATTTACGACACGGATATCAGCCAAATTAGGCGCGTTGTCTCCTACACGTGGTCCTCGACTATTTACCCTCCGAATTCACGCTCTGGTTGGATTTGATCCTTCTCGTTGTTGACTTGCCTTTCACGTTTTCAACAAAGCAATATGGCCGTATCGTGCGCCCTCTAGGTGTTTTCCCAGAGTATGTATCATACAGGGATAAAATAAAAGTTGAGATTGTATAAAACTAATCTATACATTACTTAGCTAATTTGTTGTTACAGGAAACACATGTTCCGACTGAAAACTCTTCTTATGCGTTTAGGTGCGTTGAGCTCTACTGACTGCTTCACAGTCGGATGGGGCTTCTCTGGAAGCGCGTCAGCAACTACATTGCAAGCTATACCGACTAGACTTCAGCCCAATTGCTCATTTGATCCGTGCTCAGTGGACCTGCCTTACTGTCGAGTTCCCTATTGCGAGCAGCCTCATATCTGCGGTGTTTTCACTACGGTCGACCGAGTATGCGGCGGATTGAAGGGAAATCTACTGGTGTGCAGTGGACAAGTTATGGGCTCGTGTCCGTCCCACCGAGCTGTACAAATCCACTCCATGGAAGGGTGGTTTATGTTAGGATGGACGAAGCATTGCCGCTAATACACACAGGCACACCGAGCGTATTCACGACTGGGTTCCACGTCCAATCAAGAAGTTCGTCCTTCCTCCGTGTCAAATATCTAACACATTTTATTACAATCGTAGTGATACGAAGACTTCTTTAAATGTGAACTCATATTGTGGCCGCGAATGAGAGACCTTGAACCACGAAAAGAGCGGAAAGGTGATTTAAGAGCATCGTGTTAACCTGCTTATAAGTACCGTCCTTCCTCCTTTCTTTGAATTTTTATCAAGTAGGTACATAGGTATAAGTTATAAGTAAGTAGATATTTGTCACCTCCGTTTCATAACGAATGCCAATTGACTGACCTTGATTTCTTCTTTGAGTTTTTCCAAATTGAAATTTTCATCTTCTCGGTCAATATAACCAATAAGGTATTCGTCGAACTTCTTCTGATCTATAGGATGGCTGACTGATATTTTAGCTGGAAAATAAGACATTTTAGGAATTAAAATAAGACGTAAGGAGTTACAGGAAATTAGGAATACTGAAGCCAATATTAAATTCCCCAAGCCTTAACTTCCTCGGCAGCCACCTCACAGCCTAGTCAAAAAATATTTTTTAAGTGCTTATTATTTAAGTATTTTTAATTATTTAAACGCGGGTGTTGAAAACACATCGACTGCATCTCTTCGACAATTCCGGGACCGAGATTGTCGAAGGGTTGGAGTCAACATTAGTGTTAACTCTGAAAACCTCCGCGCTTTAGTAATTTTATTAATTTAATTCGATTTATTTAATAGGTTTTTTTTTTTACAATTTCATGTTTGAAACGATTTGAACGTAGTTGGCCAGATTTATAACACATTTGTCGAATTTGTCGCTTAATTTTTCGACCCAATGGTTATTCTTGCGTATGCATTTTTTAATACCGCATGAAAATATTCGCTAATGTTTCAACCTACTTACCCTCTTACCGGAGGGAGGAGAAGGCTTTGTCTCCAATATAGGTGTCGTGTATGTAGGCACAATTAATAGAGCGTGTACCTTAACGGCGCGATTGTAACTCAGCCGCAGAAATTTGCTCACTTGATTTGAATCCAATTTCCCAAAACCCCGATTTACCAATTTGAAGGGCTTTAACGAATATGATCCAACTAGTCCCCCTCCCACAATTAATCAAACTATATTCAACAATCGATCAGGGCTGAATGCATGAAATGTGTATTTCTCAAATATGAATATGTGTAGGATTGTGGTTCACTCAATCGAAATTGAACAACGTTACATTCGTCTTCTTCGAGAAATTCTTCTTGAACTGAATAAAACGTAACGGTGGTCAAAGAGGAAATGAAAACGGCTAGCATCCGTCCTTGGAGTCGCCTCCTACGTATATACACCGTTAGGAAAAAGCCATTTGAAAAACTGAGGGTAGCAACAAAATGTCCTCGAACACTCTTATCGGTACAGAAGTTTCATTTTGTGTATGCCCTTCTATATAACCTATACTAGAGAAAAAGGTCTCATCTTCCGACACATTTCAAAACGGAAAAACCGCCCGTATTCAAACCCGAGTGAAGGGCGCTTCTAGTTGATGCGTTAAATTATTCAAAACTGTATGAATTTAAATCGAGCCTCCAAATCCAATCAAGCCGCCATTCTCGAAATACCGCTTCCAAACGAGGCTTGACACGTAAATTAGATATTGATTGGAAGGTGAAGTGAAAAATATTTCCAGCAAGTCAATCCAGCGACGAGCGTTACATTGAATTGGAAATTAACGGATTTTGACTTAATAGGATAGACAGTATTGGGTTGTCAAAAACAATTTTGAACAAAATAATTTAATTTGATAATCTTTTTTCTTCACTCTAAAGGCGTTGCATATTG